>CAWUFW010008016.1:805000-940484 GCA_963921515.1 Calotriton arnoldi | reverse complement strand
GACTGACTCTCTCTCACTGACTGATTAACTGACTCTCTCACTGACTGACTGACTCTCTCACTGACTTATTGACTCACTGACTGACTCTCTCACTCTCTCTCTCACTGACTGACTGACTCTCTCACTTTCTCTCTCACTAACTAACTGACTCTCTCACTGACTGACTGACTCTCTCAGTGACTGACTCTCACTGACTGACTGACTAACTGACTGACTCTCTCACTGACTAACTGACTCTCTCACTCTCTCAATAACTGACTGACTGACTCTCTCTCTCTCTCACTGACTGACTGACTCTCACTGACTGACTCTCTCACTCACTGACTCACTCACTCACTGACTGACTGTCTCTCACTAACTGACTGACTGACTGACTCTCACTCTCTCTCTCACTGACTGACTGACTCTCTCACTGACTGACTGACTCACTCGCTCACTAACTGACTGACTCTCTCTCTCACTGACTGACTCTCTCTCTCACTGACTCTCTCTCTCACTGACTCTCTCACTGACTGACTCTCTCACTGACTGACTGACTCACTTCTCTCACTGACTGACTCTCTCTCAATCACTCTGACTGACTGACTGACTCTCTCACTCTCTCTCTCACTGACTGACTCTCTCACTGACTGACTGACTCTCTCACTGACTGACTGACTCTCTCACACTCTCTCACTGACTGACTGACTGACGGACTGACTCTCTCACTGACTAACTCTCTGACTCTCTCTCACTGACTGACTCTCTCTCACTGACTGACTCTCACTGACTCTCTGACTGACTCTCAATCTCTCTCTCTGACTGACTCTCACTGACTGACTCTCTCACTGACTGACACTGACTGACTCTCTCACTGACTTACTGACTCACTGACTCTCTCACTGACTGACTCTCTCACTCGCTCTCTCTCACTGACTGACTGACTGACTTTCTCACTGACTGACTCTCATTCTCTCTCTCTCACTGACAGACTGACTGACTCTCTCTCACTCTCTCTCACTGACTGACTGACTCTCTCCCTCACTGACTAACTCTCTGTCTCTCTCACTGACTGACTGACTCTCTGACTCTCTCTCACTGACTGACTCTCTCTCTCCCACTGACTCTCTCACTCTCTCTCTCTCTCTCTGACTGACTCATTCACTCACTGACTCTCACTCTCTCACTAACTGACTGACTGACTGACTCTCTCACTCACTCTCTCTCACTGACTGACTCGCTCACTGACTCTCTCTCTCACTGACTGACTCTCTCACTGTCTGACTCTCTCTCTCCCTCACTGACTAACTCTCTCTCTCTCTCACTGACTGACTCTCTGACTCTCTCTCACTGACTGACTCTCTCCCACTTACTGACTCTCACTCACTCTCTCTCACTGACAGACTCTCTCACTCTCTCACTGACTGACTCTCTCTCACTCTCTCACTGACTCACTCTCTCACTCACTCACTGACTGACTCTCACTCTCTCTCTCTCTCACTGACTGACTCTCACTCTCTCTCACTGACTGACTGACTCACTCACTCTCACTGACTGACTCTCTCACTGACTGACTCTCTCACTGACTGACTCTCATTCACTCTCTCTCTCTCTCACTGACAGACTCTCTCACTCTCTCACTGACTGACTCTCTCTCACTCTCTCACTGACTCACTCTCTCACTCACTCACTGACTGACTCTCACTCTCTCTCTCTCTCACTGACTGACTCTCACTCTCTCTCACTGACTGACTGACTCACTCACTCTCACTGACTGACTCTCACTGACTGACTCTCTCACTGACTGACTCTCAATCTCTCTCACTGACTGACTCTCTCACTGACTGACTTACTGACTGACTCTCTCACTGACTGACTGACTGACTCTCTCTCACTGACTGACTGACTCTCTCTCACTGACTGACTGACTCTCTCACTGACTGACTCTCTTACTCTCTCTCTCACTGACTGATGGACTGACTGTCTCTCCCACTCTCTCTCTCACTGACTAACTGACTCTCTCACTTTCTCACTGACTGACTCTCTCTCAATCACTCTGACTGACTGACTCTCACTCTCTTTCTCACTGACTGACTCTCTCTCTCACTGACTGACTGACTCTCTGACTCTCTCTCACTGACTGACTCTCTGACTCGCTCTCTCTCTCTCACTGACTGACTCTCTCACTCTCTCTCTCTCACTGACTGACTGCCTGACTGACTCTCACTGAATGACTGACTGTCTGACTCTCTCTCTCTCACTGACTGACTCTCTCCTCACTGACTAACTCTCTCACACTGACTGACTCTCACTCTCTCTTTGACTTTCTCTCTCATTCTGTCTCACTGACTGACTAACTGACTGACTCTCTCACTCTCTCTCTCTGACTGACTCTCACTGACTGACTGATTCTCTCACTGACTGACTGACTGTCTTACTCTCTCTCTGTAACTGACTGACTCTCTCACTCTCTCTCTCACTGACTGACTCTCTCTCTCTCTCTCTCTCTAACTGTCTGACTGACTCTCTCACTGACTGACTGACTCTCTCACTCTCTCACTGACTGAGTCACTCTCTCAATCTTTCTCTCACTGACTGACTGACTCTCTCACTCTCTCATTGACTGACTGACTCTCTCACTGACTGTCTGACTGACTCTCTCTCTCTCTGACTGACTCTCACTGACTTACTGAATCACTGACTCTCTCACTGATTGACTGACTGACTCTCTCACTGACTGACTGACTCTCTCACTCTCCCTGACTGACTGACGGACTGACTCTCTCACTCTCTCACTGACTGACTGACGGACTGACTGACTCTCACTCTCTCTCTCCCTGACTGACTGACGGACTGACTCTCTCACTGACTCACTGACTGACTGACTGACTCTCACTCTCTCTCTCACTGACTGACTGACTCTCTCTCACTCACTCTCTCTCTCTCTCACTGACTGACTCTCTCTCTGACTGACTGGCTCACTCTCTCTCTCAGACTGACTGACTGACTCTCTCTCACTGACTGACTCTCTCACTCACTCTCTCACTGACTGACTCTCTCACTGTTTGACTCTCTCTCACTGACTAACTTTCTCTCTCACTGACTAACTCTCTGACTCTCTCTCTCTCACTGACTGACTCTCTGACTGTCTCACTGACTGACTCTCTCTCACTGACTGACTCTCTCACACTGACTGACTCTCTCACTGACTCTCTCTCTCTCTCACTGACTGACTCTCTCTCTCACTGACTGACTCACTGACTTACTAACTGACTCTCTCAATGACTAACTCTCACTCTCTCTCTCTCACTGACTGACTGACTCTCACTCTCTCTCTCACTAACTGACTGACTAACTGACTCTCTCACTCTCTCTCACTGACTGACTGACTCTCTCACAGACTGACTGACTCTCTCACAGACTGACTGACTCTCTCACAGACTGACTGACTCTCTCACAGACTGACTGACTCTCACTCTCTCACTGACTGACTCTCACTCTCTCACTGACTGACTGACTGACTCTCTCACTGACTGACTCTCTCACTGACTGACTCTCTCACTGACTGACTCTCTCACTGACTGACTCTCTCACTGACTCTCTGACTGACTGACTCTCTCTCACTGACTGATTAACTGACTCTCTCACTGACTTATTGACTCACTGACTGACTGACTCTCTCACTCTCTCTCTCACTGACTGACTGACTCTCTCACTTTCTCTCTCACTAACTGACTGACTCTCTCACTGACTGACTCTCTCAGTGACTGACTCTCACTGACTGACTGACTAACTGACTGACTCTCTCACTGACTAACTGACTCTCTCACTCTCTCAATAACTGACTGACTGACTCTCTCTCTCTCTCACTGACTGACTCTCACTGACTGACTCTCTCACTCACTGACTCACTCACTCACTGACTGACTGTCTCTCACTAACTGACTGACTGACTGACTCTCACTCTCTCTCTCACTGACTGACTGACTCTCTCACTGACTGACTGACTCACTCGCTCACTAACTGACTGACTCTCTCTCTCACTGACTGACTCTCTCTCACTGACTCTCTCACTGACTCTCTCACTGACTGACTGACTCTCACTTTCTCACTGACTGACTCTCTCTCAATCACTCTGACTGACTGACTGACTCTCACTCTCTTTCTCACTGACTGACTCTCTCTCTCACTGACTGACTGACTCTCTCACTGACTGACTGACTCTCTCACACTCTCTCACTGACTGACTGACTGACGGACTGACTCTCTCACTGACTAACTCTCTGACTCTCTCTCACTGACTGACTCTCTCTCTCTCACTGACTGACTCTCACTGACTCTCTGACTGACTCTCAATCTCTCTCTCACTGACTGACTCTCACTGACTGACTCTCTCACTGACTGACTCTCTCACTCGCTCTCTCTCACTGACTGACTGACTGACTTTCTCACTGACTGACTCTCACTCTCTCTCTCACTGACGGACTGACTGACTGACTCTCTCACTCTCTCTCACTGACTGACTGACTCTCTCCCTCACTGACTAACTCTCTCTCTCTCTCTCTCTCACTGACTGACTCTCTGACTCTCTCTCACTGACTGACTCTCTCTCTCCCACTGACTCTCTCACTCACTCTCTCTCTCTGACTCTCACTCACTCACTGACTCTCACTCTCTCACTAACTGACTGACTGACTCTCTCACTCTCTCTCACTGACTGACTCTCACTGACTGACTGACTCACTGACTGTCTCACTCACTCTCTCACTGACTGACTGACTCTCTCACTGTCTGACTCTCTCTCTCCCTCACTGACTAACTCTCTCTCTCTCTTCACTGACTGACTCTCTGACTCTCTCTCACTGACTGACTCTCTCCCACTGACTGACTCTCTCACTCACTCTCTCTCTCTCTCACTGACAGACTCTCTCACTGACTGACTCTCACTAACTCTCTGACTAACTGACTCTCTGATCTCTCTCACTGACTGACTGACTCTCTCACTGACTGACTTACTGACTGACTCTCTCACTGACTGACTGACTCACTCTCTCTCACTGACTGACTGACTCTCTCACTGACTGACTGACTCTCACTGACTAACTGACTCTTACTCTCTCTCTCACTGATGGACTGACTGACTGTCTCTCCCACTCTCTCTCTCACTGACTATCTCACTGACTAACTGACTCTCACTTTCTCACTGACTGACTCTCTCTCAATCACTCTGACTGACTGACTCTCACTCTCTTTCTCACTGACTGACTCTCTCTCTCACTGACTGACTGACTCTCTCACTGACTGACTGACTCTCTGACTCTCTCTCACTGACTGACTCTCTGACTCGCTCTCTCTCACTGACTGACTCTCTCTCTCTCACTGACTGACTCTCTCACTCTCACTGACTGACTGCCTGACTGACTCTCACTGAATGACTGACTGACTGTCTGACTCTCTCTCTCACTGACTGACTCTCTGACTCTCTCTCACTGACTGACTCTCACTCTCTCTCTTTGACTTTCTCTCTCATTCTGTCTCACTGACTGACTAACTGACTGACTCTCTCACTCTCTCTCTCTGACTGACTCTCTCACTGACTGACTGATTCTCTCACTGACTGACTTACTCTCTTACTCTCTCTCTGTAACTGACGGACTCTCTCACTCTCTCTCTCACTGACTGACTCTCTCTCTCTCTATAACTGTCTGACTGACTCTGTCACTGACTGACTGACTCTCTCACTGACTGAGTCACTCTCTCAATCTTTCTCTCACTGACTGACTGACTCTCTCACTCTCTCACTGACTGTCTGACTGACTCTCTCTCTCTCTGACTGACTCTCACTGACTTACTGAATCACTGACTCTCTCACTGATTGACTGACTGACTCTCTCACTCTCTCACTGACTGACTGACTGACTCACTCTCCCTGACTGACTGACTGACTGACTCTCTCACTCTCTCACTGACTGACTGACGGACTGACTCTCACTAACTCTCACTGACTGACTGACTCTCTCACTGACTGACTCTCTCACTCTCTCTCTCAGACTGACTGTGACTCTCTCTCACTGACTGACTCTCTCAATCTCTCTCACTGACTGACTCACTCTCTCTCACTGACTGACTCTCTCTCACTGACTGACTCTCTCTCTCTCTCACTGACTGACTGACTCTCTGACTGACTGACTCTCTGACTGACTGACTCTCTCAGTGACTGACTGACTCTCTCAGTGACTGACTGACTCTCTCACTGACTGACTGACTCTCTCACTGACTGACTCTCTCACTGACTAACTGACTCTCTCACTGACTAACTGACTCTCACTCTCTCTCACTAACTGACGGACTGACTGACTCTCTCACTGACTGACTCACTGACTGACTCTCTCACTGACTCTCTCACTCTCTCTCTCACTGACTGACCGACTCTCTCTCGCTCACTCTCTCTCTCTCACTGACTGACTGACTGGCTCACTCTCTCTCTCACTGACTGACTCTCTCACTGACTGACTGACTGACTGACTGACTCACTAACTGACTAACTGACTGACTCTCTCTCTCTCTCACTGACTCTGTCTCTCACTGACTGACTCTCACTCTCTCTCTCACTGACTGACTGACTCTCTCACTGACTGACTGACTCTCTCACTCACTCTCTCACTGACTGACTCTCACTGACTCTCTCTCTCACTGACTAACTCTCTGACTCTCTCTCTCACTGACTGACTCTCTCTCACTGACTGACTCTGTCTCACTGACTGACTCTGTCTCACTGACTGACTCTGTCTCACTGACTGACTCTCTCACACTGACTGACTCTCTCACACTGACTGACTCTCTCACACTGACTGACTCTCTCTCTCACTGACTGACTCTCTCACTGACTGACTCACTGACTTACTAACTGACTCTCTCAATGACTAACTCTCTCACTCTCTCTCTCACTGACTGACTCTCACTCTCTCTCTCTCTCTCTCTCTCACTAACTGACGGACTGACTGACTCTCTCACTCTCACTAACTGACAGACTGACTGACTGACTCTCTCACTCTCTCTCACTGACTGACTGACTCTCTCACAGACTGACTGACTCTCTCACAGACTGACTCTCTCACTGACTGACTGACTCTCTCACTGACTGACTCTCACTGACTGACTCTCACTGACTGACTCACTCTCACTCTCTCACTAACTGACTGACTGACTCTCTCACTGACTCTCTCTCACTGACTGACTCTCTCACTGACTGACTGACTCTCTCTCTCTCACTGACTGACTCTCTCTCTCACTGACTGACTCTCTCCCACTGACTGACTCTCTCACTCTCTCTCTCTCTCACACTGACAGACTCTCTCTCTCTCTCACTGACTGACTCTCTCACTCTCACTGACTGACTGACTCTCTCACTCTCTCTCTCACTGACTAACTGACTGACTAACTCTCTCACTGACTCTCTGGCTAACTGACTGACTCTCTCACTCTCTCTCACACTGACTGACTAACTAACTGACTGACTCTCTCACTGACTGTTATACAGGTACTATTTCCCAACCTTCACCCTCCTGTTATTTATGCCCCCCCCTAACAAAAAAAACCATAACAAGCATCCATTGGGACAGGCAGATAGTAGTTGCCAGCATTAAAAGGACAAAAAAACTCAAGACATTATTTATGGTTAAAACTTTTTTAATATGGTCGTTCAGTTGTACATAATGCTTTCTTGGTCATATATAAGGTAACAAAAATGCTTCTGACACTTCTTTATTATAACTTTTCAGCATGCTGCAGACTTCTGTACAGCACAGCTTAAAGACATAGGCAAAGTCAATATCTCTGGCTAAACACTTATAAGGTTCCAAAGGCGAGACCTATTGGCTATGCCAATGCTTGTTGTATATAGGGACGATAAGAGACTCAGGCCAGGTTTGCAAAAAACCCTTTTCCCGACAAGCTCTGAAGGGGCCCCACAGATCGATATTGGACTTAAACAGGTCGATCAGGATCCCGTCCAGGCCAGGGGCTTTGCCACCCTTGCTTGTCTTCAGTGCCACGACTACTTCGTCCAAAGTGGAGACCTGGTAGGTCCTTTGGTTGGGGGGTGAAATGGTGGCGGACTCCTTGGAAAAGGGAATAGGGACCGGATGAATAGCAGGGTCATTCGTGGGGGACTATACCTCTGTAAAGTGGGCTAACCAAGCAGACTCAGTGATGGCTATCTCAGCTTGGGGGCAGCCCGCAGGTCATAAGAAGGAGAATTAATAATACGCCAGAACATAGTGTTGTTGTTGGACAGGCTGGCTACGAGTAGGCAGTTCCAAGTATCCTCCTTTAGAAATTTCTTCCGTTGCTTAATGGCCAATTTGTATGCAGATCTGCATTCCCGAACCTCCAGGGCCTGACGCGGCTTTCTAGCTAGGGCACGTTTTAGGAGTCTGTGCGCTCTAGAACATGCAGAATCAAACCAGCCAGGGTGGAATACCCTAGTTTGCTCTGATTAACGTAGAGCCCTTCACCGATGCCCTTTTTTATGTGCTTAAATGCTTGGATGAGCTCATGTGCCTCCGTGTTCTCATTAAGGCGCAGTTCAAAGGCCTCCCTTTTTTCCCGAATTAATTTGGCAAAAAAATTAGGTGGATCCACCAATGACCATCTTAATGCAGACTCATTACGCCGGGAGATATCAATCTTATCCAGGGCAGTGGCTCTAAGTGCGTCCCCAATCTGAGTCAAAAGATTGGTATTCAGGGTGAGACTTTGGGGAAAATGATCGCTGATTGCGATGTCATGAATGGAAAACCCTAGAACCAGCTCAGAATGGCACTGGGAGAAAAGTAGAAAATCTATCACACTGTTTCACCTCTGCCATTGTAGGTACAGCTCACGAGAACCGGAGTGCTAATAAGCTCATTACAGAAGGACAAGTTGGTTTTGAAGAGCAAGTTGTGAGAAGTTGGCCTGGCATATGCTGTCCACTAATTATAGTGGGCACCTTGCACCAGTCCAAATCGACTCTTATGGTAGGTAGGTTAAAGACAACCTTATTGAAAGCTATCCTAGTGGTAGCTATGGAGAGCAGCCTTCAGGCTAAGTCTTGAAGGAATGTAAAGCAGCTTGTTTTACCAGTCTATAATCTCTTGAGTGACCAAATGAAAGAGCACCACACCAGGTATATATTCAAAATATATGTATTTATTACTAAACACACCCCTCTAGTCTCTTTATGAGGCTAGAGTTCGAAGTACATAGGTTATAAGATCTTAAATCACAGTAATAGCACAAATACACGTTTGGGCCCTAGGGGCGTACCAAACCATATACCAATAAAGTGGTATGCGAACCACGACTGAACTAGACACTAGGCCTAGAGCCTCTAGAAGTGCTTGGACCACAAGGAACCACCCAAGGTAGTGACACAGGGGACCCACGGGAGACGCGTGCAGTGTAAATACACAACCACGATACGCCGTTAACTTCTATGGAGAAAGTCGGGATCGGGAAAATAGAGGAAAGGGACACTTAAAATAGGACTAGGACAAAACCCTTTGAGATCTAGGACTTTGAAGAGTCTCTACCCACGGGAGCACCGGAGTACTCGTGTTACCTCACCCAGGAAGCCGGGTGCATAGGTGCCTTTCGGGTCGGGTTTCGTCGTCGTTTCGTATGGCGATCTGCTGCAAAGTGCTGCTGGCGACCAGGAGAAAAGTGTCCGGGTGGATCCAAGAGTGGATCGGAGTTCTGAAGAACCTGAAAGCAGAGGGGACAGAGTCTGGGTCACTAGCCAGTGACCAGGAAGGCGATGGACAGATGCCCACCGATGTCGAGTGCTTCAGGTGCGGTGACGGTCGTCTTGACTCTTCAGCCACGAGGTCCGGGAGGCGTTGTCGGCGACCAGGAGCAGGATTCGGGCTGGTGCTCGATGTCTGTCGAGTGCTGAGGTGTCGGCGACCGGATTGGACCCAACAAGCCTTGGCAACGGCAAGTCTCGAGTAAGATGTAGATCGTCGATGATGCAGACCAGCAAGGTCTGGGGAACTCACCCAGCGAGGGTAAGTGAGGGCAGGCCTGGAGCAACCAGGATGCCAAGTAAAGAAAAGATTGGCCTTCGTCAAGGGCTACTAGCCAACGGGCTAGCGACCGCGAAGGAGCCTCGTGACGCCGCACGTGGAGCTGGCTTACAGGACACTCGTGGAGTGGGGGCCAGTGATCTTCGGTGCAGGTGGTGCTGGAGGCTAGGGCTACTCGGAGCCCAAAGCACGACTTCTTGGGAGACCCAGAAGATGGTGCACTTGCAAGTGTGCTCGGTGTCCAGGGGTCACGGTCTCAAGTCACCCACGATAGCCACGGGCCTCAGCTTTGCTGGGGACTCAGGGTAGCCTCGGGGAAGTCTGAGAATCCACCTCTGGTGATGCGATGACTTCGGCGTCCGACGGGAGCTTCAGTGATGCGAACCGGACAGATGCTTCTTTGGTGCCTGCCAAGCAGGGGAGTCACTCCTTGACCCCAAGGGAGATTCTTCAGTCCTCTAATCTTGTCGTAGAGCGTCGAAGGTCCAGGATTCTGTGTCAGAGTTTCGTCCAGGTATAATCTAAAGTCCTAAGGACTGGGTTCCTACCTTTATTCTAAAAATAGGGGATGGACTACTCTGTGGCCCCACCTATGGGTGGGTCAGGGCAGAGGGGTGGCTACACCCCTTTCCCTTTGTCCAGTTCGCGCCAAAGCAGGGGCTGCAAGCCCCTGATCCGGTTTGAACTGGGGTATGCACAGGGACACCAAATGTGCCCCCAGTGCAGGACTTCAAAGCACCCGAAAGTGCTCCCGCCCAGCCCCAATACACATTGTCCTGTCTGGGGAGGTGGTCACACCTCCCTGGGACAGGAAACCTATTGTCCAGGCCTCCCCTGCCGGAGTTTCGTCCAGCAGCAGGAGGCCAGACTCGTGTCTGTGGCAGCAGCATCCATTTTGTGATGCCAGGGCTCTGGAAAGAAGTTACCGGACTCGTCAGAGTTAACATGCCTTTCCCTCTAGAAGGGTGGAATGCTACCCCCGCCGCCAGGATTGGCGGGGGTAGTATTCCAAGATGTTTGACACCAAACACGACATGTTTAGGTGCAGCCATTCCATAGTTAGCATTTTACCGCGAGGATATAATGCGTTTAAGAGTATATGGTCAGGCTGCACTACAAACAGCATCAGAGATGGTCTCCGAACGCCGCAGAGGGGCCCTGCTCATGCAGGGGCACCCTCTCACATAGGAACCATGCACTCTGCCTTTAGGATTGATAAGGCCTGCCTTAGGAGTGACTTATAGGTTTATATGTGTGTATGCATTTAGTGATATAGGTAACCTATACCACAGCAAGGGGTGCATGCACCACCTTACCCAGGCTGCAGTAGCAGACCTGTGGTGTCAGTTTGGATGGCCTACCAGGGGTGGCATAATACATGCTGCAGCCCCTGGCAGGCCTCTGAGGTACCTATGCCCTTGGTACATAGTATACCATATACTAGGGACTTACAAGGGCACTCCAGATCCCAATCAGTGATGTGCCTAAGGCACATGGAGACCCTTTTAAAGAGGAAACAGCTAGGCTGGGGTTCTGAATAGCAGGGCCCCAGCCAGACTAATGTCGAAAACCAGTGAAGCATCAGCAAAAAGTGGGGGTACCCATGTGAAGCAGATCCTACTCTCCTACACAACCCCCCCAAACGTAGGGACATTAAACTAACCTTGCCCAGTTAAGTCTTCATGTTCTAAGTGGAAATACCTAGAGAGTCCATCTGCATTCGCATGGTTACTCCCAGGCCTATGTTCCACTGTAAAGTCCATCCCCTGTAGGGAAATGGACCACCTAAGCAGTTTGGGGTTTTCACCCTTCATTTGTTTTAGCCATAAGAGGGGCTTATGGTCTGTCTGAACCAGGAAGTGTGTACCAAACAAGTATGGCCTCAACTTCTTCAGAGCCCAGACCACAGCAAAGGCCTCCCTCTCTATGGCTGACCAACGTTTCTCTCTAGGGGTCAGCCTTCTGCTAATAAAAGCTACTGGCTGATCCTGACCTTCTTCATTCAATTGTGACAGTACAGCCCCTACCCCCAATTCAGATGCATCTGTTTGAACAATGAACTTCTTGGAGTAATCAGGACTCTGCAGAATTGGAGCAGTGCACATGGCCTGCTTGAGGTCATCAAATGCCTTTTGACAGCTAGCTGTCCACTGAACCTTTTGGGCATTTTCTTAGAAGTTAAGTCATTCAAGGGTGTCACTATTGATCCATACCCCTTGACAAATCTCCTATAGTACCCAGTCAGGCCTAAGAAGGCTCTCACCTGAGTCTGGGTAGTGGGAGCAGTCCAGTCCATGATGGTCTGGATCTTGCTCTGCAAAGGTTGAACCTGGCCTCCACCCACAAGGTGGCCCAGGTACACAACCTGACTCTGCCCTATCTGGCACTTAGTGGCCTTGATAGTCAGGCCTGCCTTTTGCAGGGCCTGTAAAACATTCCTGAGGTGGACCAGGTGATCCTCCCAGGTGGAGCTAAAGACAGCAATATCATCTAGATAAGCTGCACTATAGGCTTCCAGTCCTGTGAGAACTGTGTTCACCAACCTCTGGAAAGTGGCAGGTGCATTTTTCAGACCAAAGGGCATTACCACAAATTGATAATGCCCACTAGGGGTTGAAAATGCTGTTTTGGGCTTTGCAGTATCAGCTAGTCTGATCTGCCAGTAGCCAGCTGTTAGGTCAAATGTGCTGAGATATTTGGCAGAGGCCAAAGTATCTATGAGCTCATCTGCCCTGGGTATTGGATGGGCATCAGTCCTAGTGACTGCATTGAGACCCCTGTAGTCTACACAAAACCTCATCTCTCTTTTCCCACCACTGGTGTGAGGTTTCGGTACCAGGACTACTGGACTAGCCCAAGGGCTATCTGAGGGTTCAATTACTCCCAACTCCAACATTTTCTGGACTTCAGTCCTGATACAGTCCCTGACATGGTCAGGTTGCCTATAAATCTTGTTTTTAATAGGCAGACTGTCCCCAGTGTCCACTTCATGAGTGCACCAGGTGGTCTGACTGGGTGTCAGTGAAAACATATGTCTAAACTGATTGAGGACTTGCCTGCAATCAGTTTGTTGCTGGGTAGTGAGGCTGCCTGCCAAGGCTACACCATCAACTGACCCATCGTCAGGGTTCTGTGAGAGCAGGTCAGGGAGTGGGTCACTCTCTTCCTCCTGCCCTTCATCAGTAGCCATGAGCAAGCCCATGTCTGCCCTGTCCACATATGGCTTAAGTCTGTTGACATGGAGAACCCTTTGGGGACTCCTGGGTGTTCCCAGGTCCACTAAGTAAGTGACCTCACCCTTCTGCTCAACAATAGTGTGGGGTCCACTCCATTTGTCTTGGAGAGCTGCTGGGGCCACTGGCTCCAACACCCACACCTTCTGTCCTGGCTGGTAAACAGTCAGAACAGCCTTTTGGTCATGCCAGGCCTTCTGAAGTTCCTGGCTAGCCTCAAGGTTTTTGGTTGCCTTTTTCATGTACTCAGCCATCCTGGAGCGGAGACCAAGTACATAGTCCACTATATCTTGCTTTGGGGGCTTGAGAGGTAACTCCCATCCTTCCTTCACCAAGCACAGTGGACCCCTCACAGGGTGGCCAAACAGAAGTTCAAAAGGGCTGTAACCAACCCCCTTCTGAGGCACCTCCCTATATGCGAATAAAAGGCAGGGCAAGAGTATGTCCCATCTACGCCTAAGCTTTTCTGGGAGCCCTTTAATCATGCCCTTCAAGGTTTTGTTGAATCTCTCAACTAAACCATTGCATTGTGGGTGATAGGGTGTGGTGAACTTATAAGTAACTCCACACTCCTTCCACATTGCTTTTAAGTACCCAGACATGAAGTTTGCACCCCTGTCTGATACTACCTCCTTAGGAAAGCCCACTCTTGAGAAGATTCCCAGGAGGGCCCTTGCCACCACAGGTGCTGTAGTGGTCCTGAGGGGAATAGCTTCTGGGTACCTGGTGGCATGATCCACTACCACCAGGATAAACCTGTGCCCAGAGGCTGTTTGGGGATCCATGGGACCAACAATGTCAATCCCTACCCTCTCAAAGGGCACCCCCACCACAGGTAGTGGTATCAGGGGGCCTTTGTAGTGCCACCTGCTTTGCCACTGGCTTGGCAGGTTACACAGGAGCGACAAAACTCCTTACTGTCTTCAGACATGTGGGGCCAGTGAAAGTGAGGGACAATTCTGTCCCAAGTCTTGTTCTGGCCCAGGTGTCCTGCTAAGGGAATATCATGGGCTAGGGTCAATAGGAAGCCCCTGAACTTCAAAGGTATTACCAACCTCCTGGTAGCACCAGGCTTGGGGTCTCTACTCTCTGAGTACAGGAGTCCATCATCCCAATACACTGTATGGGGACCACTAGCTTTCCCAGCAGCCTCAGCAGCAGCTTGCTGTCTGAGGGGTTCAAGGGAGGGGCAGCTCTGCTGCTCCTGGCTCAGATCTGCCCTAGAAGGTCCCCCTGTCCCCAAGAACTCAACCTGGTCAGGTTCAAGTTCCTCTGGGACAGTTCCTTCTTCAGGGCTGAGATCATCCCCCTCAAGGGACTGATCTTCCTCCTGAGCCAAGGGGAAGGCACTGCCTTAACCCTACTACTCCTCCTCTTGGAAGGCACTTGGTCCATTCTTCCAGAATCCAAGGCCTGTTCAGTGCTAGACATTTTGGCTTGTGACCTGGTCACAGCAAACACATCTGCAGGGATCCCCAGCATTTCTGCATGGGTCCTGAGCTCCACTTCTGCCCAAGCAGAAGTCTCTAAGTCATTGCCAAGCAAGCATTCGACTGGTAGGTTTGCACTTACCACAACCTTCTTAAGGCCAGTTACCCCTCCCCAGGAGAAGTTAACAACTGCCAGAGTATGGTCTGTTCTGACATTGCTAGCATTGGTCACTTGGTACATTTCACCAAGCATAACTTGCCCAGGTAGCACAAGGTCTTGTGTCACCATTGTGACACTTGCCCCTGTGTCCCTAAATGCCAAAGCCTCTCGTCCATTGATTAAAGGCTGTTGTCTGTACTTGCCCAGATTACTGGGACTCATAGAGGAGGGCACATCCATGCCTCCATCACAGACTAACACAGCCTGAGTCAGTTCTCTAACTAGGTCAGAGCCCAACTCAGTTCCCAGGGTGAACCCTACTAAACCCTTTGCTGGAGCACTTCCACCAACTGTACTAGGGGGAACAGGTGCCTTAGGGGCATTGGTGGGTGCTGGACTGGAGTCTTTGGACTTGGTGCAATCACTGGTCCAGTGGGTCTTTTGCTTACAGACCTTGCACCATGGTTTTCTTTGGCCTTTACCCTTGGTAGACTGGGAATCCCCACCAGAAGAAGATTTTTGAGGGCCTGATGAAGACTTTTGATCTTTACCCTTCTCCCCACCCTTGTCAGAGTTCTTAGCATCTTGCTTCTTGGTTTCCCCACCTTGGTTCTGTACCTTCTGCTTCACCCTGGTTCTGACCCATTTGTCTGCCTTCTTTCCCAATTCTTGGGGAGAGGTCAGATCAGAGTCAACCAGGTACTGATGCAACAGCTGATTTTGACAGTTATTAAGAATCTGCTCCCTCATTATCAGATTATACAATCCTGAGAAGTCACACACCTTACTGCCCATCAACCAGCCTTCCAGAGCCTTGGCAGAACAATCCACATAGTCTACCCAGTCTTGAGTCTGTGCTTTTGGGTGTCTCTGAACTTCAACCTGTACTGTTCAGTGGTTAGGCCAAACCCATCAATAAGAGCACTCTTCAAGACCTTGTAATTGTCAGCATCCTCCTCTCTAACAGTGAGGAGCTTGTCTCTAC
Organism: Calotriton arnoldi; assembly: GCA_963921515.1. Lineage (NCBI taxonomy): Eukaryota > Metazoa > Chordata > Amphibia > Caudata > Salamandridae > Calotriton > Calotriton arnoldi. The sequence continues at coordinate 924,630 of CAWUFW010008016.1, read as the reverse complement.
CTTTGTCAGCAAAGGAGAGCCACAAGATTGCTGCCCACTGCTCCTGAGGGACCTTCTGTACTTTACAGGCCCTCTCTAAAGCAGTTATCCATTTGTGGATATCATCCCCACTCTGGTAGGGAGGGACAATCTTGCTCAGGTTCCTATGGTCATAGGACCTTTCCCTATCTCTAGGGACATGGCTGCCACCATGGGACTCTAGTCCCAACTTTCTTCTCTCTCTAAGGAGATCTAGGGATTCTCTATCTAAAGCCAATTGCTTCTTCCTGATCTCCAGTTGAGTTTCCTCATACTGGACCAGTCTCTTTCTTCTCTCATGAGAGGATTCCCTCCTGTGAGAAGAAACAGAGCTCCCTATGGAGGTGCCAGAGTGGTTAGACTCCTGAGAAGGAGACCTAGACTTTCTGAGCACACTCATAATCCTTCCTGGGGGGACAAAGGTGTGGTTCTCTAGATCCTCATCTTCATCTTCCCCAGAAGGGATTGGGTTTTCCAGGTCAGGGTCATTGTCACCCTCCTGGTCAGTTTCAGAGGGGGCTGGGGGTTGTGGTACCCCTGGTCCCTTCCTCATCTGCTGGCCCACCCTCTGCTCCTACCCCTTCAGTCTCTGAGGACTTACTAAGATCATAAGCCACCAACAACTCCTGGAGGTGTTGGGTGGTGGGACTTTGGCCTGTCCTTAATTTCCTCACGTTACACAAAGCTCTCAATTCCAAGAATGGGAGTGTGTCATACTTGGAGGGTGGAAGCTCCATGGCTTCCTGCAAGGTATCTTTGGATCCTGCTTTTAAAGACATTACTAGTGTGGTGTGGTGTATGCACTACCTACTCTAGTGTGGCCTACTAAACTCTCTTGAGTTGTAGAAAGGGTTGTGCTATCCCTTAACACACAACTCTAAGTTCAGTAGAACTTACTGTTATTCTAAGCTTAAATTATATGTACCTTAGGTACCTTTAGTGGTTTTCAGTTGATCAATTCAATTGAGATTATCTGGTAAAACAATAGCAAGCTGGAATCCCACACGCTGCACACCAATGTGAGAAGTTGGCCTGGCATATGCTGTCCACTAATTATAGTGGGCACCTTGCACCAGTCCAAATCGACTCTTATGGTAGGTAGGTTAAAGACAACCTTATTGAAAGCTATCCTAGTGGTAGCTATGGAGAGCAGCCTTCAGGCTAAGTCTTGAAGGAATGTAAAGCAGCTTGTTTTACCAGTCTATAATCTCTTGAGTGACCAAATGAAAGAGCACCACACCAGGTATATATTCAAAATATATGTATTTATTACTAAACACACCCCTCTAGTCTCTTTATGAGGCTAGAGTTCGAAGTACATAGGTTATAAGATCTTAAATCACAGTAATAGCACAAATACACGTTTGGGCCCTAGGGGCGTACCAAACCATATACCAATAAAGTGGTATGCGAACCACGACTGAACTAGACACTAGGCCTAGAGCCTCTAGAAGTGCTTGGACCACAAGGAACCACCCAAGGTAGTGACACAGGGGACCCACGGGAGACGCGTGCAGTGTAAATACACAACCGCGATACGCCGTTAACTTCTATGGAGAAAGTCGGGATCGGGAAAATAGAGGAAAGGGACACTTAAAATAGGACTAGGACAAAACCCTTTGAGATCTAGGACTTTGAAGAGTCTCTACCCACGGGAGCACCGGAGTACTCGTGTTACCTCACCCAGGGAAGCCGGGTGCATAGGTGCCTTTCGGGGTCGGGTTTCGTCGTCGTTTCGTATGGCGATCTGCTGCAAAGTGCTGCTGGCGACCAGGAGAAAAGTGTCCGGGTGGATCCAAGAGTGGATCGGAGTTCTGAAGAACCTGAAAGCAGAGGGGACAGAGTCTGGGTCACTAGCCAGTGACCAGGAAGGCGATGGACAGATGCCCACCGATGTCGAGTGCTTCAGGTGCGGTGACGGTCGTCTTGACTCTTCAGCCACGAGGTCCGGGAGGCGTTGTCGGCGACCAGGAGCAGGATTCGGGCTGGTGCTCGATGTCTGTCGAGTGCTGAGGTGTCGGCGACCGGATTGGACCCAACAAGCCTTGGCAACGGCAAGTCTCGAGTAAGATGTAGATCGTCGATGATGCAGACCAGCAAGGTCTGGGGAACTCACCCAGCGAGGGTAAGTGAGGGCAGGCCTGGAGCAACCAGGATGCCAAGTAAAGAAAAGATTGGCCTTCGTCAAGGGCTACTAGCCAACGGGCTAGCGACCGCGAAGGAGCCTCGTGACGCCGCACGTGGAGCTGGCTTACAGGACACTCGTGGAGTGGGGGCCAGTGATCTTCGGTGCAGGTGGTGCTGGAGGCTAGGGCTACTCGGAGCCCAAAGCACGACTTCTTGGGAGACCCAGAAGATGGTGCACTTGCAAGTGTGCTCGGTGTCCAGGGGTCACGGTCTCAAGTCACCCACGATAGCCACGGGCCTCAGCTTTGCTGGGGACTCAGGGTAGCCTCGGGGAAGTCTGAGAATCCACCTCTGGTGATGCGATGACTTCGGCGTCCGACGGGAGCTTCAGTGATGCGAACCGGACAGATGCTTCTTTGGTGCCTGCCAAGCAGGGGAGTCACTCCTTGACCCCAAGGGAGATTCTTCAGTCCTCTAATCTTGTCGTAGAGCATCGAAGGTCCAGGATTCAGTGTCAGAGTTTCGTCCAGGTATAATCTAAAGTCCTAAGGACTGGGTTCCTACCTTTATTCTAAAAATAGGGGATGGACTACTCTGTGGCCCCACCTATGGGTGGGTCAGGGCAGAGGGGTGGCTACACCCCTTTCCCTTTGTCCAGTTCGCGCCAAAGCAGGGGCTGCAAGCCCCTGATCCGGTTTGAACTGGGGTATGCACAGGGACACCAAATGTGCCCCCAGTGCAGGACTTCAAAGCACCCGAAAGTGCTCCCGCCCAGCCCCAATACACATTGTCCTGTCTGGGGAGGTGGTCACACCTCCCTGGGACAGGAAACCTATTGTCCAGGCCTCCCCTGCCGGAGTTTCGTCCAGCAGCAGGAGGCCAGACTCGTGTCTGTGGCAGCAGCATCCATTTTGTGATGCCAGGGCTCTGGAAAGAAGTTACCGGACTCGTCAGAGTTAACATGCCTTTCCCTCTAGAAGGGTGGAATGCTACCCCCGCCGCCAGGATTGGCGGGGGTAGTATTCCAAGATGTTTGACACCAAACACGACATGTTTAGGTGCAGCCATTCCATAGTTAGCATTTTACCGCGAGGATATAATGCGTTTAAGAGTATATGGTCAGGCTGCACTACAAACAGCATCAGAGATGGTCTCCGAACGCCGCAGAGGGGCCCTGCTCATGCAGGGGCACCCTCTCACATAGGAACCATGCACTCTGCCTTTAGGATTGATAAGGCCTGCCTTAGGAGTGACTTATAGGTTTATATGTGTGTATGCATTTAGTGATATAGGTAACCTATACCACAGCAAGGGGTGCATGCACCACCTTACCCAGGCTGCAGTAGCAGACCTGTGGTGTCAGTTTGGATGGCCTACCAGGGGTGGCATAATACATGCTGCAGCCCCTGGCAGGCCTCTGAGGTACCTATGCCCTTGGTACATAGTATACCATATACTAGGGACTTACAAGGGCACTCCAGATCCCAATCAGTGATGTGCCTAAGGCACATGGAGACCCTTTTAAAGAGGAAACAGCTAGGCTGGGGTTCTGAATAGCAGGGCCCCAGCCAGACTAATGTCGAAAACCAGTGAAGCATCAGCAAAAAGTGGGGGTACCCATGTGAAGCAGATCCTACTCTCCTACACAAGTCATTAAGGGAATCCCCGTAAGCAGAGTGGGAAAAGTGAGTAAGGTCGCTATTATTGGGGGATATCAAGCCGCAGACCTTGTTTATTGGATGCGGGCATGTGCGTATATTAAAATCACCCCCCCCCCCCCATAGAATTATTGGATTCTTGCAATTGGGTGGGAAAACTGTCTCGAAGTTCTGGTCCAGACAATTAAGAGCTGTAATGATGTCCTGGCTACAGGCAGTGTTATAAAAGTTTGCAATAGCAATGGAGGAATGTGCAGACATTTGTAGGATAACAATTTGATAAAAAAACACTGGTAACAATTACAGTTGTGTTCAAAGGAGACAACAAATTTGATACATAGATACACAAACCCCCTTTGGGACGTCCACTGTGTGATTGAATCGCAGGACAATGATATGTTTTAAAGCCATTTAAGTGTATTGGGTCCACTGACCAAGTTTCCTGTAAACATAAAATGTGAAATTTGGTGGTAAACTCAAACCACTCACTCGCAGTACATTTATTGCGTAAGCCAGCGACGTTCCAGAACAAAACCGTATTCACTTCCACAGGAACCTTAGTGACAATAGAGGGTGATCTCTGTGGTGTAAAATAAACAGGATCAACAGCAGTGCGAGAGTTAGGTGGCCTAGCAGAACCGGGCTTGTGGAACATACGGGCAACATCAATATCCAAACTGGGAGCCCATACACGTTCTAGAGGTGTGGCGGGTCCACACAAATTGCCATCATTTGAGTGGTTGGGATCCCTCAGTCAATCCACACCACTGAGAGTGAAAAGGCAATCAAACCTATTAGAAATTTCAATCGAGGGAGGTTGTGAAGAGGGAAGATGTGCCTGATGTTGTGGGCGGGTGGATGTTTTAGCTTCACTAAATTAGGGGATGTAAACGAAAGCACCACACAATCTCCCTCCAAGGTTTTACTACCAGAACCCACTCATTTAACTCTCCTAATCATTTTCAAATCAGCAAAGAGTACTCCGCCAAGGCCTACCCTTGCGTTCAGCCAATTTAAGCTTTTATTCCGAAGTGACTCCCATGTTTCAAATGATGAGTTGGGGACTTTGCGAACATTGGCTAAGATTACCACGTAGGGTGTAGCTGCAGGCGGAAGCTCCAGATGTTTTGTTTTAGATGTAGGGAAAACTCATGGTGTCGCCAAACTAACATGATTAGGAAGTGTAAAACACCGAGAATTGGTGGGTAATGTAGCAGGAGGAATGCTAGGATCTAGTTGAGGTGGCCGGGGGAGGGGGGGGAGGTGGGACAGAATTGGAACTAGTCCCTAAAGGTTTATTTATAGCTCCAGCCCTCACTGATGGAATAGAAAGGGGGTACTGATGAAATTGTGAAGTGAATATGGAGGCACTATTCCTGTTGCCGACCCTTGCTGAAATTGTGGGAAAAAAGTTATACATATCTTGGTCAGTTTGAGTGGATTCCGGCAGGGGAAAGTGTTGTTTCGGGGCTGAGGGGTCCCTAAGATGGGGGGGGGGACAATCTGACGAAGACTGAAATGGTCCCAGCATGTCTAGACAGGATAACACGTTCCTCTCAAACCCTTTTAGTTGCTCCGTAAGTGAGTTGAGTGCGGTCGTAAGTGTGTCAGAAAGGGTCTGTACTAAGGCGGTTATGGCAGCGTGATCTGGGTGCTGATAGTTGACTAATGTTTGGGCTGGCTTGGTGGTCAAAGATTCCTTGGTGGACGATATTTTTTTGGAGGGTTTGCCTCCCCCGCCCACACCCCTAGCTGAAGAAGAAGTCTGGGAGGTAGTGGTTGAGGGGGTTTTAAAACATTTTCTTGGCGGTTGGATGTCTGATGCAACAGTAAGTGGGGATTTGGAGTTGCGCTTATCAACTTCCTTAACCTTCGGCTGGCCATTTGCGGGTTTGCTGCCAGGGATATCACGGGAAGTTGCAACAGGGGCAGTTGAAATCATACCAAGGCTCCCAGGACTACCAGAGATGTTATTAGCACAGGTGGATAGAGATTCTTCAACACTACTGATCTGTTGTGCCAGCTTCCCCATAGCACCCGTAATATAATTCAAAATAGAGGAGGGCGGCAGGGGAGCCCTTAGTGAATTTGTTTCCCCCCCGGGTGCTTCCTTTTAACCATGGACATTTTTAGGTCGAGCTTAGCAGCGCACATGTGCTGCTCTGCGAGGCTTCTTGTGTCTACTCCGTGTGGGTCTGACTCCTCCCACACATTCGATTGGCTTTTGCGTGGGTCTTTCAATAATGAAAGCACGCAAATGGCTAAAGGCGGGTGCATGTCCCACCTCTTTTGTAATGTTCACTCCGATGGCGTTTTGCCTGCGGGAGCGAGCAGCGGCGCGCAGGGTGGCAGCTGCATTCCTCGTGGGTCAGGTTACTATCTGTAATGTTCACTCCCACGGCGTTTTGCCTGCGGGAGCGAGCAGCGGCACGCAGGGTGGCAGCTGCATTTCTCGTGGGTCAGGTTACTATCTTCTGCTCTGTCCTCGCAGCTCGCTCCCCCGACAGTGGGGCAGCCCCTCTACCCCCGCCCTTTGGAATCTCATTCCCTGTGCTGTCTGTTCCAGCTGAGCTTCTGTGGGGCATCGGGAGGCCGAGGGTCCTTGCGGCTGCAGGGCTCACGTGTTTGCTGTACATAAGTATTTTTTTTGTTTTGGCAATGCTATATTTAATTAATATTGAGGAGTAATGCAACGTTGCCCGTTTGACCTGTTTAGGCGCAGGGTGATCTGTGTTCACCCCAGCCAACATTCCCCACATAGTTTTGCCGAGTCGTTGCGTTCGGCTTGCAATAAAGTGTGCCTTCGCAGGAAGCTCCCACCAGCCTTTCCCCAGCAACTCAGATACCGGGGTGCCCTCGCAGTGAGCTCCCTGGCCCAGCTCCGGCAGTCTTACGATATCAGACTGTCCTCATACTGAGCTCTCGAGCAGCCTTAAGATACGCCCTCGCACTGAGCTCCCACCAGCCCGCCCCAGCATCTTTCACATACCGGGGAACTCTCGCACTGAGCTCCCCTGTAGCCTTCAGATACCGGGGTTCCCTCACACTGACCTCCCACCAGCCTTCACATACTGGGGTGCCCTCGCATACTGGGGAGTCCTCGCAGCTCGCACTGACTTCCCAAGCAGTCTTCAGATCCCAGTGTGCCCTCGCACTGAGCAGCCTCCAGATACCGGGGTGCCCTCGCACTGAGCAGCCCGGCCCCGGCCCCAGCAGCCTCCCCCCTCTTTGCCCCCCCTTGTTTTCCTTCCTGGCCTCGGCTCGCTGCAGCCAGCCAGCTTAATGAATGGGGCTCAGTTCAGGGTGGCATGAAGGTCGGGAGGCTGCAGCCAGGGACTTGATTCCTTTGGCAATAGAAGAGAAAAAATTTGAAAACTTAATCCCTTGGGAGGCCCCTCCCAAAAGAACTGGTTCCTCCTGAAATGCACAGATGTGACCTTCCATTTACTCGCGCTGCCCTTTCATGTCGTGTGTGGGGCTTTGTAGAGAAAGGCGGGTTGGGGGCGGTCAGACTGTTGCCAATGAACCCCTCAGCTCAACTGAGAACTAGGGGCAGTCTGGTCTGTAGGGCAGCGAGGAATGTTGGTGACCGGTTTCTGGGACCAGCAGGGCTCGGGCAGTGTCAGTCGTATGCTGGACTCTAGCCACATTTTACTATTTGGTGTACACTGCACTTCATAAATGTTGGGTAACGTTAGAGGTGGGGTGAGATGTTTATCTTTTTCAATAAGGCATGCTGTGTAAGAATGTACCTGGGGAACGCTAGGGGACGACCTTGTATACAGAAGTTGCAGACACCAACCAGGAGACTGGTTCAATGAGAAAGTGTCTCTATGGTCTAATTTCTATTGTCCACGCAACGCTGTGTCTCCCCAAACAAGGGCAAACAAAAATATGCAAAATTGTGTGCGCACACATTTTGAGAGATTTTGCCTTTGGTGTCCCCATAGTTAACAGCATACCATAAAATCTGCAGGTTACCCACAGGTCTCGGGTGCAGAACCCCGGCCTCCACGCTGCATGCATTTTGTGCTGGAGTACAGTATTTACCTCTCACAAACAACCTCGTGCAGCTTAAAGGGACATGTTAATTTAATTCATGTTGGGCCCATCTTTGATACAAAGCCTCGAAGTCCGGCTGATTGACATCTCAGCGCCGGCTTGGAATGCTTCCCCGTGCCTTTGATCCGGGCTGGTATCTGTGTCGGCCATAAAGAAGCATCTTGTTAAGCTGAGGCCTGGTGGGGGAAACTCCATTTTCCTTAGGTGCAATTTGATACGTATCACCGGCTCTGTGGAGGAGGGACGTTTTTCTTTTCATTTCCTCTATACAACAAGCATTGGCATAGCCAATAGGTCTCGCCTTTGGGACCATATAAGTGGTTAGCCATGCAGCACACAAGCTGCGAGTTTGTAAACATCAGAAAGAAGACAGAGCAAGCAGTCACATTTCGTTAAACAGTGGAAGTTGCGCTGGACAATTTTTCAACCACGTGTGCTTGAAGCTTTGCGCTTATAAATTGATTTAAATTTTAATTATAACATATTCAGCCTGTTCTAAGGCAATTTATCTCCACGAGGTCTGACACTTCTTGGGAACCCTAGGTGGAAGGAAGGAAGGAGCGAAGATAATACTAACTGGTGCTCATGTACATCTTTGGGTAGAGTTTGCAATAAATAAGAGCAATATAAAACTGCAAACGGATCAAGTGCCCTGAGGACGTCTTTGTTGGCATGTGTGCACTACACACACGTTATATACATATGTGCCTACCGACACTACATTGAGCGACTGAATAAATATAAACTTCAGCTGTGAGAACACATGACTGCCCTTGTAGGCAATCAATCCGGCTCGCGTATCTCGACCATGTGCAGCATCCTCAGATCCAGAGTGAAAACCCCTGGCATTGGCAACCGGGGCTGGAAGCCCCTTACCATGAGAGATCGTGCACGTTAGCGCCTAGGTAGGGACAGGGAAGAACGGGTGTGAAGTGGGGAAGAAGAAAGGAAGACGAGGAAGGGAGTGAGGGGAGAAAGAAGACGAGAAAGAGCGCAAGAAGGCGAATCGGGGCGAGAGCGTGGGTGTGGGAGAAGGAGAGGAGAGAAAGGAGTAAATATAGTGGTGAGAGGAAGAAGAGAAGGAATAAGAGTGAAGGTGATGCAGTGGGTGTTAGAGAGAAGAGGGGAGCAAAAGACAGAGAAAAGGGACAAAATGTGGGTATGAAAGAGAGTAGCAGGGAAACAGAAAGGGAAAGAAACGGGGGACTGAAAAGAGAGGAGAGAGGCAGAGGAACGAGAAGAAAGACAGTACAACAAAGGGAGAGGAAGACAGTGGGAAGAAGGAGAACGCAGGAGAGAGGGTGCAAGAAGGGTGTACCATAAAACTACGTAGCTCGTCACATTGTGAGTATTCCTTTAACTGTCAACTTCCCCCACAGCCCTTTGCACAACACGTGAAACGTTCTAAGGTGGCAGACTGCCATCGGGTGTCGGCGGCGGCGCTAATTCAGTTAATTGAATTCTGATGTGTGCCATTTCCTGCACTCACAGCAGGCAGGCACCAGCCTGCAAACGGACTGGATCCGATAGGGAGTTAACAAAATCGCCCCTCCTCCTCTCACGCACATCCTAAGGGTCTCCTGGAAGGGGATTAGCTCCCCTGCGGTTTGGCTCTACTGTCAGCAGTAGTAGTACTCCATAACAGTTGATATCAGTATCCACGTCATGTCTGCTATAAATGCAATTTAATAAAAATACATAAAGGCATTCCAGGAAAATTCACGTTTTTCATGTTTCACGTTTTGTCATCCCACTACTGTGGATTTTTTCATTCAAAGAAAGAAGCGCTCCAAAGCGGTGTTAAGGCAACACAAGATAATTACAAAAATAAACATACAAAAAATGCTATGCGTAATGCGCCTTCATCTCTGCAAAGGCTCAAAGTTTGACTGGATATGTCTAGCGCCAAGAAGCATTTTTATGACATTTACTACCAATTCCTCACAAACTACAATGAAACAGAAACGTAGTGTGTGTAGCTCCCTTCCATGCCCCTACCTAAGCCCATCACAAGCCTGTTTTCAGGCACGCACTTTTAGGCTAGGCAAGCGTACTGACAGACCCGGGGTCATGGCCGCTGTACACCAACTCTGCGCCCCTGAAACAGCAGCAGCCTCGGGAAAAGTATCACAAACAAGGGGAGGAAGGGGAAGGAGCTGCTGTCTACGTGTGAATGAGGCTATATCTGGAAGGCGCACGCCACAGCAGCGGAAGAGCGCAGTCTGTCTATTCCAGGCGGGGGGATGCTGAACTTTCCCACCAGCGCACAAACAACTTTCAGCAAAAACAAGCGCCCCCTGTTGACTGTAACATTTAGCGCAGCCGTGAAAAAATATTGCCTGTCAGTGCAGCTTGCCCTAAAGTGAACTGACGATTCTCTCATCACATGAACTGGTGTGAAGTAACGAGGCAAACACCACAATCAGCCACCACCTGGCATCAATAAACACGTAAAGTATTTTAATCTTCAGTGGCACAGGGTCGGCCCACACTTCCGTGCCAGTCAGAGCAAACGGACCGAAAGAAAATATTGACATTATGCAGTTCTTTTTGGAGGGAACGGCGCCCGGGCTCACACGTACACTTAACCTCATGGACGCGCAGTCTGTGACGCACGTACCATGAGGGAGCCAGGGCCTGCGTAGACGCCTCAGAAGTAGCCATGACCTCAGCTGCGCTTACTTACAGACACCTACGTTGGAATTGATCGGCTCCGATAACCACCCAATTTGGAGTTTTTGCGGGGAACAGCATGCAGATTTTAGTGCTTAGAACAACAACCACATGTTCCGATAAATAACGGGCATTTTTCCCTTATAAATATAAGCAGGTTTCACCTGCCGATATTCATGACAAAAGCTCTTAATTATGAGGTGTGTGGTAAGAGCAGTTAAAGCGCATATTGCAGTTAACTGTGCCGCATTTAAGGATGGCGGTTATTTTGAGCTCTATGGAAATAAACCATAGAAAAAAACGATTACTTTTATTTGGCATGTATATAGTGCACTATCAGCCATTACACACGTTGTAACAGACTCTTCACATGGTGGACAATCTGTTGGCACAAACACAAACTGCATTTAAAAACAAGATAACCAGCGCGACCAGCGCTGACCGCCATCTGTTTCCAATTAACGCGACCGCGAGACGCGGGCGCGATAATTGGAAACAGATGGCGCTGCTGCTCGCTCCCGAGCACCCTAGGCCAGGGGAGAGAGAAGGCGGGACATGCACCCGCCTTGGGCCAATTGCGTGCTGTCTTTCTTAGAAAGACGCACGCAAAGGCCAATAGCGGGGGATGAAAAAAAAAAGCACACGCACGAGCGTGTGTTCCCAGTTTAAAGCCCTTACTTGAAGCCTCGCAGAGCAGCGCATGCGCGCTGGCTCAGGCAAGACCTAAAAACGTCTATGCCTGTAGAACTCAGAAAACAATACCCCCAAGTAAAAATAATCACAAAAAGCAATTCGGAAATAAATCTAGTTGTTTGCTATAGGAAACGACTAGTCCCTTCTGCTACTCGTGAGGTTTTCATTAATGATATTTATGTGTGTTTACATTCACATTGTATATATTTTTTTTACTTTCTAGTAAGTTTGGATATTGTTCCGGGGATGTTATTAATGTAGGTTTAGAAGGACTGGATCCTTGGGGTATTTTCGATATATCCATATAAATTAGATTTCATACAGTGAAACTCATTGGAACTAACTTCCATAGCCAGAGGTTATCCTGAAAAGCTGCCTCGGATCCAGGAACCCTGGACCCATGTTGGGCACGCCTTCACAAGAGATTTTCCAGGCTTCATTTAGGATAGGATTCAAGCTTCAATCCATCTGGGTGGGAATGAGCACGTTGAACTCTGAGCTGCCAATAGGCATAAACATTACATATGCAATTTTCATTGTTTTAATCCTAATTCCTGTGGTTTGTGGTTCAATCAGCAGCTCTTTGGATTGATCACATGCATCCTTGCTATCGTTTTGGTGGATCACTATTTGATAGATCATGTCATTGCCTAAAGAAAGTGAAATTCATTACTGCAAGAGTACCAATCGGTTATTCATCTTGTACAATTTTGGAAACATCTGAAAACGAATCTGTTTCAACTTTTCACCATGCACAGCAGCCACAATGCTCTACAACATAGCTTAAAGAAATTGGCAAAGCCAATAACTCTGGCTAAACCCTTATAAGGTCCCAAAGGCGAGACCTATTAGCTATGCCAATGCCTGTTATCAGGAGGGTCCCAACAGATAACGTTAGTAAGAAAGGATTAAATAAACAGTCTTCTAAGAAAGGTCGTAATTAATAAGACTGAGCACAATAAATGCACTGCTGTCCCCAAGGCCCCTGGATTTCAGAAACAGGAGACAACAATCACGGTGATCGTAAGACATGTGAGGCAGTGAAAACAAAGTCATAGTAGGGACAAACCTTGGCTGCAGGCTCGGCACACGCAGAATGGGGTGCATCAAGTCCTATGGGTAGTAATTCAGATCGCAGAACTAAGGGAGGGGGCCCTGCCTCTTCCTGTCGCTGACGGGCGCAGACGGGCCCGCCCTTTGACTGGGCGCCCCCGTGCGCATCCCACGCTGTGGGAAGCCCCGGCTCCTTTTCTGTGCCTCCGGGCACGGGAAAGTCAACACGCTGGCAGCACACTGCCGCCGAACAGCTGGGAGTGGTAGTCCTCCCCCACTCCTTAAAAACTCTGGCGAACGGGCTCCCGCGCTGCGGGAAGCCCCCGCTCCTTTTCTGCGCCTCCGGGCGCGGGAAAGTCAACACGCTGGTGGTGCACTGCCGCGGAACAGCTGGGAGTGGTAGTCCTCCCCCACTCATTGAAAACTCTGGCAAACAGGCTCCCTCATGTATCTACTGATGCAGCCACTCACTCACCTATACAGTCACTCATACATGTAATCTGTCACCTATGCAGAAACTCACACACTGACTCAGCCACCCACATTCACAATCATGCCTGCTTTCACTCACTCATACAAGTACTCACATACCAACTTACTCACTGAAACAGCCACTCACACACACACTCACCCATACAGCCATTAACACACCCACACACTTACCCATACAGCCAGTAAAATAGTCACTCACTCACCCATACAGCCACTCACACACCCACCCACTCACTCATACAGCCACACTCTCTCACTCATTGACCCACTCACACACCCACTCACTCACTTACCCATACAGGCACTCACACAACCACTCGCACACCCATACAGTGACTGACAAACACACTCAGTCATCTATACAGCAACTCACACATCCAGTCACTCACCCATACAGGAACATAAACAAAAACTCACTCATCCACAGAGCTAGTCATGCACCCATTCAATTTCCTGTACAGACACTCGTGCACACATTCAGTCATAGACCAGTCATTTACTCATTCACTCACTCGTACATCACCAACATACTGACTCACTCACCCATACAACAACTGGCACACTCACTCATACTTATACTCTACTAACACACATTGCCACTAACTCATAGAGCTACTAACATACCCAGTCACTGTAATAGAGACTACTACTACAACCACTCACTTGCTCATACAGCCACTTGTACATGCACTCACTGACACATTCAATCACTTACACAACCATAGACTCATTTAAACACTCAGTAACATACCAATAGACATAACACTGTTACAAACATACATTTAACAAATAATTCTTCTTTCTTAAACTGAAATGGGTGGTTCTAACAATAACCTTTTTTATTTTTACATTTTTTTATTTTGGGGGATTTTTAAACAATTGGTTTTTTTGGGTGTGATTTTTGCAAATTCAGTAAAAAACTGAAATGTCCTTTGGAACAACAAGCACACAAAAGCAGAAAGAGCTCTAGTATTTCAAAAATAAATAAAAAATTGTGTGCTTTAATGATCTGCACTAGGGTAGGCACAGCTTCTTCGCCTACACCAAGGGCCTGATTACGAGTATGGTGGTCCCAAGATCACTGTATCCGCAGTAGCAGTCCAACCGCACTTCCTTGTCGGTCCGATCGCCCAATCACAACCACGAGACTGCTGCCACCACCAGAATCTTGGATCCCGCAGTGGCAGCTGAACACGACCTGCATTTCCATCGACCTTTTCATGGCAGTAACCCCGCCATGAAAAGGTCGGCAGAAAGTCAGGGAAGGGCCCCAGGGCGATTTTGCCCATGGGGGTGTGTCCATGGGGACACATGTCGTCTGATGTGCAAGTGGCAGTGCCACGGCAGCGGCATGTGCTGCAGGCACTCTATGAGCTGAAGCATGCTGCCACTGTGGCACCGCCGCCACAACACCACCAGCCCAGTGGTAAAATCGTAATGCGGCAGTCAGGAAGGCACCGGCTTGGTGGTGTTCTCCTGACCGCTGCAACAGCGGTCGGACTTCCAAAGTCCAAATCTGGCCCGAAGTATAGCTCAGCACTTTGGGCAAAAAATGGCAACTTTAGCAAATTCCGGAATGGTATTCGGAATGCCCCAAATTTGTGCAGCAGCAGATGATGTGCCTCCTTCTCCAGCAGTAGAACTTCCTTGCTGCAAGAGCGGCACGTGTAGGTAAGAGCGGTGGGCAGGATGGGGAGGGAGTCGACAGACAACAATGAGTTAAAATTTAATTTAAAAAAAGAAAACCACTTACCTTGCACTCGCTGCATCGCCGACTCGGCTCCTGCCTTGTTGGCTCTTTCATCCCTCCATTTTGGCTCTTGCTAGATGTGTTCTATGGATAGCTCTCAAATGCTTGTACATAATTGAAGTACCACATGAGTACTTTTTCTCACTTCCACGAGACAGAACCTTCTGGCACACAGTGCACGTCACTTTTCAAACATTCACTTTTTTTTCTCCCACCAGAATCAAGAAAAACTGCCAAACAATGCATTCTTTTCTTTGTTTTTTGGGCTGAATTTCTTCTTCTAGTGAAGCATTGTCATGTTGCTCCCCAAGATCTTCTAGAACAGATGACATCTTGATTCAGTTGAAAAAACAAAGTAAAACATCAATAGAAATAGTCAGTGGCAATAGCAAAGTGTAAAAAATCACAACCACTCCTAAAACATGGAGGAATGGTGTGGGACCTTCCTGTATTCATGATAGAAAGGTGTTTAACCTATCAAATCCATTTGTTTCTGTGTCACTTGGGATGCGCAACGCCGGCGCGGCTCCGTCACGGCGGCGTTGCGACTTTGCAAAACCCATTTAAATGATATTTAAAATGTATTTCCTCTCTAATTACACTACTTTTCTTAGTCTATTAGTGAACATCTTTCCTTAAAGTAAACCTTAAAAGTGTCTATATATGTATTTCACTACTACCAAAAAATAAAACGCAGGAGTAGCGCCCCCAGCACGACTCCGGAAATACAAGACTTCCTAAAAACTATTAAAACGACTATAAAAATGTTTTTCATCTGTTATTATACTACTTTCCTTGCCCTATTACTAAACCTCTTACCTTAACCTAAGCCTTTAAAGTGTCTATATATGTGTTTTACTACTACCAAAACTATGCCAGGGTCCCGTACCCATCACGACGGGTGCCCGACTCCTAATTTTTTTGAGAAAAGAAAAACATAGATTTAAGCAACAAATTACTATACGCACCTCACAAACATCCACAACAACATGTTTGCCAAGATGATGGGCAGCATATCAAAATGCACCCCAGCATTTATCCCGCAAAATTTGATGATGCGTTCTTGATGATGAGGAATATGAGCACAACTCCACCAAACAAAGAAGCACTTACTTTATATAGTTAAAAAGGAAGGAACATTGGAGGTGATTACGATGGCGGACGGACTTCAGTCCGTCCGCCATCGTGTCGGGGCGTGGGACCGGCTGCCTAAAAGGCA
The DNA here is from genome assembly GCA_963921515.1 of Calotriton arnoldi. Lineage (NCBI taxonomy): Eukaryota > Metazoa > Chordata > Amphibia > Caudata > Salamandridae > Calotriton > Calotriton arnoldi. The sequence goes on along the minus strand of CAWUFW010008016.1, from coordinate 908,885 downwards.
GAGGTCGCACCGGGGGTATTACGATGCCACCACCACCCTGGCGGTTGCATCCACTATCTTTAACATTGCGGCGGGTGCGACTAGCTGCAGCACCCGCCGCAATGTTAAAGATGCACAGTTTACATTTCCCTGCACTACGTGGCAGGCACCACACGGTGCCTGCCACATGGTGCAGAGAAATGTGGGGGGGTACTCTAGGTACCCCCCCAGTGCACACCCACCTCCCTCAACACAAGGGGGGCCCGCAACGGTCCCCCAAATGCAATCCCAGCCAGCCTGTGAATGGCGGTTTCACCACCATACACCGGCTGGCGGGGATGCAGCATCGTAATATGGCGGACAGTGCCTGCTAGGCACGGCCACCATATTGTAGATGCGCTGTGGGTCCGCCAGGCAATCATAACCATTGCCTGTGGCGGACCCGTGGCGGACGGACTTTGCGTCCACCAGCACACCGCCCGCCATCGTAATTTGGCGGGCGGAGAAGTGCTTCACGATGGCGGTGAAACTGCCACCGGCAGGCTGCCGGTGACGGTTTCACCGCCATCATAATCAGCCCCATTATTTGGTGGATATTTACATCTTTATACTCTCCTTGTCTTTTCTAAAGGATGATTGATATTATGATAAATATCTAGATAAAGACGCACAAGGAATGAGGCAACCACCATGAGCAAGTTAATTGCATAGAATGTGCGAGGCATAGCTATGCTTGAGAAACGTAGGCGCATATTTGCCTATTTGAAAAGATATAAGGTGGCATGCCTCCAGGAGACTCATATTTGGGGAGACTCTATAAAATATTTGAGGAAACGATGGACGGGACAACTCTACGCCACTTCATACTCTGGCTTGGCACGTGGGGCCCTAATATGGGTAGCACCAGGGGTCCCATTTCAACACTTGCACCATGTTACTGATCCGAAGGGAAGATACGTTATCCTGCATGGGAGGCTAGATGGGTCAGAAATATGCATCATTAATGTATACGCTCCAAACGATGACAACGCTTCCTTTTATAGAGATTTACTCGAGATAGCCTCCCCCTATCTGGGAGCTCAAATACTACTAGCCGGTGATATGAACTGTATGCTGGACGGCAGCCTAGATAGAGATCCGCCAAAGTCACACACAAAGCCAAAAATGACTACAGAGTTACAAGGGGTGATACAGGGATTACACCTGTGAGATATATGGAGGGAGCGCCACCCTACAGTGAAACACTTTTCATGTTATACACCAGCCACACAGACTTCCAGTAGATTGGACTATTGGTTTTTATCCTCAGACCTGGGTTCGAGTGTGGGAGGAATAACATACCAACCAAGATACCTCTCGGACCATGCCCCGGTTTTACTTGAGTTGGGGTCCAGAGGGGTGAGATCCGACATACCTCTCTGGCGGCTTAACAATGACACGCTCACAGATCCGCCATTTATTGCCACAATTTCCACGCAGTTGAGTAAGGACTTCCAGGACAACTGGGGATCGGCCTCGAGTCGTGCGATAGAGTGGGAGGCCATGAAAGTTGTGATTAGAGGTGTATGTATATAAACCACATTTGGAGTTCGAACACAGCTGGAATGAGATATAGCTAAACATAAATCTAATCTAGGAAAATTAGAGGCCGAGATTCACACGTACCCACAAAAGTTGAAAGAGTGGACCGAAGCCAAGGAGGCACTTATGACGGACCTCCGCAGGTTAGAAAAATACGTCCATACAATATACAGACAACGACTTTATAGAGAAGGTGATAAAACGGGGACACTCTTGGCACAGCTGATCAAACAAGAAAAGCCTGCCACCCAAATATTACAAATGAGGGATGAGAACGGGGCGTTAGTGTACACACAACGGGCTATCACGGAGGCACTGGTGATGCACCTGGGTAAAGTATATACTACCTGCTCTGAACCAGAGCTGGAAATAATGATAAATTATTTGAATGCGCTGGGGCTCCCCCATCTTACCAGGAAAGAGCAGGAATCTCTAGATTCCCCAATTACCAAAGATTAAATAAATGGTGCCATAGGGCGTTTTAAGGCAGCCAAAAGTCCGGGCTCCGATAGACTCCCCGCGGAGTTCTATAAGTGCTTCATAGCGCTATTGGTGGATAGACTACTGGCGGTCTACAACGAGGTGCTGGGCACGGGTACGCTCCCACCCACCATGAGCGAAGCACTTGTCGCCATGATCCTTAAAAAGGATAAAGACCCAGACCTGCCCAGCTCTTATAGACCGATATCACTGCTAAACATTGATATTAAAATATTGAGTCGTATTATGGCTGAGCGTCTTCTGCCGCTGATGAAACGATTGGTCCACCCCGACCAGTCGGGGTTTATACCCAGGCAGAACACGACTTATAATTTAAGAAGATTAGCGCATGTGAGGCAGGCTTCTGACCTGCTGGAGACTGATACCACGGTCGCGTCATTGGATATTGAACAAGCGTTCGATTCGGTGGAGTGGACGTATATGTGGCAAGTTCTGAGACGGTTAGGAGTGGGTCCAAAATAATTGCAATGGAGCCAGCTGCTCTATACCGCCCCCAAGGCTCGAGTACGGGTGGGTAGAACAGTGTCGAGATCCATAGCCTTTAGGCGAGGCACCAGGCAGGGGTGTGCACTGTCACCATTACTGTTCGCCATCTCTATGGAACCCATGGCCATGCGGCTGAGAACGGTAATGGATGCCTTAGGTATACGATTGGGGAACACTAACCACATGGTATCGCTATATGCTGACAACACGTTGGTATATTTGAGACGACCGGAACAATCGGTCCCGACACTTATAGAGGAAATGTGTGAATTTGGTAATGTCTCGGGATTACACATCAACCCTACAAAATCTAGAATGATACCATTGGGCAGGCTGGCAACGGACCCCCGGAAGTGAGACCAGTCCTGGATATACCGTGGTTGGAAGAGGGGACGCGATACTTGGGGGTCTATCTGGCGGGCTCCGCCGACGTCTAGCACAGGCTTAATATCGGACGGGTGGTGGAGGGACTGAGAGGCTCAATTCGCTTTTGGGCAGATTTGCCACTATCATTAATGGGGCGAATAGCAATCAATAAAATGATTGTATTGCTGCGTTGCCTTAACACGCTGCAGCATTCATTTTATACGATACCACAATCCTATTTTAAAACACTAGAAACCCTGATGGGAGACCTTTTATGGGGTAAGAAGCGGAGACGAGTGAGCTTAATGACATTACAAAGAACTTGGGGGACGGGGGGACTTGAGGTTCCGAGACTAGACCTTTATTACATGGCCTCCCAGCTTCAGTTTGCGGTTCACTGGCTTGACAACGAGGAAAACTGGGAGAAATCCCTTCTGGCTGGGACGTACGGAAGGAACACACTTGCAGGGCTATTGATGATGGGAGGAGCGGTCCCCGAGAAATACCCGTATATAATACGCCATGTAGCAAAAGTCTGGGAGAATGCGGTTCGACGAGTGGTTGGACACGCCCCATACGCAGCAGACATGCCCCTATGGGAGATCCGACCATTTGCCGCAATTGCAGATTCCATGTCGGTACAACGCTGGAAGGAGGGAGGATGCCAACTTCTGGGAGATATTTATAGGGAAGGGCAATTCATAACGCGACAAGACGCGCAAACTGAATTCGAGCTGGGACCAGGGCAGTTCCTGCAATATGCGAAAATATCAAGTGTTGCCCGGGAGTTGTGGCTGAAATTCCCCACTGAGCCCCCCACCACTAATACACTAGAGACAATGTTAACTATGGCAAAGGGGAGGAGACTCGTCTCTCACCTTTAGCGAGCGCTACGTGATGATGTACCGCAGAAGCCGCTGGGGATGCAGCATAATTGGGACACAATACTGACTGAGCCTCTAACTGAAGCTGAATGGAGAAAGGTACATGAAGGGGTCCCTAAAATCAGCGCTAATGCAAGATTTAAATTACTTCACTACAATATCATACACCAGGTGTATCTAACCCTGCGCACCCTACATATAATCTACCCACAACGTACAGATAATTTCCCCAGATGCACCACTCAGGGAGCAGACTTCTACCATATGATCTGGAGATGCCCCAGACTCCAGCCGTACTGGGAGGGTTTTTGACTTGTTTAGGAGAGGCCACGGGCTGGTCAATACCGCGGGAGGCCAGGCAGGTGTTATTGGGCTTGCTACCTAAGCCAAAAAACAAGGCACTAAGTAGAAAATTTGTCAACCTGGGGCTGGTATTAGCTAAGAGACGGATAGTTATAATGTGGCTGCAACACCAACCCCCGAAACACGCAGACTGGCTACGAGACATGAAAGAATGGGCAATGGCTGAGGTGGTAAGGATGAAATTTGTGAGAAAAGATGAAAAGGCCGAAGAAGATAGAACGGCATGGACGGCTATAATAACAGATCTCCAGGGGGAGCAAGAGCAGATTTCTCAACAGGATGAGTAGAGGGAACTTTCCAGAGGGATGGGACACACACCAGCCCAGAGTAGGAAGGATCGATATCATAGTAGATGTAACAAAACACATTGTAGGTGATCACACAATCAGGAAACTACGGGTCCAAGGAACAGGACGGAAAGGGGGGGGGGGTTAATGTTAATGTTTTAAGGTTATACGAACTATTGGCGATAAAATTGGGACGCACAACACTGTGTAGAGGTTTTAGCCTACTGATTATATACAATACGGAGGGTGTCCAAAATGATTGTGTACAGCCTGCATTGATCATGACGTAGATGAAACCAGAATGAGTATTGTACATTGAGTTAAGGTGAAATAATGTATTCTGTATATCAGACTAAATGCCAATAAATATATATTTTTTTTTAAAAGACGCACAAGGAACAATCACATTACTAAAACACCAGGGACGTAGCTTCGGGGGGGGGGGCTGTTTAGAGTATTACACCCCCCTTATTAATGTAGTTTCTGTAGTTGGGTACAAGTGCGTTCAGCGGGTATTATGAGATGTCAGTTGGATTTCAGCAGGAATTTTTACATATATACAGACAAAATTGCACATGCACTCTCTCATTCTCTGTTTTGAAAGCCCGCAAAAATTATTTCACAAAATATTGTTTTCTCTTTAGCACTCCTGCCAATCCGTATTTTTCTTCCTTTCCAGTGTACCTGAGGCCTCTCTCATGCAGCCTGCTTGTCATAGAATGTATTTATTAATTATGTTCCATCCTGATTGTGAGAAAATCTAAAGCTACCACCCCAAAAAACGCACAGAATGTCACTAGTGGCATTTCCTTGTACATCATTACATAGCCCTATTGCAGAATATGTACTGGACATTTTGCCCAGGAGGTAGCACCTAGTAATTAACCACTGGAAACTCCTCCACTTGGGTATATATTGTGAGATGTTGGCCTGGTATATGCTGTCCACTAATTATAGTGGGCACCTTGCACTCAGTCCAAACAACCCCTTATTGGAGATAGGTTAAAGACAACCTTATTGAAAGCTATCCTAGTGGTAGCTATGGAGAGCAGCCTTCAGGCTAAGTCTTGAAGGAATGTAAAGCAGCTTGTTTTACCAGTCTATAATCTCTTGAGTGACCAAATGAAAGAGCACCACACCAGGTATATATTCAAAATATATGTATTTATTGCTAAACACACCCCTCTAGTCTCTTTATGAGGCTAGAGTTCGAAATACATAAGTTATAAGATATTAAATCACAGTAATAGCACAAATACACGTTTGGGCCCTAGGGGCGTACCAAACCATATACCAATAAAGTGGTATGCGAACCACGACTGAACTAGACACTAGGCCTAGAGCCTCTAGAAGTGCTTGGACCACAAGGAACCACCCAAGGTAGTGACACAGGGGACCCACGGGAGACGCGTGCAGTGTAAATACACAACCGCGATACGCTGTTAACTTCTATGGAGAAAGTCGGGATCGGGAAAATAGAGGAAAGGGACACTTAAAGAGGACTAGGACAAAACCCTTTGAGATCTAGGACTTTGAAGAGTCTCTACCACGGGAGCACCGGAGTACTCGTGTTACCTCACCCAGGGAAGCCGGGTGCATAGGTGCCTTTCGGGGTCGGGTTTCGTCGTCGATTCGAATGGCGATCTGCTGCAAAGTGCTGCTGGCGGCCAAGAGAAAAGTGTCCGGGTGGATCCAAGAGTGGATCGGAGTTCTGGTGAACCTGAAAGCAGAGGGGACAGAGTCTGGGTCACTAGCCAGTGACCAGGAAGGCGATGGACAGATGCCCACCGATGTCGAGTGCTTCAGGTGCTTTGACGGTCGTCTTGACTCTTCAGCCACGAGGTCCGGGAGGCGTTGTCGGCGACCAGGAGCAGGATTCGGGCTGGTACACGATGTCTGTCGAGTGCTGAGGTGTCGGCGACCGGATTGGACCCAACAAGCCTTGGCAACGGCAAGTCTTGATTAAGATGTAGATCGTCGATGGTGCAGACCAGCAAGGTCTGGGGAACTCACCCAGCGAGGGTAAGTGAGGGCAGGCCTGGAGCAACCAGGATGCCAAGTAAGAAAAGATTGGCCTTCGTTAAGGGCTACTAGCCAACGGGCTAGCGACCGCGAAGGAGCCTCGTGACGCCGCACGTGGAGCTGGCTTACAGGACACTCGTGGAGTGGGGGCCAGTGATCTTCGGTGCAGGTGGTGCTGGAGGCTAGGGCTACTCGGAGCCCAAAGCACGACTTCTTGGGAGACCCAGAAGATGATGCACTTGCAAATGTGCTCGGTGTCCAGGGGTCACGGTCTCAAGTCACCCACGATAGCCACGGGCCTCAGCTTTGCTGGGGACTCAGGGTAGCCTCGGGAAGTCTGAGAATCCACCTCTGGTGATGCGATGACTTCGGCGTCCGACAGGAGCTTCAGAAATGCGAACCGGACAGATGCTTCTTTGGTGCCTGCCAAGCAGGAGTCACTCCTTGACCCCAAGGGAGATTCTTCAGTCCTCTAATCTTGTCGTAGAGCGTCGAAGGTCCAGGATTCAGTTTCAGAGTTTCGTCCAGGTATAATCTAAAGTCCTAAGGACTGGGTTCCTACCTTTATTCTAAAAATAGGGGTTGGACTACTCTGTGGCCCCACCTATGGGTGGGTCAGGGCAGAGGGGTGGCTACACCCCTTTCCCTTTGTCCAGTTCGCGCCAAAGCAGGGGCTGCAAGCCCTGATCCGGTTTGAACTGGGGTATGCACTAGGGACACCAAATGTGCCCCCAGTGCAGGACTTCAAAGCACCCGAAAGTGCTCCCGCCCAGCCCCAATACACATTATCCTGTCTGGGGAGGTGGTCACACCTCCCTGGGACAGGAAACCTATTGTCCAGGCCTCCCCTGCCGGAGTTTCGTCCAGCAGCAGGAGGCCAGACTCGTGTCTGTGGCAGCAGCATCCATTTTGTGATGCCAGGGCTCTGGAAAGAAGTTACCGGACTAGTCAGAGTTAACATGTCTTTCCCTCTAGAAGGGTGGAATGCTACCCCCGCCGCCAGGATTGGCGGGGGGTAGTATTCCAAGATGTTTGACACCAAACACGACATGTTTAGGTGCAGCCATTCCAAAGTTAGCATTTTACCGCGAGGATATAATGCGCTTAAGAGTATATGGTCAGGCTGCACTACAAACAGCATCAGAGATGGTCTCCGAACGCTGCAGAGGGCCCTGCTCATGCAGGGGCACCCTCTCACATAGGAACCACGCACTCTGCCTTTAGGATTGATAAGGCCTGTCTTAGGAGTGACTTATAGGTTTATATGTGTGTATGTATTTCGTGATATAGGTAACCTATATCACAGTAAGGAGTGCATGCACCACCTTACCCAGGCTGCAGTAGCAGACCTGTGGTGTCAGTTTGGATGGCCTTCCAGGGGTGGCATAATACATGCTGCAGCCCCTGGCAGGCCTCTGAGGTACCTATGCCCTTGGTACATAGAATACCATATACTAGGGACTTATAAGGGCACTCCAGATCCCAATCAGTGATGTGCCTAAGGCACATGGAAACCATTTTAGAGAGGAAGCAGCTAGGCTGGGGTTCTGATTAGCAGGGCCCCAGCCAGACTAATGTCGAAAAACAGTGAAGCATCAGCAAAAAGTGGGGGTACCCATGTGAAGCAGATCCTACTCTCCTACATATATTTTGAGCAATTCTGTGTACTCTTTTTCATTAAAGGAGCAGGTGCGGTTCTGTTGTGGCCTAGTCACTGATACAGCTACTAACACAGCCACATAGACACTTAAAGATTAAAAAACCTTAGAAATTCACTGAAAAAAATAAAGGTTACAGGAACGTTATGTTTGGGCTCAGAATTCACTTGTATAAAACCATAGAAATTCAGAAGTAATAGTTACCTGAGCTAACTATAGCTTATGCCCCCGCAATGCGCTGCTTATGATCTTACATATTACATCACTTCCGTTGCAGTTAGAATAACAAATTGCCATGCGCTCTGTAACGTCAGAAGCCAAACCTTGTCTCTGTTTCCACATCCACAGTAGCACAGTACCTGCTGTTACTGCATTTCAGGTGTGGGTCCCATGGTTGTTCCCCAGTAAAGACGATGAGTACTGTCTCCTTCTCTGAAATCTACCCCTCCTTTTAGTGCTTGCTGACAGTGCACCAATCATCTCCAGTTGGTTTTAATGCTATCTCTTCGTTTAATGTGATAATACATGCAAACAACAGTTCTGCATTCCTGTGTTTGAATGCTTTAGCACATAAAACCCAGACCTACTAGTTTTGCCGATTTGTGTTTTTCCATGTACTGTTTCAAGTGGCGTCCACCATCATGGTACATTAAAAACAAGCATTTGCAATGCAATAGGTCTCGCATTTACGCGAGTTTTGAGCTATTGGCATTGTAAATGACAATGCCTTTTATTTATGTTTTAAAAACCAAAACATAAATAAAAGGCATTGTCATTACAATGCCAATAGCTCAAACTCAGTAAATGCGGACCTATTGCATTGCTACCACTGTAACAAAACCCCACTGCTGCCTCCACACAGGTGTGGGGAGGGGCCGCTGTGCTCCAGAAACAGTGTTTGGGGGAAGGGATTCGCTAGAAAAGTGTTTGTAGCATCGACTGCAGAGAAGAGAGGCGATTTTACAATCTGCCATTTTGTAGAGTTTAGTGATGGTAGAAGGGAGGAAGGGTTTCTAGATCACCGAGAAGGGATGCTACTGTTTATTTGTGGAGTAGAAAACATTACGGTGGAGTTTCTGTATTGAACATGTTAGTGGAAGAGGTGGGTTTTTGTGTGTTTCGGTGTGGGTCTAACTGCAAATGTAGGTGTGCCCGTATAAACGTGTAAGTTTGTGGGAATTCACGGACTGCTCACAGATGAGAGTTCCACCAGAAAAACATAGGCACGTTTACTCCTTTCAAGAACAGGGCTAAGTGCGTTTCCATAATGAGAATGAGGGGGTAACACCTCTCATAATAATGAAAGGTGTAGGGACAGGCCACATTTTCCCCAAAGAGAATAACGTTCACTGTGCAAATGCACACTTGCATTTATTCGTGCATGCAGAATGTTCCCATGCGTAAATTGTATACATTTCTGCACTCCTGGGAGCCTAGTGTGGCGATGTTCTGACTCCTGTCAAAAGCCATTGGTGACTCAGGTTATCCATCTGGCCTCTCTTTTACTTCTCCACCCCCTCTCCCTTCGCCTCGGTTATTCACGTGCACCTCGATCTCTCTTCCACCTACTTACTGCCTCCCCCAGTCACACATTGCTGCCTACCCCATCTTCCTCCCACTGGTCCCTCTCACAGGCCCGGGGCAGAGCATTGGCCTTGCCTGGGCGGGAGTACGGGACTGACTCACTTCCGATGAGCCGCCCCTGAGTCAGAGCAGAGAAGGGAAGTCCCTTCCTTCCGGCTCGATGTACTGAAGGGATCGCGGGCCGAGAAAAGGGAAAGTGCGCTGCTGTGTCGCTGTGTGAGGTACTTAAAGTTCACTCTGGAATGCCTAATCTTAACCCCAGTCCCTCTGGGCCAGCGAGTGAACTTTGGAGACCTAAAGTAACCCAAGTAATAACGTGCGCGTGAATTAGGCAATATCTACTGAACAAACAAGGTCCCAAACAAAGAGCGATAAGGCTGAAAACCGAGTGGGGTGGGGGGCGGGGGAAGGGAAGGAAAACAAAAGAAAAGATTGGAAAAGAAAAGAAAACAGAATCAAAATTATCAGTTACGAGGGGAGCAAGAATAAGATAGCAATAGAGCACGGAACAAAGAAAATGAAAGTGAAAACACAAGGAAATAAAGAACAAATGTAAGCCCGCTCCACGTGCACGCGCTTTAATTTGACATAGCCTGTCAGCGCCTGGTCCCCTAATCTCTTCCATATTTTCAGCATTTAAATCATAATATCGATGCCATTTAGCTGTCACCCGGAAGCATGTTAAAGGGCCAGCCAGGTGGTGAAGTCAACAATCCAGTGACATCTCTAAAAGCCTCATAACAATGGCTCGTTTGGGCTCTTGGAAAAATGAAGGGCGGCGGCTACTGTGCAGGCTTAAAGCGAGACATTTTTAGAGCCTGCATTCCTGGCTCTTAGAGACACACTTGGAAGACGAGGGCTATTGTTAAAGATAAAGCGCGGCGTACCACGCTGTTTAAAAAATTAAATGGGAGACTGCCTGTGTCAATACTGGCGCGCCAGATAGGAGATGTCGGGTGAGCGGAGCGCTGCGGCCATTGAAATCAGCGTGTCCTGCACTGAAAGCGAGCGCCTTAAAGAAACAAGCGCAGCCAAGCGGACCGCGCTCAAAATGAAAATAAAGAGTGCTTACGGACTTTTAAAGGAGAGCGTGTGAAGCCGCAAGTAAACGATCCAGTCCGGGTGGGCGGGGCCAAAAGAGGACAGGGTGGCAACCAGGAGGGACTAAAAAGCCTCCAGTACAATCAGCACACTACCTTCAGCATAATCAATGACGCCAAATGACGCACACCAATGAAAATTACAGGCGGAGCAGAGACACGACTTCTGAAACCATAAAGATTCCAAGAAGCCCTCGCAGAGCGAGCAGCGCATGCGCGCTGCAACGCCAGGCGAGACCTAAAAACTAAAGGGTAGCCCTGTCATGCTGTATGAGCTCTCATGGGTCATCAAGCTAACACACATTGCATCATGACGCATATCCACCCAAACGTCATTGCAATATGTTTTTTTGCTGATGCTGCAGAGGATGCTGCAGAGCATGGCCAAACAACATTCCTTTCTTTTATGCTACACAGCATTGGTAAAAAACATTGTCAAATCCAATGTGTTGCAAAGGGGAGATCTATTGGCTTTATCAATGCTTATTTATAAAGGCCTCCTTTGTGGAGGCGAATATTAGTTCCATACTTCTGTGCCAAGTCTAGAAGGAACTTTGCTACTCCAGAGAAATTGATTGGCTCTATATCAGCCATAATTTGTTCATTCCTGTTTTCTTTGCATTCTGCCACTTGTTTTGCTTTTCCCATTTCAAATCCTGCGTGACTAATTTTAAAATGTATGGAAATACAAACAATGAAAAAAACTAATACATCAAGCCTTAGCAGTCTGGTGCAAAGGTTACGTTTGTTTTTTTATTGCAAACATATGTCACAAAAATAGAAAGAAGAAAAAAAAGAAAACATGAAGGCACTATGCATGCAACAAAACTCTTCAATAAAAAAAAATAACCATCAACTCTAATTTTAATGGAACAGTACAAGTACTTACCAACAGAAAGGCATAGTTAGAACAGTTGTAAAAAACATTTTTTGTTTTAGTGCACATTACAGGAAAACATGATTCTTATTGACACAATGAAAAGGCACTTCTGACTTTGAACTAGTGTATGATGTTTAATTTGACCTGGTGTTTGCCGGTGGGTCCCACCAGTACTCATTTTTGGGGATGAGCACTCATTTTTTCTCATCAGATATTGACTGTGAGCAATAGAGAGAAAAACACAAAAACTAGAAAGAAGGAGGAAGAGAAAGAGAGAAAAACAGGCACAAAGGGAGAAAGCAGGGACCGGCAAGAGTGAGATAAAGGGCCAGCGGAGTCTGCTAGTGGATTGAAGAAGCCTGAAGTTAATTCAACACTAAACAGGCTTGGTTTTGGGTTTGCGGATTTTCAATAGCACCATCAGAGCAGTGCTTTGGACACCAGCACTCATTCTTTTACTAATAAAGCACTACTACTGTAACCTGAAGACAAAGCTTAACTAAACACAATGACTAAAAACATAAAAAGAATAAAGAATGGAATGAAAAAAAGCACTGGCAAAGTAAAGCATTGGCCCACAAGCCTTGATGGTCAGTTCTTTTTAGTAATATGTGCACCCTGTGATCTGTGAAAATACCATCACTCACATAGTAAAAGAGACAATGACTGAAGTGGGCTGACCAATTGCCCCATTCTGTATGCTGTGGTGGGCGGAAGCAAAATGTGAATGACAGCTGAACAGACCATAGATGAAGAGTGATGACCGAACAGCCCCTTTATGTATTAATAGAAGTATATGTGTTTTTTTATTTCTGAATTTCTTTTATAACATAAGGGCTGGTGAGACAGCTAAAGCCTCTTTTATGTCTAATGCCTTTATGTCTCTAGGCCAGACATAAAAAGGACTGAACAAACTACGTGTACCTGACGTGGGAACTTGAGATCACTGCCTGATGTGATTTTACAGTTTGATGGCGCAGTGCATTGTAGGTCTTGCAGTGGTGTTCTACCTTAATAGTGTTGTAAAAATATAATGGTACACTAATACTGGTAAAAAAAAGTTGTGGCAACAATTATATTATAGTACATAATATCACAGACGAGACAATCATTGTTTTTTTGCTTTGTTAAAAATATTGAAGTATTTAATATTGTTTTATGTAATATCATGGTATCTATGTTTCTGATTTTGTTTGTAATATCGTTTTAGTTTTGGTGTAATAAGTTATTGTTATGATAATATTGTTTATTTAATCGTTGTTTTAATTAAGTTTATTTTTGAGAGTTTCAAAAGATATGTTAAAAGTTATATTTAATTTAAAGTTACTGTTTTTATTTATTGCTTGGTTGTTGGGATTGTAGGGTAATAGAGTGGTAAATGTTTTAAAATATTTATTTGTTAAGATGTTATACATTTTTAATTATTTTATTATTAGATATTAATTGATTAATTAGATTAGTTATGTCAAATAATATTTATATGTACTTTCTTGATGTATTAAAGATAATATTTTTTATAAATGTTATTTTTAGTGAAATGTTTGTGCGTTTTTATATAGCAGAAATGTTTAGGTGTTTTGGTATTATATCTAAATTTTTGTGGGTTGTTGGGGTTGTAGGGAAGTAGGGTGGGAAACATTTTAAATATATACAGATATTTGTAATGTTTAACATCCATTAATTAATTTTTCATTCTTTAATTTGTTTATTAAATATGCAAATTGTTTAGAATATTTTTGGAAAACTGTTATGAGTATTTGGTTGATTTGTAAGATTAAATATATTTATATTATTATTAGTAGTAATGGTAGTAGTAGTACTAGTACTGGTTGTAGTTGTAGTAGTAGTAGTATTAGTAGTAACAGTAGTAGTAGTAGTAATATGATGTTATTTGCTGTGGTTGGTAAATATGTTATTTTTGTAAAAATATTTTTGGTGGGCTGTTTTAGTTATAGAGCAGTAAGGTGGATGTATTTTGAAATATCTTTTTATTTTAATTGTATTTACTTATTATTTGGAAAAATTGTTTAGTAAATATGTAAATTAAGTGTTTAAATATTTTATATTGACCTTATACATTTTTATTTAAACTCTTTAACTTTTAATTTATATATGTTCATTTTTTAAATAAGTTGCATTTTTTAATTGTCATGCCTAATGTATATTTTTTCTATTTATTGTATTTCATTTTAAATTTAAACGGTGATATTGAATTTCTATTTTATTTTCATTGATTTTACATTAATTTACATTTACTTTAATTACTTTGGGGTTCATTACGATGTCGGGCGGAATCACTCCCCCCCCCGCCCCCCCCGACACCAACTCGGTCATGGGACCAACCGACACCCGGTTGTCGGTCCCGACCTCCCCATTAGGATACGACTGAACACTATTCGGTCGCATTCCTATATTTCACTATGGGAGCATGCATTACGGCCGTAAACCGACCATAATGCATGGTCCAATAGTGAAATTGGAGGTGCAGTTCATCCCTGCAACCCGTGGCCACAAGGTGCAGGGATCAACAGGGGGGCACCATAGGTGCCCCCTCTGCCTCCAACCTGCTGAGGGCACCCTAACAGGCTTTCCGACATGGTTTCCATGTCGGACAGACCAGCATGGAAACCATGTCGGAAACTGTGAATTGTAATCTCAAGGGCGGAAAGAGCCGCCCTTGAGATTACAGGCTGCATTCCGACTGGCAGACGGGCTCGCTGAGCCCGTCGGAAGCCAGCCAGAATGACCGGTCGGATTCCTTTCCGACTGTCTCCATCAAAATGAGGCGGTCGGAATGGAATCTGACCGGCCCATTATGATGCGGCCCTAAAGGCTCCTACCGTATCATAATCGGCCCCTGAATGTATTGTGCTTATTGCGCTTTTACTGGTAAGACATGTTTGCTTTTTTTAATATATACATTTATATTTTAATTTGTTTTACTTTGAGACTATGTAAATTGTTTTTTTAATTTAGTTTGGGAATAGTAAATGCGATTGTCTAAACTTTTTCTACTGCTGATCAAGTGGGATTGGAATAGTAAGTTTGACCTCTTCAAAGTCCAACACTTTCTCTACTGTTGTTTAGGTTGAAGTGAGAAAACTAAACCTGATCCATCTAAAGTCCTACAATTTCATTACTGTTGCTCAGTTTGGAGTGTGAATAGTAAATTTGTTGCCTCCAAAGTCCAACACTTCCCCTACTTTTGCTTAAAGTTGGAACTGGAATATTAAATCTGAACTCTCCAAAGTTCAGCAATTTCCCTACTGTTGCTTACATTGGAGTGGCAATAGTAAAGCTGACCCTCTAATGTCAAACACTTTCCTTACTGGTGCTCAGTTTGGAGTGGGAATAGTAAATCTTATGCCTTCAAAGACCAATATTTCCCTACATTGTAGTGAGAATCGTAACTCTGACCCCTCCAAAGTCCATCACCTTCCTTACTGCTGCACAGGTTTGAGCGGGAATAGTAAATCTGACCCCCACAAAGTCAAACGCTGTGCCTGCTGTTAATTACATTGGAGTTTGAATACTAAATCTGACTTCTCCAAAATCAAACATGTTCATCAATGTGCTCAGTTTGTTATGTTATACATTTTTAAAGTGCAATGGTTACTCCAGAAGAAGCGCCCCACGCTAGGATTGCCCTTCAAGAACATCAACAGGGAATCAAAAAAGAAAAACTTCCTAAACAAGAAGGAAACTAAGAGTGAGCCGGGAGCAAGAAAAAGGTAAAGCAGCAGTCTCTAGCAGTACCGAATTATGTCAGCCTGAACAACCAGGTTTTAAGATTCTTCCAGAAAGTTGTTTCTAAACTTTCTTGTCTTAGGTAAAGGGGCAGAGTGTTCCACAGCTTTGAGGCTCAGAAACCAAAGGACCATCCACCCATATGAGTTCTTTTTGTAACAGGGACTGCCGCTAACGTGGTGCCCATCAACCTAAGCCTTCGACTGGGTTGGTAGGGTTTCACTAAAGGGAAGAGATACCAGGGACCTTTGCCATTAAAGATTTTATGGCAGAGGCACATGGCTTTAAAGGATATTCTTTTGCTCAGCGGCAGCCAGTGTAATTTGTCAAGGGCCGGGTCAGAGGGCGCATGTCTCTGTAGATTCAGCAATAGACGTACTACTGCATTTTGCACTCTTCAGTTTTTGTAGTCTTCCCTGTGTGGCTCTGATATAGAGTATGTTACAATAGTCCAGTCTTGACATAATGAGAGGCCGGACTATTGTTTTCCTGGCTGCTATGGGAAGGAGGTCAATCATTTTCGCCAGATTTTGAGTGCCAAAACATTTTCTGTCCAAGTAGGATATTTGGCTATCAAATGTTAGATTGGTGTCAATCCAAATTCCTACATTTTTCACTTTGGGGGCTGGGGTAGGACCAAGTGCATCAGGCCACCAGGCTGATGACCAAACAGAGGGTTGTTTACCAACAATGAGTATGTCTGTTTTGTTGCCATTGAGCTTGAAGCAGCTCCTGTCATCCACTCCGCAAGTTCCACCAGGCAGGATCTGAATTGAGTTGCAGCACCACCCTCATCCTGGAACAGTGTGACAGAAAGCAGTGTGTCTTCGGTATAAGTCACTTGATCACATCTGCCAGGGGGCGCATGTAGAGCTTAAACATAGTAGGGTTCAACATGAAGACCTGAGGCACCCTCTGTGACAGAGGCAGCACTTCCGATGAGAAAGGACTTTGAACCACCTGAAAGGAGTAGTTCTGGAGGAAGGATGGTGACCAGCCACCTCAACGCTATGTTTCAGACACCGCAATTCTATAGCCGTTCTAACAGAAGGCCATGGGATATGGTATGAAATGCTACGCTAAGGTCCAGCATTATTAGTGCAGCTGTTTGACCCTGGTCAGCACAGAGTCAAGGCCAGCAATAAGGCTGACTCTGTACTGTACTGGGCCTGAAAGCCTGATTGAGTCTCATGGAGAAAGTTATTTGTCTCTATGAAACTTATAAATTGGGCATTGTCATACTTCTCTGCAACTTTCAAGAAGAAAGGGAGCCACGAAATTGGCCTGAAATTTTCCGGTAAAGCCAGATCCAATGACGTTGACAGTGGCATGCTTCCATTTCGAAGGTACTACGCCCATGGAAAACGTGATGTTAAGCAAGTTGCTCAGACTGGGCAAAATAATCTCTGTCTCATAAACCAAAATCCTGGGTGGGGCCAGGTCGAATGTGGACCCCGATTTTACCTTGGTGAAAAGCGCCCGGAGCTCAACCAATTAGGAAGTAGTGAAACTGGAGTGGCCATCCTTGGAAGCTTGAACATCAAACCAGGCCTTTTGGCACTGAGATTCCCTAGCTGTCTCTGAGAAGGTGTCATAGATTTTAGCAACCTTATTGAAAAAGAAACGGGCAATCGAATTACAGCTCTCAAAAGATGGAATAATATGTGCAGATACGCGTTCCAAAGATGACAAGGACTTGACAATTGAGAAAAGTTCTCGCGAGAAGTTATGCGAAAACTCAATCTTCTGCATATAGAACTGACTACGCATAGTGCGAATTTGCTTATGGTATTCCCTCAATGACGAATAGTAATTGGCTTTACTATTGGTACTAAAATCTTTACGCCATAAGCGCTCCAGGAGCTTACAGAATTTCTTGCATAGCAATAGTCCCTCATTGAACCATTCTGCAGATGGTTTGGAGCGGGTTACTAGATGATCTGTCAGCGGTGCAATCCTATCAAGGGCCCCAGTGATCCAGTCTTCAAGATGCTGGTTGGCCGAATCAATACCCTTACTTGGTGCAGATACACCAATCATAGGCAGATTGGTAAAAGTCTTTGGGGTGACCTTCGGCCATTTCCTAGTTTTGCATTTCACACCTTCCTTATGGGTGGGAATGGGTCAAGTCAGTGGGAACTGAAACAAGGATGATATATTGGTCAGACCAGATGACCGGGATGGGATCCTCAACTGTACGCACTGTAGAGTTGGAAAAGACTGGGTCTAACATATGGCCTAGGATGTGGGTGGGGGCAAAAACTTGTTGCAAAATCTGACAGAGATCTAAGTTCTCAGTAAGACTGGTGGTCAAGTGACATGTTTTGTCATCAAAATGTAGTTTAAGGTCACTATAACAAGTTGGTATACCACAACGAATAAGAGGGCAGGATATGTGCTAATCAAGAGGTAAAATTAGAGGCCGGTCCAGGTGAGCAATAAATTTAGAATCCTGCCAGCGTAAAATTACTAGACATGGTCAGGGTGAAAAAGGCTGCCTCACAGTCTACAATACCAGCATCTGAAAAGGTACAGCAGACATATTGTTTGAAAATAATCGCAATCCCCCGATCCCGTCTGACTATCACGTAACCCGGCGGAATGGCGCTAAGAATATCAAGGGCAGAGTTTTCGGTAAGCCAAGTTTCAGGTGGGAATAGTGCATTTGGTTGTTGGTCTGTGAGGAAATCGAATATCTCATTCTTATGCTTGAGTAGGGATCGACAATTTACTGAGTAACTGCGAGCCATCTGGGGCGAATGCGCAGTGGTTTCGTTCGTATAAGTTACTGAAGACAAACCCCTTAAAGTGTAACCACACTTACCACACCCTGAAACTTTCTGGGATACATCAATAACATAGTGGCACTCTTCAGCCAAGGTGGAGGCAAGCTGAAGAAGTTTACTGGCCGAGTACCATCTGGTGTGGGGTCCTGTGCGGGCAGGGGTACTGGCCCCTGGCGCCGTCCAAGTGTGGATGGGCACAGACAGGCTTGCCTTAGGCTTGCCCCGGCCATTACTAAGTAGCCTGCCTTCCAAGGGGCATGACTTTGATGTGGGTAAGAGGTCGGAGAAACCAGGGAGGGGAGAAAGAACATGAACAGGATACCAGCAGCCTTGCGCCTGTCTGGAGACAGTTTGGAGTGGGAATAGTAAATCTGACCCCTCCAAAGTTGAACATTTTCACCACTGTTGCTCTGTTTGGATTGGGAACATAACAACTGACCCCTCAAAAGTCAAACACTTTCTTTACTCCTGTTCAGTTTGGATTGGGAATAGTATATCTAACCCCTCCAAAGTCCAACACTTTCCCTACTATTACTTATATTGGAGGCGCCTAGAAAATCTTACTCCTCCATAGCCCACCACGTTCTCTACTTTTGCTCAGGTTGGGTTATGAATAATAAATCTGACCCCCTCCAAAGTCCAACACCTTCCATACTATTATTTGCATTAGTGTAGGAATAGTAAATTTGACCACTACAAAGTGCAACACTTTCCCTACTGTTGATTACATTGGCGTGTGAACAGTAAATCTGGCTCCTACATAGTCCACCACGTTCTCTACGTTTGCTCCAGCTGAATTAGGAATAGTAAATCTTACACCTGCAAGGTCCAATACGTTCCATAATGGTGTTTACGTTGGAGTTGGCAATAGTAAATCTTCCCCCTCCAAAGTCAAACACTTTCATTATTGCTGCTTCGGTTAGAGTTGGAATAGTTCTGAGCCTTCAAAAGAGCAATATTTTCCTTGCTGTTGCTTAGGTTGCAGTGGTAAATTTGAGTAGTATATCTTATTTTCCTTGATTTATGTGTTTTTATACCTTTTGTTTGTATGAAGTTATAATGGAATGTTTGTTTTTTAATTGTATATTAAATTGGAGTTAGAGCTGTAATTGTTCTGTCTTGGTTTTTAAGTTGTATGATTTTTATTTATGTTTTTAGGATTTCATTTAGAGTAATATTTTTGATTATTGTTTCAGTAGTTTTTATTCGATTTTTTAATGCGTTTACTTAAAATTGTAGATATGTTTAATTAATTTTTAAAGTATATATTTAATGTATTTTTATATTTCTATTTTTATTCTATATTTGCTTTACTTTTTGTGTTTTTGTTTTTTAGGAATGTTACATTTATGATTAAATTATATGTTATCATTTCATTTATATTTTATTAAATATATATTTTGTGTATCCATATTTTTTATTTACATTTTACTTACATAAGTTACATATATCTTTAAGTTCTTAAATTTTATTTACTTTTTTGTTTTATATACATATTTATTTATTTATATTAGTTTTCCACAAGGAACAAAGAACAACAAGACACGTTGCCAACATTCCGATGTTCTCAAGCAAAATTAAACAGGGATAGCAAGCTATGGTCGTCGACCTCACACATTATAAATTGGTGGAAGTCCAATTAACATTCAGGGGTCGATTCCGATTCGGGCCGGAAAAAGCACCGACCGACTCGGATCCGGAAAAAATACCGACCGACACGCACCCGTGGCGCCCGACACGCCAAGTACGATGCAAGGCGCGAAAAATCCGACCGACACGTAACGAAACCAAGCCGACCGACCGAGCCGCACGGAAAACAGCAATCCGGCCGGAAAAACACGCGAATCCAACCGACCGACACGCACCCGGAACAAATCCGACCGAAACGTACACGCTAACTCCAAACCGCTAAGTACGATGCAAGGCGCGAAAACCACGAGCGAGTCGGACGGAGGACAAGCCGTACGACCGACACGCATACAAAACCGAGCCGAAGCAACACAATACACCGCGACCGACGCGTACGCAGCATAGAAAACTGCACAAACACAGCGTGAACGAAACGGAAAACACCGTACGAGACCAATGCAGGGTCCGACTCGGTCACAAGAACGTTTCCAACATACACAAACAGCACAAAGGAAAAATCACCCAAAAAAAGGCCAAACAAGCAATTACCAAGCCAATAAATACTGGGGGGGGTGGGGACAGAGAACAAAGACACACCCACAACTCCACCTATATAAAGGACACAAATCACTACCATGAGCCTTTGCAAATGCCATTCCACTGCCAGCACCCAAGAGGAAGCAACCACACACCCACAGCTCATCCCTCACACAAGCCACACACCATCAGCACACCTACAAATACCTACCTCACATACACCCAGCAAAACACACACTCACACACCCTCACCTGCACACCAACACACACATCACTCACCATCACCACCCATCACCATGCCCCCCAAGAAGAATCACAAGTTCCTAGATTGTGAATTGGAAGTCCTGGTAGACGAGATCCTCAGGGTAGAGCCACAGCTGTTTGGCACATTGGTCCAACAGACCCCCATGTCGCAGAAAACCAAGATGTGGGAGAGGATCATCAACAGGGTGAACGCACAATCACCATGTCGGCGCACAAGGACCGACATCCAGAACAGGTGGTATGACGTGCGCAGGAGGGTACGGAAACTGCTGAAGCAAGACTACATCAACAGCCAACACACCGGCAGTGGCCCTCCTGCCAAGCCAATATACCTCAGGCCCTGGGAGGAGAAGGTGCGGGCCATCCTACCGCCAGTGAGCATATATGGACTAGAGGACATCCCAGAGCCTGGTGAGTACACAACAAATGTACACAATATACTGCCACAAAACACACACACATCACTGTCAAGGGGAGAGTCAAACCATGCACTCATAGCAATCACACAGCAACCAGAACAGAATCATCCCAAAATGTGTATGTCAGTCAGAGAAACACAACACATGCCATCAAAAAAGTCACATCCAACCGTGCCAACACATGTACAAACACAACCACAACTACAGCTAGGCAGTGGCACAAATAGAACTAACAAACACATCCACACATGTAGCCACCACAACAACACCAACACACAGTGAAGACCACTCAAAGGAAGGAATTCTGTGTATGCTGGCCAAGTCAGTGTAGCCAATAGCATCATGGGAGTCGCAGTCACACATATTGCCCGCCCCAAAACTGTCCCATCAACACCACCATGAACCATGCGCACATCACAGGGAGTGGAGAAGGACTCACAAGATGGCTGACACTGGCTACTGCTGTGGGGAGCACAAGGCCCTGCTGCCAACTGTGCACCAACAAACAGCAGGACACCACTGACTGACATCCTGAGAGACAACTTCCACTCCCTGCAATGCAAGCACGTTCCATGGTGGGATATCTGGCTGGCTGGGTGGGAAGGGGGACTTGCAGCACTGACTATAGTCACCAGCACCTCCCCTCACACCCCCCCAACACAAACTCCACAGTACCCACCTGGTAGAATGCAATGCCCTCCATCCTAACACAAGATCCCACAAAGCACCACCACCCTGGGTTATGTTGTGTGAAGCACAGGGACACTCTTGGGACTCTTAGCCAAACAACTGCCAGGACAACACTCCCAGCCATCCTGTCAGCACAGCCAGCCCACCCCACAGGGAAGCAGAGTCAAAAGGAAGGAAGCATGGGCATGCTGGGAAGGGGGTGGAGGCAATAGCATGATGGGAGTCGTAGTCACAGACATTGCTCAGCCTCACAACTGGCCCATCAACACCACCCTGAACCATGCTCACATCACAGGGAGTGGAGAAGGACTCACAAGATGGCTGACACTGGCTACTGCTGTGGGGAGCACAAGGCCCTGCTGCCAACTGTGCACCAACAAACAGCAGGACACCACTGACTGACATCCTGAGAGACAACTTACACTCCCTGCAACGCAAGCACGTTCCATGGTGGGATAACTGACTGGCTGGCTGGGTGGGAAGGAGGTCTGGCTGTCAACCAAACACAAGCAATGCAGACCATGTTCACACCCCAGAAAATACATAGAAATGCCCAAATAATGCAGGACAATGTGCCACACCAATATCAACCCCTGACTGTGACGACTTAGGACAATGCAATGTACAGGCCCGCACCCAGAGGCACAGTCACAACTGTCATGTGTGTCAACCATTGATGCCTGCAGAAACATGACATACATTGTTTGTGTCTCCCAAAAACAGGTGATGATGGGGACACAGCAGCAGACGCTGAGGAGTCCCAGTCCCAGGCTCAAGAGGATGCCGAGCTCACTGGCGTCGTACAGCCTCTGTCCTCCTCGGACGATGAAGAACAACCTGGCACATCCGGTGCAAGTCAACATGCAGCACCAGCAGGACCACCAGCTGCAGCACCAGCAGGACCACCAGCTGCACCCCCTGCACCCACCCCTACAACGACTGTCACCACGAATACCATCCCTGCCGACATGGACAGAATAAGGAGCAACACCAGCACAGTGACCCTGGACCAACCTGGGGCCATGGACACCACCACCACCACCAACCCCCAAGGTGGACCAGGGTTATCTGTGCGTGCCACTGCACACACTGCACATGTCAGCAGGGGTGGTGGGAGGGGTGGGAGACAGAGGTCGCTGCTTGCAGACGTTGCTGGTGTGCATGACGACCCACAACTGGTACGCATAGCTGATGCGTACCAGTCCAGCACCGGAGAGCTCAGCCAGGTAGTGGGGCTCCTCAGAGACATTAAACAGCAGCAGGCTGCCCATCATGCCCGCTTGGACTCCCACATGTCCCACGTGGAGTCACACATGTCCCGTGTGGACTCACACATGTCCCGCGTGGAGTCCAAGTGGGATGCACTGCATGAGATGACGGCGGTGCACAGGGACATTTTACAATGCCTCCGCCAGATGAACAGCAACCAGTCCACACCTCCCTGTGTGCCAACAACATCTGGTGCCGAACAAACTGCAACTGCCACAGGGAGGGAGGAGGACTCTGGCGGAGAGTCCCCTGCACCGCAGCAGCCTGCACTTGAGGGCCCCCCCCCAAGAAGAGGGGTCGTCCGAGGAGGGAAAAGTGAGAGGCCGATGGCCAAGCGCAACTCCCAGGAAGCCTGAACCTGTTCTGGATGTTCGCCTTTGTGCACAGACTGTTCACCCTGTTGACGGCAACACTACTCCCACACATTGCATGGGGAGTACAAGTTGGACCAATGTGTCAGACAACTGTGGCCCCGATACTGGGGATCCTGTCTACCCGGACTTTCAATTCACCTAGGAACTTGGGATTGCAAGATTCATGTACAGCACAACCCATCCTATGCACTATTAACACAAATGTATCACAATAAACACACTAATACACCATACTTGCCTCTGTCGTGATTCCAACGTGGGTGCTGTTATGGGGATGATGAACTGCAAAATTACACTGTGTATGCGAACTGCAACAGCAAGGACAACACAGGTATGTGAGTACAGGCAACGTGACACACATGAGGGAGACACACCACCAGGGCTACACGACACATACACACCTAGGCCATCTGACTCATTGCCTACACTGATGTTGCCAGGGAAGACGGTGCAATGCACAGACACCACACCCATTCCCAGTTGTAGTCAAGTAGCCCACAGGTGCAGTAAGCAAATGGCAGTCAAATGTGTGACCACAGACAACGCACATCACTAAGTGAAGCACAGGTTTATTACACAGTAGCAACATGCCGTAACCACTACAGATGCAAGGTAACCCCACCTGGTAGCGGGCACACAGTCAACAACTGTAGATGGAAGGAAGTCCATGGGTGTGGCGCACATCACCTGTAGGGACACAACAGCTACCAGCCTGGATGTGCAATCACGTCGTCGGTGGACACAGTTGACCAAACGAATCTGAAAGTACCCTGTGAAGGACAGAAATGACACACAGTCAAAAGCAATGGAGTACAGGACAGAACAGCAAAACTCATGCACAATACATGTTACAAGATACCCACCCAGAACCAAGTTAGCATGTCAACACTGTTGGGGAGTACAGCCCACCTGTAAGCACACATCGCAACACACATCCAGTCAAGTAGCCCATGGACACACTCCAACAGCACCAGAGCACCACCCACACATCATGCCAACTCACATCATTGACATGACACCTCAGGATACTCACATTCAGCTAAAGAAGTTGGTGATGAGCTGTGTGCGGACATCACCATCACCATCATCATCATCATCGTCACTGGCATCGTGGTCCAGGCCAGGATCCTCCACAGGTGGCGGATGTTGGTCATCGTCATCCTGGATGAGAGGCAACTCCTTCCGCACTGCCATGTTGTGGAGCATGCAGCAGACGATGATAATCTTGCACACTTTCGCAGGGGCATATGGGAGGGACCCTCCGGTCTTGTCCAGGCAGCGGAAGCGGCTCTTCAGGAGACCAAAGGTCCGCTCAATCACTCTCCTGGTCCGACCATGTGCCTCATTGTAGCGCATCTGGGCAGGTGTCACAGGGTTCCTGAGGGGTGTCAGCAACCACGGCATGTTGGGGTATCCCGAGTCACCTACGGACAGACAAGTGCACATTAGCTGACTTGGAAAAGTGGGCGGAATACTACAGATCAGATCACACACAATGGCACAAAGTCAGTACACACCGACAAGCCAGGCACGCTGGTTCTGCATCTGTGCCATCATCCTGGGGATGCGACTACTCCTCATCACAAAGGCATCGTGTGCTGAACCAGGGAAACGGGCACACACGTGTGTGATGGTCATGTCTGCAAGACACACCACCAGTGCATTGACCGAGTGGTAGTGCTTGCGGTTCCTGTAGGCCTGCTCCTGGGCCTGTGGTGGTACCAAAGCCACATGTGTCCCATCAATGGAGCCAATGACATGCGGCATCCTCCCCAGGGCATAAAAGTCACTCTTCACATCAGTGAGTCGTCGCAGTCTAGGGAAATAGATGTACCGGTTCAGGAAGAGCAACATTGCTGCCAAAACATCGCGGAGCACACGGCTGAACATGGTCTGTGACATCCCACCAGCAGACGCCACAGTATGTTGGAAGGTACCGGTGGCAAAGAAGTGTAGGGCTGCCATCACCTTCACCTTGGGGGTCAGCGCTGTAGGATACGGCCGGCCAGGCTGCAAATGTGGGGACAACTGCACTGCCAAATCCTCAATCAGCTGCCTGGTGAAGCGGTACCGTCGGATGCTGTCCCGTTCCACCATCGTTGCCAGGTCTGGGAATGGCCGATGGACAGCAGGAGCCCTGCAGTGCAGAGGAGAAGTAAGCAAGATCGTAAGTCACCCCACATATGCAGCATTGAACACACTCAAGATCCCAACATACATCATCATGAGGCACAACTACATGAAGTGTGCAGTACCGGAAGGACATGTATGGTACATACATGGCCAACATCTGTCAACACGGTCCTACAGGTGGCATCAATTTGTCCCAGGTTGGCCCATTGGATATCATGATGCCGTGTCACAGTCACCCCCCACAGTGACATGTGAGGACAGATGTGCCCCAGGCACCACAGCTCAACGACAGGTACATTCCCAGGGACCCTGTAATGCCACATGGACACTGGCATCACCTGGAGTATCATGTGTACACCACAGCAAAACAAACATGACCCCCACAGGTAGTGGCCACACTTGCCATGGCAGGACAGACATGGACGTCTGTGACACACACGCACAACATCAGAGTCCATGCACACACAACGTGGATGTGGAGACTGTCTCCCATTGTGCACATGAAATCAGAGACATTGTAAACACTACATGCACAAAGACTGTGGAGGTCCATCACTATTGTGCCACTGGGACACCCTGGCTCAAACATACCGTCCCACATGGGACTCACGGGGTATGTGACATGACATACACAAACACCACTGTGAAATGTGACCATGACACATGCACAGATATGAACAGTTGCACATCACAGTGGTCACGTACACGTAACACCCAGGATCCTGTCCCCATGAACACGTGCACAGCCTGGGGGTGGCTGCCCACAGGTGACACCCACAGGACAACATGTACACCAACATACACACAATAGGAAATGCAGCCTTACATGCCTTATGATAAGGTTTGGACAGGCTGTCGTGATGTAGGTGTGCCCCTCACTCCCTGGGAGCTATCTGTGTCTGGCATATGTCCATCTGAGACAGGCATGCTGACCTATGCCAGTCACATGTACAGTGATGCGTTGTACTGCAATGGACCGATCGGTGCCTCCGGCCGGCCCATTGCCTTCAATGTGTGCGGGTACGCGTTGTACCCCTGTGCGCGTTGTACCGCAATGGACCGATCGGTGCCTCCGGCCGGCCCATTGCCTTCAATGTGTGCGGGTACGCGTTGTACCCCTGTGCGCGTTGTACCGCAATGGACCGATCGGTGCCTCCGGCCGGCCCATTGCCTTCAATGTGTGCGGGTACGCGTTGTACCCCTGTGCGCGTTGTACCGCAATGGACCGATCGGTGCCTCCGGCCGGCCCATTGCCTTCAATGTGTGCGGGTACGCGTTGTACCCCTGTGCGCGTTGTACCGCAATGGACCGATCGGTGCCTCCGGCCGGCCCATTGCCTTCAATGTGTGCGGGTACGCGTTGTACCCCTGTGCGCGTTGTACCGCAATGGACCGATCGGTGCCTCCGGCCGGCCCATTGCCTTCAATGTGTGCGGGTACGCGTTGTACCCCTGTGCGCGTTGTACCGCAATGGACCGATCGGTGCCTCCGGCCGGCCCATTGCCTTCAATGTGTGCGGGTACGCGTTGTACCCCTGTGCGCGTTGAACTGCAATGGACCGATCGGTGCGCACCCATTGACAATGGGCTTGCCTGGCAACGGACGCGTTTTCGAATTTCGAACGAGTCGGTTGCTGGAAATTCAGTTGGTCACCCACAACAATGTTGCAAAATCATGTATGTCATGAAGTTGAAGATTTGAAGGATGCTGTGGGCGTGTTTAGGTGCTGCTATTCCATGGATTGGCCAGATTCAGAAGATGCAAACGACTTGGACCTATCACTTTGGACACAAGGGACAGTATCTGCCTCTCCAGCACATATATATTGCTGGCTGTTCCCCTGAGAGCCCACTTGCCTGCACTACATGCTCCAAGACGACATCTGCCACTGCACTGCTGCTGTCTCTGCCCCTCTGGACCCTGCAATGGCACGTACTGTGGAGAGAGCCCCAGCCTTCAGCCTTGAAGAGAACCAGGCCCTGCTGGACAGCCTACTTCCACAGTACAGCAAGCTGTATGGGACACCAGGGGAGCAGGTGAGTGTCCTGTGCACTGCCTTTCTGAATGTGCATTTTGTCAGACTAGCAAGGCTGAGAGTCTGCACGCCACTGGCTAGCAGGCTCACTGAGTAGTTGTCACCCCCCATAGTGTGTAGTGACTTGCACTGGACAGGTATGGTGCAGTGACAGTGCTTCTGAACAGGGTTTTACTCCCCATGCAATGATACCATGTAGTGACTTCTGGAAAACTGTCCATGGGCAGCCGTGCACTGCCTGTGTACACCATGTGCCCCTGTGATTGCGACATGTATATGCAACTGTGTCATGCACGGATATGTTGCATGTGTAGTAATGGCCTTATCACTTTGTCATCCTGACAGGCTTCTGCCCATCGGAAGCAGGAGATATGGAAGGACATCGTCCGGGCTGTCCGGTCCGTGGGGGTCTACAAGCGCCGGATCCGCAACTGCCAAAAGAGGTGGCAGGACCTTCGGGGCTGGACCCGGAGGATTGCACGGGTCCAGCTGAAGCTGTCGCCTCCTCGCAGGAGGGGCGGAACACGGACCCTGACCCCCCACATGCTCAGGATCCTGGCGGTGGTCTTTCCAGACCTGGATGGGCAGCTGAAGGCCAGAGAGCAGCAAGGAGGGGGTGAGTCAAAGACTGCACTGTGAACTCTGTCTAACATGCTATGTGCCCTCCTCGGGCCTGGTTAAACTGCCACAGTACAGCAGTCATGTTGTCCAGGAGCCATGTCCCTCTATTGTGCACTGCCCACTCCTCATCTGATACCCAGGTGTGGCCCTTACATGCAGGGGATTCTGTCACTTAGGACTGTGTCCTTGCAGTTTGCTTGACTCAAGGTGGGAGACAGCATCTGTTTCCCTGACTCTGTGGTGGGCATCATGGGTGGGTCCATTGCTTACACAATGCCTGTATTCTGACATGTATTCAGCGTGTTACTTTGATCTGTGGTCCAATTGCTGAGCTGATCCACCACATGTGGCTGGGGTATCTGGCACACACCCATGCTGCGGGTGGGAACAATGTTTGGGCCCCAGGAGTATGTATATGACGTGTGTCACACATACTTAGCCAGCTGCCTACAGTCCAGGGCTCAACCCTCATTCATGTGGGGCTGGACAGTCATGCCTACTCCAGGCCATACAATACACTCTGTACTCCCACTCCCGTGTATCAGCTGACACATTGTGCGCAGTGATTTGACCCCTCAGGTGTCTGCCTCTGTGTCAGTGTGCTGTGGATTAGTCGCCAGGACTGCTGTGGAGTTTCTTGGTAGGGGCTCAGCATGCCACTGGAGATGTGACCATAGGAGACGATACTTGTGTGACACATAGGTGTCTGATCAGCTGCCCATGCAGACTGGGGCATGTGAATGTGAAGTTCAGGCAGCTGTTCCCCATGCACAGCAGAGTGTGAGGGGCTCAGGTTCAGAGGGTAGTGTCACAGGTCTACCATATGTCCAATAGGTATGACCTGGACAGATGAGGGTTAAGAGGATGTGTTGTGGGGGGATGTACATGTGCACTTGTGCAGCTCCAGGACTTGCATTCCCCATGACCTACTATTGTGACACAGTGCAGAGTGTTGTTGCCTGGCTGCAAAGTCATACATCACTGAGACAGTGATGTATGACTTTGCAGTCATACCTCCGCCATGGCATGTGTCTACTGATTGTTGAGCCTGCAGGGGAGTGACATGTGCTACATGCACACCATAGTGGCGCTGGCTATCAGGACATGGGTGCATCATGGTGTCTGTCGCTGGTATGCATCACATGCATTTCCTATTTGACTCTGGGCATCCCTTTCATCCGGAAACCTGTACTGACTCAGTGGCAAGAGCTGTGATGTGTCCACACCGTGTCCTCTGCACTGTCCAACTACTGTGTACTTGGTGCATGTGTCCACACTGGGGTGTTGCAATCCAACAGACACCAGACAGATGGGTGCAAGGCCATGTGGGATGTGAGTGCCATGCTTGGCATCAGACTGACAATTGGCTTCTCCTGTTCAGTTAGGGCACTTTTAGCAATGTACAACTAATGATGCCAGGGCTTGCTCTGTGATGTGCTGTGCTCACAGTGGTGTGTGCGTTATGTGCAGGTGACTGATGTCTGTCTGTTTCCCCATTGTTTGCAGATACATCCACGGCCACGGAAGGGGACAGCTCCACGGACCAGGAGGAGCCAGAGAGCCAGACTGGGTCAGCAGCCGAGGAGTGGTCGGAGGGACCCAGTGGCACGGAGGGCGAGGGGAGCCACACCGAGGAGTCCTCAGCAGCATCCACCTCAGCTGAGGACCAGAGCAACTCGGAGGATGACTCCCTTGTGGAGGCGGGTGTCAGCAGCCACCACACCCCAGCTAGTGTTGCTGTCCCCGCCACCACCAGCACCACCACCGCCCTCCCATCGGCTCCCATTCCCCAGGTCCGTGGAGGCTCCCATGTCCGGGAGCGTGTCTCCTTTGGGCCAGGCACCGCAGCCCCTGCCCCTGTGTCCCCTGCTGCCCTGAGTGAGGAGTCTGTGTACCTCCTTCGCCAGCTCCATGTAGGGCAGACAGCCATGCTGAGTGTCCTCCATGCGCACACCGCGCTGTTGACTCAGCTGGTGTCGTTCATGGAGGGCATCTCATCGGGCATGTCTGACCTACAGAGGGGCAATAGGTCCATGGACTCCTCCCTGACGGCAGCAGTGTCCCTCCTCAAACGGTCCCTCACCCCTCCTGCCTCTGCTCCATCCACACTCCCCAGCACCTTACCCATCCCAAGCACACACACACCGGCACAGGCACACACCAGCACACACACATCCAGCACACTGACACGCACGCCAATGACAAAACGCACACGCACGCACATTCAGGGGACTGAAGCCAGACTCACAGGGGATGGGGCCCTGGAACACACACACGCATCCACATGCACTGCGCAGTCCTCAGTTCCCTCTCCCTCCAAAGCACCCTCCCTTGCCTCACCTGCAACCCCAAAGTCACAGCAGCTCTTCCTCTGTGACCTCGGCCTCTTCCCCACCGATGAAGCTGCTCCAGCATCCCGGGGGAAGAGGAAGCCCACCCACACGGAGCAGAGTGCCCCTCGCCCCCGGACACCCTCCCCCAGGCGCAGACGGACTGAGGCCCCCACCCGCAAGTCCCCACGGAGTCCTAAGAGCAAGACCCCGCCACCGCCCTGCAGCTCAAGCACCAGGTCTCCTTCCTCCATCCCTCAGGCCCCCACTCCACAGGTGCCCCCACCACACCCTGCCCCAGGTTCCCCCACCCACAGATATACCATCCCCAAGATGCTCCGGCCTTCTCCCCTGCCACTTGCTCTCCCAGCACCACACCCCCGCTGCGCTTGTCTGTGCCACTGATGTGGTGAGGGTGTCCTCCCCCTCTGTCCAACCCACCTTGCCTGTTCCCCATTCTCCTCCCCTGGAGGTAGGCACTGCAGTGGAGTCCACTACCGCCCTGTCTGACTTGGGCACTGCAGTGGCGGACCTGTCCACTGCATCTGCAGGGTCCACTGCAGTTGTGCCGGCACCCACGACATCTGAGTCATGCCCCCAGTTGTGCCGGCACACACCATGTCAGACACCTCCACTGCAGTTGTCAGTGGCTCTCCAGCACCCACCACCCCTTCCCTGACTCCCCTGGTGAGCCCTGATCCTGTCCCTGCGGTGCCTGGCCTGCCCTCCCGGTTGCCCCTCCTAGTGGATTGTCCCTGGTTTTGTGCAGGCATGCGTAGGGTGACATCTGCCAGTGTCACCCTGTTTGAACTTTGACAATGGACTGGCCATTGGCCTTTGCTCTTTTTTTCTGGACGTCGTTTTCAATCAACACATATGCTGAATAAAGCAACTTTCTTTTCTCTAGTGCTCATGCTTCAGATGTACATGTTGTTGGTGCTGCTAACCATGCCCTTGCTGCAGTGATGGTGATATCTGGTCTCATGATTATGAGGTGTTACTGTGCAGGAACCCATGTGGTCCAGGGGGAATGTGTCCTATCATGTGGTGTATCCATGTCATCCATAGCAGCATCTGAGGGTGTCATGTGTTCAGTATTTGGCAATGGGATTTCCTACTTACATTAGCATTTTCATATCTGTGGCTTCCACCCCTGCACATCTGTTGTGCCTTCCATTGTTGGATTTGTCTACTTCCCTGACCGTGTTGCCATCTCCACTGGACATGCAGGTTTGGGCATCAATGGGGAAGGACTCATCCGTGTAGTCAGTGCAACATTGCTATACAAGTGTGTTGGATCTGTGCTGATGATTCCGTTGGCACATCCATGACCAGGCTGATGTGATGGGAGCCCTCATTTGGTGCTAATTGTTGATTGTGTGACCAAGTGCTCAGCTGACATGATGGGGCCCTACTGAGGCAACATATGGCACAGCTTTCCTCACACAGGAGTGGAGTCCCCTCATGGCAGTGTGTACACGTGTGACATTGCCTGCGCCCAAGGTGTGTGTTGTGTGTGCATGTCTGTGTGTTCACTTCCATTTATCTGCGCATGCTGTGATCCCTAGTGTTGTACCTGTTTGTGATGCTTGCTGACTTGAGCTATGTTCCCCCAAAGTCTTCTCCCTGTGTTCTCTGTGATGTGGGTGCATGGCACATTACTGGTCATCAGGGTGTCACCCATAGGTGTGTTTGCTGTCAGGGCTGAGTTTGTGTGCAGACGCAGATGGGTCACAGTCAGGTTTCCCCTTGGCACTTGTTGTTTGCCCCTGTCATGTGATTTTCAGTTCGTGTTATCTTTCAGTGATTGTGACACGTTGTGTGTGTGACTGCTGGCACTCCTCAGGGTCCGGGCTGCAATGTTGGTTGTTGTCTATGTGTGTTCTTTGTGGGTGACCTTGGCTTCTTCATTGGTGTGTGACTGTGGCTGGGATCCCATTGGTTGGTGTGGTATCGCCGTCATGTCCATGTACAGCGTAGTGTGCAGTGTGTCAGACATTCAGGAGTCTTGTTGAGTGGCCATGTGTGATGTGTTTCTGCACCTTGGTTCCCACCCACCACCCTGGAATGGTCATGGGTGCATGTGCAATTTCACCAGTGCATGTGTACTTCACTGCTGCACATTGTTGGAGGTCGAGGGGTGTGGTCTTGAGTGTGTGCAGATGGGAGTCGTTGCCCAGCTAGTCCCCTGCCTCCATGTTGGCCTTGGCTTACTGGCCATGCTGATTGATTTGTGCTTGTGTAGGTGTGATGGTAGTTTGTTGCTCAGGACACCTGACTGTGGTTCACAGTGTGAACGACATTTAGCTTTGTCATCACAGTGGGATTTTTATTCAGCCCAGGGTCACCACATTGTGGGGGCCCTGGGGGTGGTGCTGTGGTGTGTCTGTGTCTTGCTGTGTCAGTTGTTGTTCCTACGTGCCTGTGTGACATGTGTGTTTTGTGCTCCCTCTCATCTGACAATGCCTGCTTGCCCACATAGGGGATTTGGATCCATGAGTTACCTTAGTGTGGCAGTGTATGCACATCTGTATGATTGGTATTCAGCTCTCCTCATGTGTTGTGTGGTTGCCTGGGGACACTGGCACCCCCACCCCTCACCTGCTGTGTATGATGACAGTGTTGGTCTGCCTGTTTGTGTTTGTGCATCTGCACCACTGCATTGGCATATCTTGGGTGTGCCATTGGCTGTATGTTGTTTGGTGTGTTTCCCCTGCTGTCCCTGGGACTCCTAGGTCATCGGTCAGCACAGTGATCATGGTTTGTGTGTCCCATTGCTGCCATGGTATGGTATCTGTTCACCTCACATCTGCTGTCTCCACAGGATATCTGCATTTGTGTGCCCATTGGTGCAAATATGTGGTTCTGCATTCTGATGGTCACTTCTGTCATTGTGTCATTGATGAATGTTGACGGTGTCAGCCCCCATGGGTGTTGTTTGTCTGCACATGGCCAAAGGAATGTCTCATTTGCACTGCAGTATTTGGCTCACCCAATTTATGTTGCAATGGGACACATACACTACTTTGCCACAGATGAGTTTTTGGTTCTGTGACCAGGAATGATCCATGCAGTTTGGCAGTTGCAGCTCTTTCTTTGTCAACACTTACCTTTTGGTCACTGTGATGATGGGGGTGTAGACCCCATTGCCACAATGGTCAAAATGTGCTTCAGCTATGGATCCCACACTTCCCTTTTGGTCACTGTGATGATGGGGGTTTAGACCCCATTGCCACAATGGTCAAAATGTGCTTCAGCTATGGACCCCACACTTGCCTTTTGGTCACTGTGATGATGGGGGTTTAGACCCCATTGCCACAATGGTCAAAATGTGCTTCAGCTATGGACCCCACACTTGCCTTTTGGTCACTGTGATGATGGGGGTTTAGACCCCATTGCCACAATGGTCAAAATGTGCTTCAGCTATGGACCCCACACTTCCCTTTTGGTCACTGTGATGATGGGGGTTTAGACCCCATTGCCACAATGGTCAAAATGTGCTTCAGCTATGGACCCCACACTTGCCTTTTGGTCACTGTGATGATGGGGGTTTAGACCCCATTGCCACAATGGTCAAAATGTGCTTCGGCTATGGACCCCACACTTACCTTTTGGTCACTGTGATGATGGGGGTTTAGGCCCCATTGCCACAATGGTCATGGGCTGCTTGCATTGTGGGTGCCACACATATATATGTGTGGCACATGTGCTAGGGGGTCACATTGTATGTTCAAAGTCATGTTCGGTGTTGTAGGCATTTGACACAGCCTACACACGCTTGTCATGGTGGTGGGGGGATGTCTTTATCTTGCATTCCCTAGGTTGTGGTGTGCTTGTTGTGTCATGCATTGTCCATCCTATGAGTGGGGGTGGTAGTAGTGGTAGGCATCAAGCCCCCCTGGCTAAGGGTGGTAGTAGTGGTAGGCATCCTGCCCCCTGGCTAAGGGTGGTAGTAGTGGTAGGCATCCAGCCCCCTGGCTAAGGGTGGTAGTAGTGGTAGGCATCCTGCCCCCCTGGCTAAGGGTGGTAGTAGTGGTAGGCATCCTGCCCCCCTGGCTAAGGGTGGTAGTAGTGGTAGGCATCCAGCCCCCCTGGCTAAGGGTGGTAGTAGTGGTAGGCATCAAGCCCCCCCTGGCTAAGGGTGGTAGTAGTGGTAGGCATCCAGCCCCCCCTGGCTAAGGGTGGTAGTAGTGGTAGACATCAAGCCCCCCTGGCTAAGGGTGGTAGTAGTGGTAGGCATCCAGCCCCCCTGGCTAAGGGTGGTAGTAGTGGTGGGCATCAAGCCCCCCTGGCTAAGGGTGGTAGTAGTGGTAGGCATCCAGCCCCCTGGCTAAGGGTGGTAGTAGTGGTAGGCATCCAGCCCCCCTGGCTAAGGGTGGTAGTAGTGGTAGGCATCCTGCCCCCCTGGCTAAGGGTGGTAGTAGTGGTAGGCATCCTGCCCCCTGGCTAAGGGTGGTAGTAGTGGTAGGCATCCAGCCCCCTGGCTAAGGGTGGTAGTAGTGGTAGGCATCAAGCCCCCTGGCTAAGGGTGGTAGTAGTGGTAGGCATCCAGCCCCCTGGCTAAGGGTGGTAGTAGTGGTAGACATAAAGCCCCCTGGCTAAGGGTGGTAGTAGTGGTAGGCATCCAGCCCCCTGGCTAAGGGTGGTAGTAGTGGTGGGCATCAAGCCCCCCCTGGCTAAGGGTGGTAGTAGTGGTAGGCATCCAGCCCCCCCCTGGCTAAGGGTGGTAGTAGTGGTAGGCATCCTGCCCCCCCTTGCTAAGGGTGGTAGTAGTGGTAGGCATCCTGCCCCCCCTGGCTAAGGGTGGTAATAGTGGTAGGCATCAAGCCCCCCTGGCTAAGGGTGGTAGTAGTGGTAGGCATCCTGCCCCCCTGGCTAAGGGTGGTAGTAGTGGTAGGCATCCTGCCCCCTGGCTAAGGGTGGTAGTAGTGGTAGGCATCCTGCCCCCCTGGCTAAGGGTGGTAGTAGTGGTAGGCATCCTGCCCCCTGGCTAAGGGTGGTAGTAGTGGTAGGCATCCAGCCCCCTGGCTAAGGGTGGTAGTAGTGGTAGGCATCCAGCCCCCTGGCTTAGGGTGGTAGTAGTGGTAGGCATCAAGCCCCCTGGCTAAGGGTGGTAGTAGTGGTAGGCATCCAGCCCCCCTGGCTAAGGGTGGTAGTAGTGGTAGGCATCAAGCCCCCCTGGCTAAGGGTGGTAGTAGTGGTGGGCATCCAGCCCCCTGGCTAAGGGTGGTAGTAGTGGTGGGCATCCAGCCCCCCTGGCTAAGGGTGGTAGTAGTGGTAGGCATCAAGCCCCCTGGCTAAGGGTGGTAGTAGTGGTGGGCATCCAGCCCCCTGGCTAAGGGTGGTAGTAGTGGTAGGCATCCAGCCCCCTGGGTAGGGGTGGTGGTGCGCATTCAGGCCCCTGTGTGCATATGTGGCATTGGTGATGGGCATCCCGCCCCTATGGTGCTGCTGTTGCTGGTGTAAGTATATTCAGCATCCCCGTGTGTGTGTGTGATGTGTCGTGTACGTGTTGTATGTGTTTTGTGGTTGGTGTCTGGCTTACCTTCTGCGCCGTACGCGTCCGTGCCTGTTCCGGTAGTAGATGTAGAATATTGGTATGATCGGGACGAAGGGATTCATGGTTGGTTCGTGTCGTTCGTCCTTCACGTTGCTTCGCGTCGTCCTCGTCACTTCGCCTCGTCCTCGTCGGTGCCGTGTTCGTCTCGTAGCCGTGGATCGTGTTGTGGCGCGAATCGGAGCTTATGTGCGCCTCTCCCGGATGCTTTGACGTGCCGTGCGTAGCGACGGGTTCGGCGCGTACGGGAAGCGCATCGTACTTGTCCGGCCGGACGGGCCTGCATTTTTCCTTCCGTGCGACTCGATTCGGCGTTTCCGGATTCGCCTCGGTCGGAGAACAGGACCTGGTTTGGGTGAGTACGGCTCGGCCGGATTTTTGCTGTTGTGCGCATCGTACTTGCTCGTCCGGTGTACTGTACGGATCGGTCGGGAAACAGGCTTTCGCATGGCTTTTTTCCCGACCGAATGGTGTTGGGTACGCCTCCGACCGAGATCGGAATCGGCCCCTCAGTGTCCTGCTATCTTGTATGGCAACTGTCTTCCCTAGAAGAGTTTCACTGTGCAAAATGAATGACACAGGAGAAAGGAAGAGAAAGATGGAAAGAGAAAAGGAGGAGGGGATGACTGAGGGGACTACTCTCTGGCCATAATAGGGTCACTTTTGCTTGCCGCTGCAGCACGTCCGGCGCCCCAGCAGGTGGTTCACTCAGTCCACTCACAGTGCTTACTCCTCCACTGCTGGGGTCGCGTTCTGGTCGAGGGGGTGAGAACTAAGGTAGCTTTGTAGCAGTGTCCATATATTCTGCAGGCGCGACTGTGCGGGCATTAGTTCCCAGTAATCAGATAGCTGGTTGTGGCAGAACGCTGCATCCCTAAGCCATTTGATCATTCGCGGGCTGCGCCTACGACCCCAACAGATCGCGACCCTCCGCTTTGCCAATAATAGTAGCATAGTCGCCAGTTTCCTATTCTCCGCAAGCACTCTGCGCACGTACTCCAGCAGGGCCGTCAGAGGGGAGCGCTGTAGCCTGCAATCAAATCATCAATTCAAGCACATCAAAAATGCATTCCCAGTACTTCGCTACTTCCGGGCACTCCCAGGACAGGTGCAAAAAAGAGGCCTCCGGCGCCCGACAGCGCACGCATCGCGCATCCTCACTTAACCCAGCTCTATTCTGCCACACAGGGGTCCTGTACAGTCTATGAATAAACTTGAAATGAATTAGCCTCAGTCTGTAGTTGGGTGACATCTCCTTAATCTGTGCACAGCAATAAGCCCACGTGCCCTCCTCAAAGGGACATCCAAGGAGCTTCTCCCATTCACGCTGCGCCAGGGGGACACATATCGGTGACGCGCGCTGCATTCCAGAGTACAAGCGGGTGATAAGTTTGTGGTGAAGGGTTCACCAGGAATTCCTCCAGCACCTGGAACGTTGGTGGCGCTATTGGGAATGAGACAAAAAGTGTGCGCAATGCTGCTCTAAGCTGATAATATGTTAGTCTGTCCAACATCCCGGTGAGGTCATCCCCAAGCGCATCATCCATGGTGATAAAGGCACCGTCCGGGAACGTCCGCCCCATCGTGTGGAGCTGGAGTTTCTGCAGTCTTTGGCACACCCCATCTCTGTAGTAAAGGGTAACTCTAGGTGTCTGGTGAGTGGTATCGAGGGGGCAAATAATATCTCTAAACACGATCTGCGCCTACGTTCTCGCCACGCCCACACCGTGCAACCTACCGTGTTTACCTCAGCTCGAGGTCTGTTTTGTGGGCCATATGTAGTGATATCGGGTCTGCCTGATCGCTCTCAGGGGCGGTGTGCGCCATAAATAGGGTCAGATATATCCAATGGTATCCAAATTGAGCCTGAGCACAGTTGTAGTATAGTTCCATATCGGGGGCGCCTATACCTCCCTGTTCGAACGGTAGCGTAAGGATCTCCCATGCAACACGAGGTTGCCTTCCCGCCCATGCCAGAGATATCAAGTTCGAGCGTAACCTCCATTTAAATTCAACAGTGAGAGGAAGCGGTAGGTTGACAAAAACGTATAAGGATTTAGGAAGTACCACCATCCTGGCAATGGCCAGCCGGCCCGCCAGAGACAAAGGGAGCATTCTCCATCTGTTCAACCTGCTCTCCAGCCAGTCCATGAGCTTGCCATAATTGTAACTCCATAGTTCATCACTGTTCCAACTAAGCCAGATTCCCAAATATTTCACCGGTGAGTCCGCCCATTTAAGTGGGAACTCCAGTTGAAACTGAACAGTGGCGGGAGTGAGCGGAAAGAAAGTGGATTTCCCCCAGTTTATGGTGATGGCCGATAGGCCTCCAAACCGGATGATTTCACAAATTAGAGGATCCAGGTTTACCACTGGGTGTTCGATGTATAAGGTCACATCGTCGGCGTACATTGACACTAGGATCACCCGGGGAGAGAAAGCAAGGCCTCCCCGAGCGTGGGGCTGCCTGAGTGTGGCCGCAAGCGGCTCCGTTGCCACCGCGAAAAGAAGGGGGGAGAGCAGGCACCCTTGTCTTGTACCCCGGGCCACCGAGATGGGGGGGGGGACACCGAACCATTAATCCGCAATCTCGCCGTCGGGCAGAATACACTAAGGTGATTTTTTTAAGAAAAAAGGGACTGATACCGATACGGGAGAGGAGTGTAAATAGATACGGACATAACAAGGTATCGAAGGCCTTGGTTGCGTCTTAAAAGATGGCAGCGGCCGGGAGGGAGCAGTCTATCTCTTGCATAGTCGCGAAGAAGGTGCGGAGGTTATGAGAAGTGCTCCGTCCAGGAACTAAGCTGAACTGGTCAGGCCTCAGCACCACGGGTAGCAAGGGGAGCAGTCGGGTTGCCAGCAGTTTTGTGAGGATTTTATTATTGAGATTAATCATCGACAGCGGCCTGTAGGAGTCGCAAAGCTGCGGGTCCTTTTCGGGTTTGAGAATGGTGACAACGCCAACACAAAGAGATGATGGACGGAGCGCTGAAACTTTTCAGACACTCACCCCCAGTCACAGATCTGGGTTGAATCCATCATCATTCTTTAGCTCACTTCACCACCCCAGTTCAGACACAGCTATATGCAAATCAGTCTTGACCCTGTGCCTCATGGGAACAGTCCAGCCCGAACTGCCAAGCCATGTCTTCTTTGGCCCGGAACCAAGCATCCTGGGACCGGTTTCGGGCTAACAGCCCTCATCAGCCAGGATAGCTTGAATCCAGTGGCAAAGTGAGCAAGGGACCCACGTCTGGGCATACCCTGCCAACTTAGGGCGAACAAAGCAAACACAAAGAGATGATGGACGGAGCGCTGAAACTTTTCAGACACTCACCCCCAGTCACAGATCTGGGTTGCATCCATCATCATTCTTTAGCTCACTTCACCACCCCAGTTCAGACACAGCTATATGCAAATCAGTCTTAACCCTGTGCCTCATGGGAACAGTCCAGCCCGAACTGCCAAGCCATGTCTTCCCTGGACCGGAAACAAGCATCCTGGGACCGGTTTCGGGCTAACAGCCCTCATCAGCCAGGCTAGCTTGAATCCAGTGAGCAAGGGACCCACGTCTGGGCATACCCTGCCAACTTAGGGCGAACAAAGCAAAGTGTGCGAAGTGAGCTAAAGAACGATGATGGATTCAATCCAGATCTGTGACTGGGGGTGAGTGTCTGAAAAGTTTCAGCGCTCCGTCCATCATCTCCTTGTGTTTGCTTTGTTCGTCCTAAGTTGGCAGGGTATGCCCAGACGTGGGTCCCTTGCTCACTTTGCCACTGGATTCAAGCTAGCCTGGCTGATGAGGGCTGTTGGCCCGAAACCGGTCCCAGGATGCTTGTTTCCGGTCCAGGGAAGACATGGCTTGGCAGTTCGGGCTGGACTGTTCCCATGAGGCACAGGGTCAAGACTGATTTGCATATAGCTGTGTCTGAACTAGGGTGGCAAAGTGAGCTAAAGAATGATGATGGATTTAACCCAGATCTGTGACTGGGGGTGAGTGTCTGAAAAGTTTCAGCGATCCGTCCATCATCTCCTTTTGTTTGCTTTGTTCGCCCTAAGTTGGCAGGGTATGCCCAGACGTGGGTCCCTTGCTCACTTTGCCACTGGATTCAAGCTAGCCTGACTGATGAGGGCTGTTAGCCCGAAACCGGTCCCAGGATGCTTGTTTCCGGTCCAGGGAAGACATGGCTTGGCAGTTCGGGCTGGACTGTTCCCATGAGGCACAGGGTCAAGACTGATTTGCATATAGCTGTGTCTGAACTGGGGTGGCGAAGTGAGCTAAAGAACGATGATGGATTCAACCCAGATCTGTGACTGGGGGTGAGTGTCTGAAAAGTTTCAGTGCTCCGTCCATCATCTCCTTGTGTTTGCTTTGTTCACCCTAAGTTGGCAGGGTATGCCCAGACCTGGGTCCCTTGCTCACTTTGCCACTGGATTCAAGCTAGCCTGGCTGAGGAGGGCTGTTAGCCCGAAACCGGTCCCAGGATGCTTGTTTTTATCGGTTCAGGGAAGACCTGGCTTTGCAGTTCGGGCTGGACTGTTCCCATGAGGCACAGGGTCAAGACTG
This sequence comes from Calotriton arnoldi, assembly GCA_963921515.1. Lineage (NCBI taxonomy): Eukaryota > Metazoa > Chordata > Amphibia > Caudata > Salamandridae > Calotriton > Calotriton arnoldi. Next base: position 868,234 of record CAWUFW010008016.1, on the reverse strand, counting down.
ATTTGCATATAGCTGAGTCTGAACTGAGGTGGCGAAGTGAGCTAAAGAACGATGATGGATTCAATCCAGATCTATGGCTGGGGGTGAGTGTCTGAAAAGTTTCAGCGCTCCGTCTATCATCTTGTGTTTGCCCTCACAGGTCCGTCACGTTTCCTCACGGTCAGGGAGAGGCAGCCGCACCCAGCCACCCAATCGGCTCGCTCTCACCTGGCGCAGCTCCCAGCTCGCGGGGCCCAGTGGGCCTCCCCCAAGTCCCCAGTCCCTCTCCGCCGCGGGAGTCCGGAATGGGGTCTGTCCCGGGGCCGCAAACTGCGGGCTCCCAGCCAATGATGGAGCCAGGGCGCTCCCTTCGTTTCCTCCTAGGCGCGTTCGTGAAGTCACGGGCCAAGGGCTGGCAGGTCGCTCTCCCACAACTGCAAAAATCCCGCTGATCTGCCGCACTCAGACTGTTCAGCACGGGGCCGCCATCTTACTTCCTCAGGCGGCTCCCGTGGCCTCACTTCGGCGCTTCCATCTCAGAGGCCGAGCGGCCGTCACTCCCCAGGGCCCACCCATTCGTTGCCGGAGGTGCCAGGAGTCTTTTCCCACGTTTTGGCCCGAACTGTACGATAATTGCCGGATCGTCCATCCAGCCTGCAGAGCCTCACTATGTGGCGGCCATCTTGCAGCCGGCACTCTAGCGCCCCCGTTTTATATATATATTTAAACGTATTTATTAAATATAACGTATTTTTTCAAGTTTTTTTAATGTTAAATAATTTTAAAAATATTGGCTTACCTACACATTTTCAATATTTTTACCCATGATGTTCTTATATCTATTATTGTATTTTAAACAGTTAGCATGTAAATTCAACATGTTTATTTTTATCACAGTATTTTTGTATTGTGCTAGTTTTAACCTCAATATCATGTCATAGAATCCTTGCAGTGTTACTTTTCTTTACAGGATCACAAGTACCATTTTACCCATTAAACTAAATGTCTATCCTATCAAATGTGCACCTTCATTTATAACATGCTCTAGTTAGATCAATGCTTTATCACTTCTACACAGATAGTAGTATTAGGTTGCATTCTCTTTGCATGCCATGCCCAACCTTTTTCTCTCCTGGAAGACTGATCAGTCACCTTTAAAGAGACCTGTCTTAACATTACGCATGCGTATACAGTGGGTCTAGTTTAGAGAATAGCTAATATTAGGATGGCACACCACACAAACCAAAGAGACATCGCACTTCCTCCCATTCAATACATTAGAGACAGTACTTACCACGCGCATCCAACTCGCACCCAATATCTCATCTATCAATGTCTTTGTTCTGATATCCAAATGCACTCTCCTCTCAACAAAATCATCACACACCATCATTCCAGACACGCCTATTAATGAGCTTCCTCACACAGTGCACACTAGATGGAACCCTACCTCTGTCATGGCCACAACAGTGCATCAAAGCCATATTATAGTGCTGCCAAACTAAGAGCAATGTCACCACACCAAATACATCCTAAAACGTTACAGATAGAATCTGCATTAATGTACCTGTAGCTCATTCGAACAACATTGCATCATAACAATCTACATGGAGTGTCATGCATATGTAGATAGTGCTTTACTCCAGCAATGATTCATTGATCACCCAATCCAAAGAACATCCAAACATACGCATAACACACTATGAAGATATTCCAATTAGAAACACATTTTACTTTCACAGTAAATTACACAAACCACTTCTAAACTAAACATTAAACTCCATACTATCCTCACACAACAAGATGTGCACAAAATGGTGCTCATATTGAGAATGTACCTGTTGGGATGGAAAAGTCCCTCACATGGTGATGGACGTGCATCCCTTCCCTGAGTGCCCCAACCGTAATTGTGCAGCTTCCGCAGACACTGAAGCTCCCGCTCGGTGTCTGGATTTACTCCTCGTTGAATGATCATTCTCTAAAGCCTGACACATGCTGGGATCCAAAACTATAATAATTGAAAAGGAACCCGCCTTACCGGTTCCCAACTAATACTCACTGCGGCATCTACTGCGTACCTAATTCCAGGATTGCCAGCCCCTGGGGGATCCTAAATGAACTGGTTTTCACGTGTTTTACTTCATTGGAAACTTTGCCACACGACAGGTCCAGCCACGTATTAAATATTAGGTGCTCACACACCTGTCCTGATGATAATCACGATTACATGAGATCGAAACGCCATCGACCATAAGACAACCTAACTCCTTATTTTATTATATAACAAAAAATGCCAAAGGAGTTTAGCTTTTTGTTGTTTAAGTTGATGTATGCTTTAATGTTCTTACACTTACCACAGCACTTTCTTTTTTCACTTATTTGTGAGTACTGGATCATGATATTTATTGAAAATTTTAAAAAAGTGATATGATAGTTTGCAATGAATAACTTAATTGTATTACAATTCTAAGAAGTGTCCTGCTTTATACCTGCCTATGATAGACTATGTACTGTTGGGTCCTCCCAAAAAATATATTTGGGACCTACTGTGTTTTCTCTAAAAAAGCACTCCGGAGACCTATTGGCCTTAGTGAACCACTGTTTTCTCAAACCAACTGTAATGATTTCTGGATCCCTAATGCTGATTTTTGTTGTCATGGGCAAACACGGATCATGCGTGTGCACCATGACATAGACCTGTGTCACAGATTGCGGTCTTTTTGGACCAGGAGGGGAGCCCAAAGTGCTACCCTAATAATGGTGAAAGGCTATTGCCTTTGCCAGGAGTTAAGCAGCACAAGCGCCGTACTGGCAACATACCATGTAGTGGTCAGTAGCAGTGAAAGGCCTTTTTACCTGTGTCACTGGAGTGCGGTTGTCGCGCCAAGGAAATACCACTAACCTGGAACACTCAATCTGCAGGAGCGAAGATGTACCCACAATCTCCAAAAGGGCAGTGCCCGCATGAGAACAGAAAAATAATTCTCAATAACAGGCAACTCCTCTCCGGGAGACCGGGGGAGGAATCTCTGGAGGACCATACCAATGGAATCTCAAAGGAATGTCAAGGACCTCACCCAACCAACATCAGGAAAGAATTCTAAATAGAGAAAAAGAAATAAAAAGAAAAGAATACCTATTAACAATTTGCTAGCATTGTTCTCTAATACCCCTTCTTCCCCTTTCTCAAAGATTCTCTGTGTATAAGCCACACACCCACTCACCATAAAATCTCCGAAAACAAGACTAGTTGGAACAATGAGTTAAAGGCAAACAGGTGTCTTCTTTCCAAGAAGTACACAATTTGATATTCATACAAAGTTCCAATAAGGAAGGTAAAGGGATTCTTTGAGGCAACTGCCAAAAACAATTTGAGATTGTGAAAGTCAATAATAAAAAAGGCACGTCTTCATCAGTGCACTGACCTTTGCTCTAGATGCGGCGTTAGGGTCCGTTTGGAATCGGTTACCAGAAGGGAAGAGAATACCATGTGAAGGGAAAAAAGGAAACTATTTACTGCAACTTTGTTTCCTTTAAAGGCAAGCAGTGAGACCAGCATGCCCAACTCGTCTTGCAAGGAAAGTCTTTGTCGAGTGTTGCAGAGTCAGCCGACTCGAGCGCTACACTCCGGAACAAGGAAGCGGAAGCGCAAACACAATTCTGCAACTAGAACGCTCGGAGAATAGCCGGAAGCGGAGACGGAGAACAGGTTAGACAACAAGGGGGCGTGGTCCATATCCCAATGGGAACGTTGAAGCAAGCACCGTTTCATGGCTGAGGTACTGCTTTTATACTGCCATTACTGGACTCGTAATCGAGCACCGGGAATCACATGTGAGCGTACTGTAAGGTCCTGGCTGAAACACAGAGAAAATGTATATGCTAATCAAGGGTACAGAAAAAGAAACAGAGAGGAAAAGAAAAAGAGACTACTCTATACTTGTGTGTTTCTTATCCATGTGACCAGGCATGATGCCCGAGGTGTAACAGTTCTCCTTCCCAACAGTCTATTCACCGGGCGGGGTTTTGTAGGGTGGAGAGCATGAAATTGGCGGACTAAGGGGGGGGAGCATGTACCTGATCTGCAGGTTACTGAGATCTGTCTTCGGGGGAATATCTCATCCAATCTATGAGTAATTTGCCTTTATATCTTCTAGATTGAATCTAAAATTCGGCGAACTTCATACTCAACTTCCCCTCCTATATTTAAAGGGGGGTGGGGGTTCGGGGCTTGACAATGGATCATACACCTTCAACAAGGAGGTGTGAAAAACAGGATGAATCTTTTAATTCGTTAGGTAATTACAACTTCATGGTGACAGTGTTTACTACTGTAGCAATCTGATAGGGTCCTATATAATGTGGTTGTAACTTCCTAGGACCAGCTAGTCTAAGATTCTCTAGCCAACCAGACTTTATCACCTACTACATAGGAAGGGGCTGGAAGTTGATGTCTATCAGCTTGTTTCTTCATGGTTTCTTTGGTGTGTTGCAGTTCTTATTTTGCTCTTCCCCAAATACCCACCAAGTTATCGTGATGTACTTTAACTGCAGGTATTTCTGTCAACTCCAGTGGCATATGTAAAGTCATGGATTTTGGATGATATCCAAAGGAAAAGAAAAAGGGTGAAACCTTCGTAGCGGAATGTGTGGTGTTATTGTATGCGAATTCTGACACGTGGAGTTCCTGAACCCATCACTAGTGGTAGTACTCAATAAACAACGTAAATATTTTTCTAGTGTCTGGTTAGTTCATTCTGCTTGTCCGTCTGTTTGTGGGTGGTAAGCCAGAGATAAATGATGATCAATGTGCAAAGCAGTACATACACCCTGACAGAATCTAGAAACAAACTGTTTCATGATCAGACACTATAATAGTGAGAAGACCATGTAGCCGAACCACTTGTCTAAAGAATATGTCTACTAACTCTTTCGCAGTGGGAAGCTTTTTCAAAGGCAAACAATAAGCCATCTTAGTAAGCATGTCCACTACTACTAATATGGTAGTACAACCCTGAGACACTGGGAGGTCAGTGATGAAATCCATACTTATGGAGTGCCAAGGTATCTGTAGAACGGGCAAGGGCTGTGATAATCCTGCAGGAGCACAATGAGAAGTTTTTGTCGAGCACACGCAGGGCAGGTTCTAACAAACCTTTGTACATCTTTTGTTATCCCCTCCCACCAAAACCACCGATGGCAAGTTTGTATGGTTTTTTCATCTCCAGGGTGCCCTGCCAAAGGGGACTTATGACACCATTGTAAAACCCGGTACTGTAGCTCTGGTATGTTATGTTACGTTATCTTTATTTGTATCGCGCACGGATACTCACGAGTGTCCCGGCGCGCAGCCCGCAAGGAGGGTGAGAGAGTCTGTTTAAGTGAAAAGATATGTTTTTAGGTTTTGCTTGAATACTGCTAGGTCTTGCAAGTTACGGAGGGCAAGGGGCAGCGCATTCCAGGCAACAGCGGCCATTCTTGCCAGCGAACTGCCACCTAGCCTCTGATATTTGAATCGGGGAACCTGAACAAGGCGATGGGATGAAGAGCGCAACTGTCTAGCTGGAACATAATAGGAGAACCGTTTTTGTAGGTAGGGTGGACCAAGGCCATGCAGAGCTCGGTGGACCTCACAGGCAGCCAATGCAAGGATCGCAGGTGATGTCGCACACTGTTCCTGGTGGACACGCCCAGAAGAAGTCTGGCTGCCGCATTCTGGACCACCTGGAGCTTTGGTATAGGAATAAACAACCTATGTTCATGATATAGTAGTCCTTTCTCTATTCGATTAGCAGGATTAGCCAACCACTCCTGAGCCACAATAGATTGACAAACCTTTGCCAATTCATGTAAAAAGGCAGTGGACTCATCAATACTTTTATCACCAAGACCTATAACTCTTTGTGTTGGTATTATAGGAACAAGACTTTCAGTGGATGTTTTATCCTCCTTGCCCAACCTTGACAATGCATCTGCTTTGCCTTGCTGTGAACCAGGGCGGTATGTAATGACAAAATCCTATTCACTAAAAAATAAAACCCATCTCATCTGACGGGGTGGGAGTGCTCTAGCCAACCTGAAGAACTGCAGGTTACTATGATCAGAGTAGATTGCGATGGTATGTAGTGACACTAACAAGTAGTGTCTCCATTCTTGAAACGCAAGTTTGATAGCCAGTTGTTCTCATTCTCCTATTGTGTAATTCTGTCCAGCTGGTAGGAGGGTTTTAGAGAAATAGGCTATAGGATACAAATACCCCGTCTTTTCATCTCTTTGTGACAACACTCACCCAACTGCATATTGGGAAGCGTCAGCTTCCAAAAAATACGTTTGTGTATTGTCTGCATGTCTTATCACAGGAGCTGATGTAAACTTTTCCTTTAATTCTATAAAGGCTTGTTCAGCCTCTTTAGACCACAGGAAGACTTTACCTTTGGGCAACAATTTGGTAATAGGGGAAATGATGTCCAAAAAATGGTCAATGAACCTCCCATAGAAATTTGCAAATCCAATAAAGGATTGTACTTCACGAACAGAACAAGGCCTAGGCCATTTTACTATGGCTTCAATTTTCTAAGGATCCTTGTGGATTCCAACAGGAGATCAGATAAAACCCAAAAAGTCCACCTGAGTGGAATGGAACTTGCATTTATATCTTTTTGCGAACAGATGGTTCTCCAAAAGACACTGTAAAACCTTTCTTACATAGTCAATGTGTTCTTCGTCAGATTAGGAATAGATCAAAATATCGTCTCTATAGACGATAACAAAGATATCCAAGTATTTCCACAAGATCTCATTCACAAAAAACTGAAACGCCGCCGGGGCATTTCATAGCCCAAAGAGCATCACACAATACTCAAAAAGTCCAAATTTCATACGAAAATCATTCTTCCACTCATCTCGGTCTCTGACCCCGATCAGGTGATAAGCACCTCTAAGTTCCAGTTTAGTATACACTGTGGCCTGTTTCACTTGATCCAATAGCACTGAGACAAGTGGAAGAGGATACCTATTCTTAACCGTTACCTTGTTGAGTGCTCGATAATCCAGACAAGCACGCAAACCTCCTTCTCGCTTCACGAGCTAACATGTCTTGAATGTAACTTCTGAGATACTCAGTTTCTGGGTCTGTCAAGGCATATATGCGACTCACCGGCAACTCCTCCCCGGGTATCAGATCTATTCTACAATCGAAATTTCTGTGCGGAGGCAATACTGTAGCCTTTGCTCCACCAAACACATCTAAATACTCTGCATACACAGGAGGGATGCCCATTGAATCTTTAGAATCGGATAGAGCACAGCACAAAGGTGTTCTCTATTCCGTTGCTTCCGGATAACAGTGCAGTAAACAGAAATGTGACCTCAAGGTAACCATACGCTGAGGTGTGGTGCAGCGGCCAGGGCAGCTGACTTCGGAGCACAGGGCTCACGGTTCGATCCCCGGCTCCGGCGGCAGCTCAGCTCAGCACCTTGTGACTCTGGGCAATAGCTCACTTAATTTCCACGACGGCCCCCAGCGCCTTGAGACCCGTAAGGGTGAGTAGTTCGCGCTTTACAAATACGGATTTTTACGCGATACCCAATCGATATGTGGATTGTGTAGTTGCAACCAAGGAACACCGAGTATAGCTCTGAAATTAGGAGTGTCAATCACGTCAAACAGAATCCTTTTGGAATGACCATTATCACACAACATCACTATATCATTGGTATGATAAGCAATCAACCCAGAGGATAATTCCGACCCATCTACAGCCCTGACAGGTTCTGGATGTTGTTTACAAATAAATTCTACCGCCAAGGACTTAGCGAGAGTAATATCCCAAAAATTCCCGGTTGCTCCTGAATCTAACAGTATTGGCATGGTTTTTCTGAGTTATGTAGTAATTATCAAGGTAACAGTTATGATGAAATGTTTAGGAATGCACACCACAATATTGGCTAAAGTTTGAGAGATCTCGTATTTGTTCTTACTCGAAGGACCGATCTCCATTTCCTTTGAGCTTTTTAGTTTTCTGATTTCCTAGCATAAGTGTCAAATACAGCAGTTGTTTTTTGGATGATCCTGGATTTTACTGGACATTCACGGGCATAATGTCCCCCTTTTCCACAATATAAACACAGATTTAATCTCCTTCTTTTCTCTTTCTCGTCCAGAGAAAGAGGACTGCAAATACTTCCTATTTGCATAGGTTCGCTGCTTTCTCTTACATCTCTGGACTCCTTCTCACCATGTAATATTATGACTCTTGGGAAATCACTACGTGATTTCTCTCCTTTTCTCTCACCCAACCTGTGGTCCAACTTCACCACTAGGTCAATAAAGGAGCGACAATCTTCCGAAGGGTCTACAATCTGTGACAATATGTCTTTCAGCTCATCCCGAAGCCCTTGATAGAAGAGTGACGTCCTTTTATCCTCTGGCCAATGAGTTTCTGCGACCAGCCGATTAAAACTAGTGATATAAGTAAGTAAATCTCTTGACCCTTGTTTCAAGCCCAATAGTTTGTTATCGCTGGCTTGCATAAATGTGTGTTTTGTAAACAGACTGTGCATTTTCTCCTTAAACTGACCGAAGCCATACAATATGGGATCGTCATTCTCAACCAGGGGAACTGCCCAGGTATCAGCATTACCTACTAAGTACGAGATCATGAAGGCCACCTTGGCAGTGTTATCTGGAAAGGAGGCTGAACGACAGAGAAATTGGAGATGACACTGGTTCATAAACACACTATACTTTGTACTGTCTCTGCTAAATCTTTCAGGTACTGCTAATGGAATGGGACTAATGTGTAACCACAGTGAGATTAACAGGTTGCGTACCACTCACCCCGGTAGCTGAGGCTGTAGTGTCTGATACTGGCATTGTGAAGTGTGCTGGTTGTATATAGCTTTTTCGACTTTTGGGTATGGTTCCTGAAGCCCTGGACTCTGGATTTCGGTGTGTCGTAGCCTGCGCTAACTCTACTTTCAATTGTTGGTTTTCTGCTCTAAGTGTTCGTACTTCTACTTGTATCTCTAATAAAGCAGTAGCTAACTCCTCTACAGTGAAAGTTTGTGCTGCTGGGGATATGGTGGTATCTACCGCCATTTGGGCATAAGCTCCTCCCCTTTCCATCTTCGCTCAGGTTTTAAGTATTTTGTGGGCTTGGCTTCCTGTCACGCCAAGGAAATGCCACTAACCTGGAACACTCAATCCACAGGAGCGAAGATGTGGCCACAATCTCCCAAAGGGCAGCGCCCGCATGAGAACAGAAAAAGAATACTCAATAACAGGCAACTACTCTCCGGGAGAAAGGGGGAGGAATCTCTGGAGGACCACACCAATGGAATCTCAAAGGAATGTATGCGTCAAACAAGGCTTTCACCCAACCAACATCAGGAAAGAATACTAAATAGAGAAAAAGACAAGAATACCTATTAACACTCTACTAGCATTGCTCGCTAATACCCCTTCTTCCCCTTTCCCGATGTTTCTCTATGTATAAGCCACACACCCACTCACCATAAAATCTCCCAAAACAAGACTAGTTGCAACAATGAGTTAAAGGCACTCATAAATGCAAACAGGCGTCTTCTTCTTTCCAAGAAGTACACAATTTGTTATTCATACAAAGTTCCAATGAGGAAGGGAAATGGATTCTTTGAGGCAACTGCCAAACACAATTCGAGTTCGTAAAAGTCAATAGTAATAAAGGCACGTCTTCATCAGTGCACTGACCTTTGCTATAGATGTGGCGTTAGGGTCCGTATGGAATCGGTTACCAGAAGGGAGGAGAATTCCATGTGAAGGGAAAAGAGGAAACTTATTACTGCAACTTTGTTTCCTTTAAAGGCAAGCGGCGAGACCAGCATGCCCAACTCGTCTCGCAAGAAAAGTCTTTGTGGAGTGTAGCAGAGTCAGCCGACTCGAACGCTACACTCCGGAACAAGGAAGCAGAAGTGAAAATACAATGCTGCAACTAGACCGCTCGGAGAATAGCCGGAAGCGGAGATGGGGAACAGGTTAGACAACATGGAGGCGTGGTCCATATCCCAATGGGAACGTTGAAGCCAAGCACCGTTTCATGGCTGAGGTGCTGCTTTTATACTGCCATTACTGGACTCGTAATCCAGCACCGGGAAACACACGGGAGGGTACGGTAAGGTCTTGGCTGAAACAAAGAGAAAATGTATTCGATAATCAAGGGTACAGAAAAAGAAACAGAGAGAAAAAAAGAGAGACTACTCTATACTTGTGTGTCTCTTATCCATGTGACCAGGCATGATGTCCAAGGTGTAACATAGGTCTACAGGATCGCTTATTTAAAGTTCCACTGCTGTGTGCTTAACTCACCCTTGGCCTACATCGGTTTGGTGTGTACTGCTGAGCAGTATGAGGGTGTTATCCATGTGCTGGGTGTATGTGTGCCTGTGAAAGGTACAATACAGGGATGATGCAGTGCTATGCAGTGTGTGTGTTGTATAAAGGTGCTGGATGTATGTGTGCCTGTAAATAGTACAATACGTGGAAGATTCTGGCTTCCATTTTGATTGACCGAAGGATAACTGGAGGAGAAGAGGAGGGCCCAAAAATGTCCAATGGGAGGACCAGAACCAGATGGTACTGAGGAGCAAAATGACAAGACCCTAGTGGTGAATCTCTCCTCCAGACCCTTGGCTGACGATGAATACAAGCTCCTGGAAAAAGGCTTAGGTTTTGTCCCGACCCCGAAAGAGGACAATTTCAGGCTCCACCAAGAACTACACCAATTCTTCCGAAAAGTACGTCTCAGAGCATTCTTCCAAGGAAAACCCGAGGTCCTACCTAAAGGTACGGGCTTGAGGAATAAGTCCAAATTCACTCCGAATGCTGCAATGACACCTAAGGAAGTTCTCACATTCGAACAAGCGATTCTGAAAGAAATCAAAGGGATAACTAACAACCAACCACATGACAATCTTACTAGAAAAGAAAGGACTCTCCTCAACACTCTATCAGAAGACCCCACCATTATCTTAAAACCAGCAGATAAAGGTGGGGCTATAGTGATCCAGGACCTCGCCCAGTATGACACGGAATGTCTCCGACAACTGTCAGACACCCGATACTACATCCTTTTAGAAAACGATCCAACATCAAGACTTTCTAACAGAATCCGGACTTTGGTGAATGAGGCAGAAATGGAAGGCTGGATCAGCCCAGAGGAGGCCAGCTTCTTGGTGAACGACAACCCTCGGACACCGTATTTTTACACCCTCCCGAAGATTCATAAAGGTATCGATCCCCCTCCCGGACGTCCTATCGTGTCCGGGATAGACTCTCTACTGGAACCTCTCAGCAAATTCTGCGACTATTTCCTCCGCCCACTGGTAGTCAGAACACCCACCTACCTAAGAGACACCACAGAGGTCCTCAACCTCATTGAGAACTTTCAAGACCCAGATTCTATCACCCTACTGGTCACACTAGACGTGGAAGCGTTATATACAAATATAGCCCAGGATTCCACCATCAGAGTCATGGAACATGCTCTTAATACTCTGGATCCATGGCCCCACGACACACCAGCATCATTCATCAGTGATTGTGCCACCATAGCTCTCAAAGAGAATTTCTTTGCTTTTCAAAAGAAACTGTACCATCAGATACAAGGTACTAGCATGGGAAGCACATTCGCGCCGAGTCTGGCATGCTTCTATATGGCTGATTTTGAGGAGAGATGTATCCAGAACACGGGCAACCCACACAGACCGAACATCTTGATGTGGCGACGATATATTGACGACATCCTCGTGTTCTGGAAGGGCGGTGAGGAAGAGTGTAAGAATTTTTTCGACTGGATCAACACCCAGGACCCCTTTCTCAAGTTCACAGGATCCATGTCACGAGAAAGAATCCCCTTCTTGGACCTCCTTATCTGCCTATGAGATGGGAGGATGTTGACGACGAACTACAGAAAACCTACGGATAGAAACAGCCTTCTCTCATATCACAGTCACCACCCAAAAGCACTGAGGGATAACCTCCCCGTGGGGCAATTCCTATGACTCCGGAGGAACTGTAACACCATCAAGGAGTTTGAAACTGAGGCTCAGACCCTGTCGGCCAATCTGACCTCCAGACAATACCCCAGCAAACTTATCAACCAAGCCCATAAGAGAGCCAAATACAACAACAGGGAAGCCCTCCTAGAAGTGAGGGAGAAGACCAAGACAGACACACTCACATGTGTGACGACGTTCACACCTCTCTCTAACAAGATACAGAAAATAGTTAAAAGACATTGGAGGATACTGGAAACAGGTGACTTCAGTCCAGGACCAAAACCATTGTTTGCCTTCAGACGCTCGCAGAATCTAAAGGACATGCTGGTCCACACACGACCCAAGCGGACGACGCACACCCAGACCACACTCTGGTCCCTTCCCCTAGTAGAAGGACATTACCCATGTGGAGCCTTTGCAGTCTGTGCCCAGACGAGGACTTTGAAAGAAATCGACCTGGGCTTGAATCGACCATGGCAGCAGAAACGCCACACGAACTGCAATACCAAGAATTGTGTTTATCTGATCACATGCCCGTGCTCCAAAAAGTATGTGGGCATGACGACAAGACCAGTAAAAATCCGGATCGGGGAACACAAAAGTACGATTCGTTGCAAAAGAACAGCAACGAAACTTCAGAATCACTGCATTGAATACAACCATCTCCCTGAGAGCCTAAGATGGACCATCATAGATTCCAACCCACATTGGACAGCAGCGGCATTGTTCAGATGCGAACAACGCTGGGTTTTCCGTCTGAAAAGTGACGTAACTGGCCTTAATGATGATGTCCCTTGGGTAGAACTGAGTCCCTAACATCCTGATTCCACACTAAGCAGTAATATCAGGAGGTGTCTGGATATGATAGAGACCAATGACCAATCCACACCAGGAAAAACCTCTGTCTGCGTCTCCACATCACTCAGCACCCACCCATCCAGTATCCACATGAAAGCGGCCACACATACCAGGTACACACCTGTAGCCTGAGCATGTCCTTGCCACAAGCAGCTCTTATGACAGTGAGGCACAGATAGACGACTACGCGAGGATTAATATACATCGCGTTGCGACTGATTTACATCATAAACTGACCCCTGGCTGCACCATGGGGAGCTCTCACACTAGTTGATCTATGAGACCATTTACAAGCCAGAGTGCACACATTAAGGGGTCCATCCTGCCGATTCTATCGGCCACTATTCACCTACTAGCTGCTGCACGACGAGCGTATTCGCAACAGGTCTACCATTGACATTGAACACACTAACGGTGAATATGAAATATAAATCCCCTACGTTGTGTGTACACTGGGCAACTATATTTTTTACTTCTACCACATTGCGGGGAGCCGCGATCTCGCTCAATCCTTTTGGGATCATCCGTTGTATACTTGTGGGACGACATTTCACTCACTCAAGATGGCCGCGGTGTACCGCCGATACACTAGGAAACATTGGTGCACACACCAACAGGCATGCCTACCCGGCACCGCCCCCAATTAAAATTTCTCTACTTGAGTTGACAACGTTCGAGCGGCGCGAGTGATTACCGGCGCTCGATACAGACGGGTAGGATAACGTCCTCTTCAAAGGGATTAACAGGGTAGGTTCCCACCGCTACCATCCGTTCCCTCGAACGCACTACTACCATAGCGTCCGCACCACTAAGACATCCACACGAGTGTCTGACCTCCCTGTCATCTTCTTACAGTTACCACTTCCATACTGATTGAGCAGCCGACGAGGCCTTACTCCATCTCGGGGAGGGTAGGTAATATTCTGTGGCATTACATGCTGATTAAGAACTGTAGTCACCTAACTAACACAGTGTACGGCGTCTATTTCCCGGGGACACCTGACAGAGACGAGGCGATCACCAACGGTCTTTTCTCACTAACGGAGACCCCCCCTCACCTATATGTATGCACCAATGTCACTGAGCCACTGCGGGATGTAGATGTACTGCATGATTAGCCGCGCCCACTCGCACGGCCAACTCCCAGGCCACTGGCATGTCGCTTGAGTACAGGGACACCCCAATCAGGATTTACACAGCTTCATGATCGAGGAGCAGACCAGCACCTGCCAACCACCCTTGCATGACCAGCATAAAAGGCTCGCCCTTACTCAGGAGGGGTGCAGCTTGCGCACTATGAGCAGACGCGTACCATTCATACCCGAACCCTAACCCCAGTGAGTGACTTTCCAGCACTAGTTGGTGCATCGTAGGCCACCCAAACCATAGGCCTATAGTGACTCTGGGCCATCTACGCTTAGCTGACCCACCCGTGCCACCCCTCCGTGGATTGGCTCCATCACGGGCACCTTCGCGATATCACCTGCACCACCACGTCACCGTGATCGTCTCGAGGGTCATCCCACTTCCCTCAGCACCCCCAGAATCACTCTTCGCCATTCCAAGAAGCGTTTTAGCGAACCATCTGTCGGTTTTAAAAAAATCTTTCTCTGTATTTCCATCACTTACGTTTCTCTCTTGCATGTTATCTGATAGTGCATCACGATGTGCCACACGACAGGCATATTGGAACATTAGATATTTGCTGCATGATGCAGACTGTGTCATTGCCACCCTATTAGGGTTCTGATCATAGTAACTCCTTTTTGTTTGTCTTTTTTACCACACCTCTTTTCTCCACAGGTTCTGAAGCCAGAAGACACAGACAACACGTGTCCTGGAACGCTCCGATGTCTCATATGAGACCTCTGGGAGGTAGGGTGGGATTATAGGGTGTTTTTCTCCCTGCATCCCACTTACAATATACCTTTTTGTCACGGTCCTGATGAAGCGCACCTGGATCCATTAGGGACCAACTGAATTGCGCGAAACATGTCGACCATACCGCACTTATAGTGACCACACATCTTATTCACAGGTTGAGAGCAGTGGGAACATACTTCCGTCCCGACATTTGTTTGAAGAGACCCTCCAACCTCTTTAAGTTTTAACCTAACCCCGTGGACCCGTATTAAATGTTTAGGACACCACTGGGTTATTTTAACCACACACTCACTGATCACTTGGCCCACACACCCCCATGCACAACTGCGGCATCTCCTAAAAAGATCTCCGACAGAGCACCTCTCACCGAGGGGTCCGTGAGGGACTGCAGCGCCACCCCCACGAGGAGCACTGCCCTATGATGATGCTTTACACCTGAAAGGGTGTGTGAGGGCACATGAACAGGTAGGAGTTATCTCACTCACCCATACACACTCAGAATTCCTGTAGAAGATCACTTTCTAGGCATCTCACTCCCAGAATCAGGTGAGATACCTCTCTTTAACTTCTTGGCTCACACGCCATAGGAACTGTTACCATTAATGGGTTAGGTAAAGGAATCCTCCCAGACAGATTTCTGGATTGATGCATACCTTTGAGCTGGGTGGCACATACTGGAGGAAGGGAGAGCTGGCTCTTCAATATACTTCAAATGATGCTCTTTGATTCAGGGAGAGGTCACTAGGAAGGGGCTTAGGTATATTTCAGGAAGATGAGGCTGATCAGAGAATCATAAAGAGTAAGGTTAAAGGAATGGGGCTGAGGCACTGAGGTAACATTTTGATATACATAACCCTGCGGCTGACATCCAGGTGTGAACATATAGTCACTCCCATGACCTGTGTTGTGGGGCTATCAGATTTGTGACAGACTGCTTTCTGGAGGAATGTCAGAGGATAGCGCATTTCAAAAGGAAGCAGACCCCCAACAGAAAATCAAACTCTAAAGCACATTTGTTGTCTGGAAAACGACTATAAGAAGGGGAGCTTGTGGCCTCCAAAAATGTCAACTGTCAAACAGCCAGTCGGGCTCTGTGAGAAGAAGCTCAGCAAGACTTCTGCCTGTGATCAGCACTATGGGCCAAGGCCTGACAGTCTCCCAGCTGGGTGAAGGAACATCACCCAGGATATTGAAGATCACCTGCCCCTAGAGTCTGGAGCACCAGTGCCTGTCTGATTGCCAAGACCAGCGTGCCCAGTGACGAAGAGGAGAGGTTAAAGGGAGAAAGGTCCAGTGGGAGATCCTGGCAATTGTATCCCTGTAACGGGGTGTGAGGAGATGGCTGCTGCACCGATCGGGTTGCTGCCCATGTGCAGATTAAAGTCAGAGACCCCCTTATGCCAGAAGAGGGCTGCAGTGTAGTGACCTGTGAACTTTGCTGCACCAATCGGGTCATTGCCCATGTGCAGGTTCGAGTCAGCAACTCTATATGCCAGGTGGGGCCACCGTGAAGATTACTGCTATGCCATTCAGGCTATAGCCCGTGTGCAAAATGCAGCTTCAACACCGCGAATGGGTGCACTGAGAGATTCCGGTCATGCAGGTCCCATTGTTGGGGGTAAAACTGATTTACAGGCCAGACGGCCCCGGGGGTACTTGTCTGCCTTGTAGCGCTTCTGTGCTGGAACACTTTTGATTTTAATAAGAGTGGGAGTGGGACTCCTGAGACTCAGACTACTAGTGAGGGCATAACCTAAATGTCGCCTCTAGTGAATGGGGAATAACCACCATCGCTAGCGAGTGGGGAGTGGGACTCAAGAACCCTAGAGCCCTGACCTCATGTGACTGTGCATATTGTTTGTGAATGCCATAGTTTTTTTTACTTTGTGCTGGTATACAAAAACTCATTTTTTTCATAGAGGCAAGTATTTGACTGGACAATCATTTTTTTGCTGCTGTTGTATGTACTTTGAGTTGTAAGCCTGTATTCTTTGCCCCCAGCCCGTGTCTACCACCCCCCAAGAAGCCTTGAACTGCCCGACTCATGATACCACCGACAGTCAAATACTGAGGGAGTACTTGGCCCAGTTGTTCGGGTTCCATAGTAGGTCGGGCCTCAGGACATCAGGAGTAAAAGGCCTCTACCCCCACGGTTGGGCCCAATAGTTCTTGCTTGTCCCGTGGCCCTCTGAACGGGGTTCTTATTACATAATAATGGTAGTTAAATGGCATGAAAATGTCAATAATATATCATGAAATAATACATAGAGGCGCAAATTACATTCTGGAATGGATTCCCTGTTGGAACCTGTTTCTCTATAATTTGCTTTGCAGTCAATTTGGCTCCATGTCCCGAGGGTGAATTTTAGCTGGCAGTACTGCCAACTGCACTAAGCATCCCGTGATTCGTGCTTGCTTGTTTTTCATGTTTTACATTGTGAGTATGGAGTGTCATACTGTGTGCTGATGTCTAAAAACCTAAGACTGGCTGAAAGTGATCTCGTGGAAAGGGAAGTGTTCATCAGCTTTGGAGAAACAGAAGCACCGGATCTCTCTTTTGTCACTGAAAGTAAAACGTGTGCACATTTTAATTCGGAACCGTCCCAGGTACCCGCAGATGTCTCTTGCGATGTTTATAATATGCAGAGACCTCAGATGGACCTGGAGGGTGTAAAGGGGAATGGGCCCTATCCCTACTTTACAAATGCCATCTGAAAGGGCCCGTCTTGCAGAAATAGACACATGCAAGGCTTGTGGCTGCAAAGAAATAATCCTCGTTGGTACTTTGTCAGCGCCCAAAGTATTCCAATATTTCATGAGTTTCCCTTCGAAATTCCCTGTAAAACCTAGGGGTGGTTAGCCAATATATGTGGAAATTGTGCTGTAAAATGAATTTCTTTGGTCCTTCTAAAATAATTGGGTCGGCCACAGGGACATTCTTGTCACCTGCTCTCCCCTCGCCCCATGAATCCGTCATCTCCAAACCTTCCTCTGTAGGACAGTCGCTTGATAGCTTAGTGCAATAAGTGTCTGGTACATTTTCCAGACAGGGGCGATTCTACAGCACTGCAGTTCTCGGGGCGCTCAACCAGATGCGTGTGTAACTCATCCAGTCCAGTTTTTTGCAGTGCATGCTGGGATCTGTAGTCCTGTTTAACCCACTTTAGAATCATGCCTACAAGTCACAGAATTGAAAGGAAATTCTTTGACTAGACGAACTACTCGGCATGGAACTGGGAATCCCGGTGGGCACCGAAGAGCCAGAATTTCCCTACAAACAGATAATGTGGTCGCCTTTCCAGGAGAGATGGTGGAAATACTGGTTTTGAAAAGTATCCGGCTTAGCCACTATTTATTTTTCTTGTGTACTTAATACACACACCTGTACTTTTACTCATTGCGTATGAGCGTGAAAAGCTAGAGCACAGCCTTACCCTCAGGCCTGCATCAATGGGGCACAACAAGTTTAATCGAGCAACACACCATGGAAATTATGTTTTCTTTTTAAAACGTTAACTTTGGTCTAAATCCACCTGCTTACCTACTCTTGAGATCTTGGAGTCTTTCTCTAATACACATGCTTTGAGGGAAACGTTTTTGGGAGTACTGTTGCTTTAACAGCAAGCCGGCAAAGAACGGTGCCTTTAAAACACAGCGGCTGCCTCTACTGGGAACAGCTGTGTCTGCGAGCGCTCATTCTGCTGCGCTGAAAACCCAGGGAAGGTCCTTTGCTTTCGAGGCCAGCAACAAGCTATTTCCGAACATGGTAAGAGTTCAAGGGGAAGTTGGTTAGGTAAACCCGGGCTGGGCGATTACAATTCTATTGAAGGAGTAAATACGTTATATCCGTGCGCTCTGTGCCAGTCTGTCGCAATTTAATGTTAAAATTACCTTATTTCCTGCGATCTGTGTTGCCTATATGCGGACTAGTTTCGTCTTTCGGGGGTCATTTTGGTGTATGAGCTACTCTAGAGGGTGGAACGTGGGGCTGTTATCAACGCTAATCCGGATTGCATTGTGTGGGTGTCTGTATAGGACACATTTAAGGTCAAAAGTGCAACTGTTGCGTGTGTGTTTTTTATTTTTTTATTTATTTTAATGAACGGTCGAAAATGTAATTGATCTACACGAGGTGAGAAGCTTTCAACTGAAATATCGACAGTTAAAAGTGGGCATTTTGGGGTGAATAGAGATCTTACATTGGTTTTGGGCGGGACATGGTGAGACGTGGATGTTGATTGAGTGAGGTCAGATCTCACTGTGATGCTACAGAACTGCTGCGCGCGAGACGGCAAAATGACCGGTTCGGCCTCGAAAACCAGACCGGTAGCCGCTCCTTCTCTCGATGAAATTAATAATTAATCTTTTCCCCCGTAAAACGTGCCCTCTTCGTCTCTGTCGGCGTTTTCCGCTATTTTAAATTCACTTAATCTGATCTCCATAATTTTATTTTAGCAGGTAAACGCATTAAGAGGCGTCGACTTTTTTGGTGGGAGGGTGCTATTGAGGGGCAGATTCTGTCGATTGTTTGAGGTCTCCTCACAGGTGTCTGGGTGTTGGTACAACTGTTTGAGGCTTGCCGCGCCCCTGGTGTGTTGTAACTAGAAACCCTACACTTGCGGAATTTGAACTATCTTCATATCTGGCACCCGGGGTTGGGGAGGGGCAACTCGTGTCGGCTTAGACGAGCGAATTCACTAGTACTTGGCCAACGTCTGGTTTTTGTCCCTCAAGTTTCCCTGTCTCTATTTCGTTGCCTTTTAATTTAAACGCCTCTGCCTCACTTACGTGGGCGATAGGTCGCTTTGTGCCCCACCGTCTTATTTATTTTTTCTTTCAGGAAATGGCATTAGTTTTTCTGTTTTCCCTTTTAAAAAAAAAGTTATTCTGATCCGTGCATTTTAGAGGGGAGCACGAAACTGCTCTCCCTCTCCCATTCAGACTTCATGTTTGAGTAGTTCAGCTAATCCAGTGTTCAATTTTGCATTCTGGGACTTGTACTGCTTGTCATAATTCTATAGCGCTTACTACCCCTGAAGGAGGTATTGCAGCGCTTTATGACAAGTAACACGTTACTCGGAACACAAGGTTAGTGATTAATCCAGTGGTTATTGTTGGCTATTAAGATTAATCTTGTGCTCCAAAGGAAATCATTCAATGCCTCTCCCCCCCCTCTTTTTTTGTGTAACAATTAGTAGGGGCTATGTGAGGTCGTGCAAAAGGTGGGTGAGTGGAGCTTGGGTATTAGATCGGTTATGGTTTTAAAGAAGGGGTGGTTGTGATCTATGAAATGTCGTTAGGCAATTTGCAGAAGTAAAATAAAGACAAAACCATGCGGCTCAGTTTAGGCTACGCTCGGCCCAGGCACGCACAGGATGGAGGCAAGGAGTGAGGTCATTCGACAGAGTGGACAATAGGAAGTTTTAAGTCCAGGTCTGATTGTTATTCAGTGTTTTAGGACATAACGGGAGAGTTCTTTGAGAGCGCGCTCAATCGGGGGATGTAGAACGTAAACATTATTTGCACGTGAAAAACTGCTAAATTAAGGATTTTGATCGAAGCTAGAATTGGGCCTTCTACCAGTAAGATTGATTTGATTAGGAATGGCATGTCAACCTACATGGTATATGGGCAGGGACCCCTGCCCTGAGTTCCCGACTGCATGAGTTTCTGGTATCCTGATTTTGTATTTGGACCCTGGATAATCTAGCGTGTGCGCAGAGGCCTTGGCCCCTGACAGAGCGAGGGCTAGGACTTGTCCTGTGACTTGGAGAGGCACACCAAGCATACCCTCATAGTGGCCAGAGAATTACTGTCCGGTTTCACACACAAAGTGCTGGTGGCAGTATATCATGTTTCCTAATCTCATATAATTTACCAAACCGTTTTATCTGAGTAGGTGAGTGTTACCTACTGGCCCCTCTCCTGTATAGTTCCTGTGATGTGAAAATCCAGGACCTTGCACTGACATTCTGTGTGTTTGTGGAGTGC
The DNA here is from genome assembly GCA_963921515.1 of Calotriton arnoldi. Classification (NCBI taxonomy): domain Eukaryota; kingdom Metazoa; phylum Chordata; class Amphibia; order Caudata; family Salamandridae; genus Calotriton; species Calotriton arnoldi. The sequence goes on along the minus strand of CAWUFW010008016.1, from coordinate 847,486 downwards.
ATATTTGTGAGGTAGGACTCTGTGTCTGATACTGAAACCAGTGGGAGCCATTTTGGATGCCCTTGGTTTGCCATTGCACAAGCTGCAGGAGGATGACCGCTTTCCAGACAGTGGAAGTGTATTGTCTGCGTTCCTGTAACTGGAGGGTGGGGGTCCAGACACAGGAATATTGTTTACACATTTATTAAATGAGGACTAGAATTAACAGGCTGCAAATAACAAATATGGACTTGAGAGCTCTGCCTTAATTTTTATTTCAATCAAAAACTGTTCTTTTTACCTTATTAATACTGGCGCGGTGTGTTTGATGCCACAGAGCTTTTATTTTCACACTTGTCTTACCTTCCCTTGTTGAACACTGGATTCAAGGGTATAGGATGGAGGGAGAGAGCCTGTGAAGGAAGGTAACTTAATTCTAGTCGCTCACTTTTTAGTAGGCCTTGGTAAACTGTTATTTTCATGCCAGTTAGATTTTTGTGTTTTTTTTTTTTTTTTTTTTTTTTGCTACCGGTCACAAAATGCCTTCAAATCTGGAGTATTTTACAAGGCAAACAGTTTTGAGCAGCACATGGCGGACCCATTCTGAATGTGAAATTTGTCTGCCGATGGCTTTCAAAATCACCAAAGGTGATCGATGGGCGCATTGCTTGCAAATGGTCTAACCAATGGCATCACTCTGGGTAGCGTTCCAACCTATCATTTTTCACTCACTTTACCACCAGTGGCGTAACATAGGCCCACTACGGTGTGGGGTGCCAAGCTCTAGGGGCCCCATCAGAACAGTACCCTGACCTGAGAGCTCCTGTTTAAGCCCTGAGGCGGGGGGGGGAGTGTGTGTGTGTGTGTGTGTGTGTGTGTAGAACTAAAGTTTCGTTATGCCACTGTTTACCACTCTGGACAGAGGCATGCCTTGGGCAAATCAGTACTGACACTGCTCCTCATGGGAACAGTCTATCCTGGACTGCCGGATGAGGCCCTCTCCAGAAGGGACCACAAGCAACTCTGGGCTGGTTTCGACATATGGCTTTTGCTTAACTTGGAATGATGTTTCACTTGTGTAGAAGGCCCGGCATTCTTCCTTTATCTTCCAGTATATATGTTATTTTTGAGTTTATTTCTCTCTCCCCCCCCCCCCCCCAACTTTGTGTAGGTGTACTAAAATGCAAATAACCAGAACTGAAAGATCTACTGAGTCCTTTTTTCTGAATACTGTCATTTACCACAGTGGCCCAATCACTCTAGGTGACTTTAACACTTCAATTTGATGACCAAGTTACACTCTTTAACATCTGGGTTTACTTTGCAAGTGTCAGCAAGACCTGTTGCTTAAAATATTTGATCTTTACGTTAGCCCCTTTCATCCATTGGCTTATTCTGATCCGCATCTTTCGGCCACCTGCGTCAGTCATGGTCTGTAGAATCTTGGTTCATCCCTGAGGAGTATCTGTCACCATCATCCTACTGGCTGTTTGGTGTATCTTTCAGCCGTCTTGCTTTGCATTATTTATGCTTGCTTTGTAATGCTTGAAGGACTATGTTACACTGGAAAAGTACACTCCTCCACCCCACTGTCACATTTGGGGCCTGATGTAATATTCCTCTTCGTAAACAAGGCAAGTGCAGAGTGCATGGTAACTGGTTTAGTAAAAAGGAATGCAATTGTGTAACACCACCAATACCGCTTGTATTACCATCACTGATACTTGCACTAGTTGCACTGTACCAGTACTTTCACAACCACGACAGGCCATTAATATTACAATAACAAATACCATAGAAACAATACAGCTGTTATCAGTACAACCAACTATAACTCAACCACTACCGCCATTAAACCTACCACCAGCCCCACTACCGTCAAAGCCAATAGATCTGACTTAACTGTGCAATACCTTGTAAATATAATTTGATTGCCCGAGTTTGCATGCCTTATTACATTAAACTGACACCTATTGACCTTGCCAATGCGTGTTACCCTTGCCTCTGCAAGTGTTGGGAGGTTGAGCATAAATCGCTTACTTCAGTAGGTGGTATTAGGTTTGTACTTGGATTCTGTAAAAGCACACAATCTCACTGTCCAATTTAAAGAAGCGAATTATATTTCCATATTGCAGTTAAAATTACAAACAAAACCATCCAGAAGCTTCTGGCATCTTCTTGGGCTGAGCTACAAACCCCAAAAGGTGTGTGGGGGTTTACTTTTTTTAATGTCATTCGTGAGGCAGCCAATGGTCTTCTACCGACAGTTCTGCTATGGGGACCTGTTCTTGCCTAGCTTAAGTAATTTTTGAGTCTCCGTCGTCCTACTATGGTATTGTATATTGTCTCTGAAATTAAAAGTACAGGAGCTAGTCTGCAGCAAGTATACTAGAAAGGTCTGCCTTTTGTCCTAGATTCTTGGGGACTTATTTACAAGCCCCTTGCGCTGCCAATGCGCACTTTTCCCCATGTTAAGTGACGCACCGGCGGCGCAAGTGGCTTGTAAATAAGCCCCTCCGTGTCCCTGGTTCAAGTGTGGGGGCGGGGAGGGGGTAGCAGTGGGCAGAGCAACTCCTCGTGCTTGAGCATAGGCAGCTGAAAATCTAGCGCACAATGTCGTAGTATTCAGATAAGCAGATACCAGCACACCTTAGTGGATGGGAATTCCCACCCAGAGAATAATGATAATTTTTAGGGTCTTAAAAAAAACATGCTGAAAGTGAAAGTTCCAGTATTCTGACAACATGGCTGTCGGGCTCCTGTGGTCCCTGACGAAGGGGCACTCGACACAGGTCAGTAGTTCCCAATGTAATTGCCAAAGGGGGATATTACTATTGCTGGACCAGTCCCCGCACTCCTTGTAGCCCTTTTGCCTCTTAACATCCATAGGATACCCATTTGGCAAGTCAAGGGAAAAATTATCTGGTAGGGGCATCCGTAGTTTCCACGGGCCAATTTACATGTTCAAACGGTGAGATCTCTGGGGCGGTTATGGCTAGATATTTCCAATGGTCTGTTTCAGGGTGACTAGCCATGGACACGAGCCTTAGGCCAAAGGGGAAAATAACTTACTTTTTTCTCCTCTAAACTGGAAAAGAATCAATTGTGGCATCAGTAAATTCATTGCATGGGTGCGCTGAGGCAGGGTGATGCAGGCTCGGCACATTTGTCCAGTAGGTCCTCTTACAAAGCTAATTGAAGTGTTATTCTGCGCGTCTTGGTGGGTTGCTTCTCTGAGATGACTATTTCCATGCTTGCTGCTTGTCCTTCGGTTAATGGATTGCTCCTCCATAAAGCATCGAACACTATTGTTTCCTATTCCTTGAGGCCAGTCCCTATGTGAATTCACCCTACTGTTTTAAAGGGCAGCGTCAAGGAAAGGGGGACTATCTATTTGAAATGTCAGTTCAATGCTCCTTAGCTCAGCCAGCTTAAGTGGTAAGCATCTTTGGGACCTTTCATAGGGATGGCCCGGCACCAACTGGTTAAACAAATGTACATTCCCAGGGTGACAATTGGGGCCCGTTGTATTGAGTCTGTCATTTACAGACAGTCCTTAGTGGATCACAATGCTGAATGCAAAACGGCCTCGTAGAGGACACCCTTCATACCGCACATGGTTTCCATGAGCACCATCGGCAAGCTCCAACTCCCAGCACACGTTCATAGGAAAGGGGAGGATGCCATCCATTCCATGGGGTACTGCTAATAGACCTGCATACCTGCCAACTTAAAAAAAATAAATAAAAAATAATAATTTTTTATTTTGTGAGGTGGTGGGCTCCATGCCTAGATTAACATAAGAGGAACTTCTGCCCCCCACACCAAAAGGAAAAGTTTGCTGACTCTTATGACTGGGGTGCTTTTTCTAAACCTCATAATGGCCATCGGCTACTCATGACCTCCAAAGCTGGGCAGGAATCTTGCTTTGTGTAGTGGTTTCAAGGTAGCCGGCCCGCCTCCATGTGACATTGGTCCTTCACCAGATGACCACGTGAAGAGAGCCCATTTCATGTTACTCATAGTAGCACCGTGTGAGTTGCAGGTCTGGACCTGTGATCTTCACTAGAATGCCAACTGCTGCCCACCCTCAGCCTCCATTCACCTGCTGAAGGGGCAGTGGCAGTTCAATATGGGGGAGCAGAGCACCAACTCAGGACAGCCTTGTGCCCCGCTGGTGAAGCCCGCAGCACCATCAATGGAGGGGGGTGTGCAAGAGATGCTGAGTCAAAGATGAACGCAAGAGTGGGACCACCCAGCTGTCTGCCCCGCGCATACACTTTTGCCCTTACTTCTACTCGCAACTAGCAGGGGACTGTTTTGTTTCTGGCGGCTGTGAGGCGAGTTGTATTTACTATTTTTTTTTTTTTTTTTTTTTTTTTTAAACAAAAAGTTGTTCAACTGTTCGTTAACTTATTAACAGTAAGTCTACAGCACTATTACGTTGCCCGTGGTTGAGCTCCTACAGGCCTGCCATTTAGATGTAAGTATGGGAGAAAGGGTGTAAACATGCATTGCAGGATTTTTGTATTTCTTTTTTGACATTATTGGTGAAAGCCCAAAATATTTTGTAGCAAAACATGAGTTACTCCCTCACAAAAGGTAGATTTGTGTGACGCATTAGGTGTCGCGTGGTTCTGTGCAGGCAAGGGCTGTCCGTGTGAAAAGACCTGAGCTTGGTCCAAAAAGTTTGTTTTAAACTGAGCACCATATTTGGGGGTGTAGGGGAGGCGAGACCAGAGGGCGCAGCGTGATGGACGGCCTGGGCTCGCGCTGCCTGAAGGGGCCAGGCCTGCAGCTCTGAAGGGGAGGGAGGCCTTTCCAGTAAACGTTAATCTTTCTCGCTTTCTTTGCCCTGGCAGATGCGCAAAGGGAACTCGTAGCTTCTAAAAAGATCCAGGGAATGAGTGTTCTACTGCACATTACAGGCTGTTTTGTTCCCCACAAGTCTATACACGTAATCACTTAAAACAAAAAATACATAGGCAAACATCACTTTTTTTTAGTCAGTCCGCCCGCCATTTGCTGTGTACTCCGGATCAACTTGAGGTATGAAAAGGAAGGTGATTCAAGGCGCGGGAGCATATAGCCTTCTTATCACTGCTGTCTCCTGGGGGTGAAGCCTTTTCTTGCTCCTCCAAGCCCCCCTGCCATATTCAAATACATGAGGATTTCACTGGGGTTGCCCTCCAGAGGCATGGGGGTGTCACTGGCGCATCACCTGCTAATATTGAGGAACCTAATTTGCCAATTTATCTCTGTACCTAAAACAGCAAGGCCAAACTTACAGTGCCAGGGCAAATGGTGTCTGAGATTCTGGGGACAGTTCTGTTGATGTCCTGTGATGGTCTACGCACGACTGTCGTGCCCCTGTATATCCAAATCCCCCACTTCTTGCCAGGTGTATCTACCTCAGCTCTTCCTGTGCCACAACTCATTAGCAGAAGGGGGCCCTTGCAGCTCAAACTGTTCTGTTGAAAAACACATTTAGGCCATCAAAATAAAGCATTGGTGTATTGGATTGAGTCGAAGGGCACCTCTGACGCAATGGAGAGGAAAGAAGGGTTACTGGTCACCTGCAATGATCCACCCCTATATCTGCAGGTGGAAGCCTGGACATCTTTCATGTTGTTCCTTTCATCCTGCATGACTAACAAAGGATGTCAATGGCCTGATCTTCTCTTGCCGCCCCCCCCTGGCAGTAGGCTACAGTGTGATGGCTGTATGCGTTTGGGTCCGGCTTCAGACTTTCTACAGAAGTCTTTAAAATGCAGAAAAAGAGGACATGAGAAATGATGCAGTGATCGCTTCAAGAGGTGAGACGCATGGAATGTCTGGCAAGGCATAAGATCAGGTTGTTGTGTGGGACTCCTTTGGGTATGGAAGCTACTGAGCGTCAGCATTGGAGGAATTTTGGAAGTATCCCAGAATACGGGGGGCATGCTGCTTCTTATCTGACTTGCTCCTTCCCTCACCACCCCCCCCCCCCCACCAAAAACAAAAAAATGCTGGCCTGAGACTGCTACGACTGAAGAAAGGTGGCATAATGACCATGGCAAACACTTACCCTAATATCGAACTCGGTCACAGTCTATGATGGGTGCTGCTGTCTAAGCATGGAACTGGAGGAGGCATTGTTCCAGGACTGGCAGTAGAAAATCGACACCTTCTCAGATGAATTTGAGATTGAAGACAGAGGGTCATTGCTTGTTGAAGCAGATGCAAGATATCGTGGGAAGGAAAATGAATAGTTTTATAGAAGTTCCTGCTCTAATGGAAAAGATAGGTTTACTCAATATGACTGGTAATTAGTTCTAGATATCTCTGGAAATGAAGGATCCTATAGTAAATATTATCCGATCTATATTTAAACCCCAAAATATGTGGTGGACGGTGCAGATTCAGATTTCTGATATTTTGCAGGGTGATTTCTGCTTCCTACCAGGAAGAATGGTCATTGATAGCAACAGATAAAATGCCTTCAATAGATGCTCCTGATAACCAGCTTTGACAAAGTCAATAGCTATTGCAAAGAAGCCATTGCATTCACACTTTCATTTACTTCAAAATCTGTAATCTGCTCATAACTCAAATAGTTTGTAGTACCTAAGGCCATTTACTAGAGGTAGGTATGATATATTGGGTATGCCAGGTTGGTATGGTAGGTTAGGTGTGATTAGTTATGGAAGGGACATTAATTATGGCAGGTACAGTAGGCTAAGTATGTTGAGAATCATAGGCAAATATGGCATGTATCGTAGATGGGAGTTTAGGTGGGCTAGCCAACAAATTAACAGGGAGAGCTGAGCCAAGGGTCCGGCTGGGTTCTTGAAGCATGAGCCAAGCCCTGAAAATGTTATGCAAATCATCCAATAAAACACGTAAAATATGATGCAGTCTCTTCAGTCTATAAAACGTGTATTTCTTTAACATGTGGAAGCTTTGAAATTAATAGGACACATTATTGCACTGAAAAGCAGGGCCGGACTGGCCGTAGCGGGCACCGGGCATTTACCCGGTGGGCCGCCAGGGTGGGGGGCGGTTTTGGGCCCCTGGGGGGCCGTTTTTGCAGCATAGCTGCAATATCGGCCCCTGTAACAAAATCGGCTGGAACCGGCCCTGGTAAACCGCTCGGTCGCACCCCCAACCCTCCGGGGGGCCGGCCGAGCACTCTACCAGGGCCTGTTTTGGTTCCCAGTCCGGCCCTGCTGAAAAGTACTTATTAAAAGTGATAGTTTGTACAACTGATGGTCAGAACTCACATATTCAAAAGTGCCTTCATACACGATACCGAAGTTTTTGGTTAAATTTGCCGGAGGTCACACAATTTAAGCAGGGAAGTCCACGGTTTATCCTTGTTTTCTGGTTTCAAACTGTACAAATAGGCTAGTAAGTGGGTATCTATTTGTCTTTTCTTATGCTAAGGCTTTTTTACCTATTAGCGCATTCTTCTGCAGTTTTTTAAATATAGCGCGAACTCTACTCGAAGGTATTGGAGCGCTTTACATGAGCACCAGTTAAATAAAACAAGCTCACATTAATCTTTCATAGGCATGGGGAGACTAAGTGATTTGCCCAGAGTCACATGATGTTGAGCCATATTCGGAAGTACTGACCATAACACCACATACCAGGTAGAGTGAGGGAGGCAGAAGGCTCGGCTAGAGGTTCCAACAGGATGCTGAGCTAGAGCCAGGCTTCAGACTTGATCCTAGCTCGCACTTTCAGAGACTTGCCCTCCTCTAGATAGTAGTTTAATAGACTGTTATGGTAGGTGGGTATGGCAGATAAGTAGCTATAGTAAGTAGGTATGCGAGGTTAGATATGTTGGGTTCAGTACAGTAGGTATGTGTGGGATGGTAGGTTAGGTTAAGTTTGGTAAGGTTGGTTATTGCATTTTTGTTGGATAATTTAAATGTTGGCACTATACTTTCATAAAAATCATACCATTGTTTTTCAGAACCGTACAATGCACTGCTATACCTTCGACAAAGGACGGGGTTTTGTTGAATTCTTAAAGGCTATACACGCGCTCATCTTTGTGAACCAAAAACAGAAAATTGAACATGTTCTCATGGTAGCAAAGTAAAACAAATGCATGCTCAAGCCTGATTAGTCGATTGCCCTGTACCGTTAATTTATGATTGACTTAAGCATTCAAAGGGCAAGCAGGAAGGTTGTAAATTGGCAATTAAAAAGTTGTTGTGCCAGTAAATTAAATACATCAAATAACACACACTATGACTCTTTCAATCTACTGGTCATGCTGCATCTGAATATAACAAAATGATTACTTGATGTAACCATCCACATGTCCTTTATGTACAACCTGTCTAAGTAATGGAACAACATTGCTGAAGAGTGCTGACCCAAAACTAGGCGTGGGAGGAACTTGTGAAATGTGTCTCTGCCGAGTTGCATGAAAACTACGAGGTTCAGCGGGCGGAGTCAGCACGTCATGCTAATTTTTAGTGCTAGGAACTTGTTCTGTGCTGCATAATCCGTGTGAACAGCACCATGTGGAGCGCCAGAGAGCATTGCTTCTTTGCTGCCGCTTGAGTGGATTTTCTACTCGAGCGGCCTCTTTCTTACCACGAACAGGTGTGACTGTCCATGTTGAGAATCTCACCAGGTGCCGTCCTAGCACCTGAAAATCGCAGTAGGGACACCAATTTTCCTCGCCAACTTACGTTGGTGAGCCATGCGTGAGAAACTCCATCGCGTGGCGAAGTTTTGTTGAAACTCCAGTGGGCAGAACTCTGCCTGTGGAGCAGAATATATCACCTACCCAAAACCCATTCTCCATCTTAATGCATCTTTTGGAGCACTCTCAACAGATCTCTAATGCTATCTGTCCTGAGACCTAAAAGATGTCTTAAGGAAGACTTCAACTGGCTGATTTGTTTTTGTAGAAAGCACGTGGCATATGTCTTCCACTTTATCCTTGGATTGTGAGTCATTGTACTGAAGACTAGAGGAAGATAATTGCGTACACTTGTTTAGTTTGATTGCTCAACAGGTAAGGCTTATTTCACAGCTAGTTTTTAGTCCATGTGTATTGATGCACTGGGTTAGAGACTGAATGCACGTCAGAAAGAAGCCCTTCCTGCACATACCATTTTGAGAACAAACTGTTTTGATGACCTGGTCAAAGATTTGAGGCTTAATTTAGACTTTAGCAGACGAAGTGAAGGCAGTTGGGTGGTGTAAGACTTTACATCTGCCACCCTAGTCTCCTCGTCCCACCAAACTCAGAGTTCCCTGCAGTGAACTCTGAGTCAGTTTGAACCGCCATCATAGCGGTTCATACTAAGCCATTTAAAAGTTTGTCGCCAATTGCTATTGCACACCAAACTTTTTAATTGTTACCCCACCACCACCCAAAAAAACTGCACTAACCCCAAGAGTTTTTTCCATGGTGTGGGGTTCTATTCAAAAAAAAAAAAAGCCATCCATTCACCCTTTCTAATTGGGGCTGACAGGAGGGCAGATACTCTGGGCTGTTGGACCAAGGTTTACACAGAGGGAGTAAATTTTACTTTGCCAGCGTAAACATGGTAGGCAGACTGAGTTTTACAGTCGGGGTACTCTGTCACTGTTGGAACAGAGTACCCTGTCCTCCAGTCTAAATCGGGTCCTTGATACCCCCAAATATGCACCTATTTTGTATTTTTTTTTTTCGTGGGAAGTCTTAAAGACATCTTGGATACCACTGTTCAGAGATCCCTTTTTGCACGCTTTCAGATAACTGAAGGCAAAACAAGGATTCAAAATGAAGCTCATCCACATAGTCAACTGCTTTTAATTTTTTTTTCTTCTCCCCATCTTTGGTAAATCATCTCTGAAGTTATGACTACACTGACCACAAGGTGCACCCCCTCCTGGTAGGAGGCAGAACAGATATTTGCATAAAGCCTGATAGATGCTTGTGACATTTGTGGGGAGAAGTCTGTATGAAGTTAGCTCTGTATATGATATTGCCACCTGGTGGCAATACTGTGCACGGAGTCCAGGGGTTCCCCAAAAGTGTACAGGGCTCCATGCAAAACCCAAAGTGCTCTATTGGTGGTGGTGTGGGGAGGCAGCCTTGGGCCTAACACAGGAGTGTAAGCTCTTTATTGCACACACATGATCAATAATGGACACATGATTCAAGAAGGAGATCCAGACTAATTTTATAAAAATTATATTTTGTACTTTATTTTAAGACCCAGGTCTTCGTAATAACGTAAGTGTTTTTAATTTAAAATACTTTTCACTTTCATAAATTGACACTTGGAAACGTTTTCAAACTGCCCAATGTTTTCCTCTGGGGGAAAAAATATTGCAGTTGATCAGGTAAGTATCGAACTTACAATTTCAGTCTTCGGAGCCAAAAGTCAGCAGGGGTCGAGTAGGTACCAAAAATGCACCACCAGCGGCACCGGGGCGGCCGGGTGCAGAGGTCAGAATTTGAGTTCGACCCAATGCTTTCCAATGGAGTCAGGTGGTGCCTGGAGCCACACTGCTTGCAGGTGTTTAAATTGGTTGCAGGGGCCAAGCTTTGGGGGTTAGCACCAGCACGTGGAGGGGGGTGCAAAGCAGCACCAATCATACACCAGGGGTGGCCGGGTGCAAATTCAACCTCTGGTGCCCAGTGCTTTTCAATGAGGATTTTCCTGACTGCAAAAAATGCTCCAGGCATGGCACCGGAGGAAGACCACCAACAGCAGAGGTAAGTTGGGATGTAGGGGCACTGTCAGTTCAGCTCACCAAGGCCCAGGTGCTTCGGGTGCAGGATTGCCTTTCGGCGTCCGAGTCATTTTACCAGAGCCGGTCGGGGGGAGCCTCTGAATTCACACTGCAGGTGCCGTCGTGGAGGGCAGGAGGGGTCAGCCAACGCTGGTCACAAGGTCAGGATTGAAGGAGAGACTTCACTGCAAAGGTGAGCTGCTCGTACTAGATCAGTGGGTGTCTGGTGCAGAGTGGGCAGGAGGCGTGGATTTGTCTGTATCTGGAGTCCTTGGATTTGGTTTCTTCTGGACAGGTCTGCTGTCGTCTGGAGATTGGAGCCTTTATTGAAGGCAACAGTCCTCCCCAGGGTTTTGAAGGTTGTTGTTGCAAGACAGGTCGCAGGGTCATCGAAGCTGGAGAAAGGCCTTTAGGGCTGGGGCCAAGACAGTTGCCGTCTTCTGGCCTCTGCTGCAGGGTGTTTTCTTTCTTCTTAAGTCATCACAGATGTGAGGGTCCGGTGTGGGGAAGCCACCTAAATACTACATTTAGGAGGCGTTTTAGGGGAGTAGCAGGTAGGGCCAATAGGGTGACTACACCCTCTTATATGCCACCCTCCTGTGGGGGGGGGGGCGCATAGACCTAGCTCTGATTGGAGGGGTCTCCCCATCTTCAAGATGGCGTGACTGAAAGTTGTGGTTACCCTCGCTCCCCTCCCTCCCCCTTTAATGGTGTGGTTGGCAGAGGTGGGCGCACCTCATAAATCTATATATTTTTATTAATTTTCCTGCCCAAAGTGGGGGTATTAACAAGGGGCTGCCATCTGCTGCCAGCAGCAAAGGTTGGGGGTGGCATTACAAAGCCGGCAGGCCTTTAAAGCTCACCTCTTCAAGCACTGGCCCATCCTGGGGGAGGAGGCATGTCACCTCGGCCCAGGATGTGCATTGTTTCTGGTCCCAGAGAGCAGGGGCTCTCTTCCCAGGGGTCCAGAAACATGTCTGGTGGTGGCTGGCTGCCTACAGCCGGCTGGACACCACACCTGTGTTGATCCTCTGGGTACATGGTACAATAAATCCCACACTGGCATCGGTGTGGGTTTATTGAAAGGAGAAGTTTGGTACCAAACACTCCTGTATTCAGTGAAGCCATCATGGTGCTGTGGAACTCGAGTTGTCGAGTTCCCAGGCCATGAACTCTCTATGGCTTCACTGGCTCCTACAATATTAGGAAATGGGGTGCCCAATATTGCAGGGGCATATCTGTTCATGCAGATATGCCCTCACCTGTAGTATAGTGCACCCTGCTGTAGGGTTGTGAGGCCTCCTCGAGGGGCGACTTAGCTATGCTGCCAGGCAGTGCTAGCTGGCATGGCACCCAGGCAGGGTGCCATGTTGACTGTCGCTTTTCTCCCTCACAGGGGCATGCAGGCTGCAAGGGCAGTGGCATGGTCCCAGTAAGGGAGGTCCCAAGGGACCCTCTTCAGCTCTCTGGCCCTAGGTACCCAGGGTACCATTTACTAGGGACTTACAGGGTGCAGAAGTACCAATTGGGAGTTTGTTTTAGGGAAGGAGCACTGGCACAGGGGACCTGGTTGGCAGGTACCCTGTGCACCACATTTGAAACCACATCAAAACCAGGCAAGGGGGGCCTAACCATGCAAGAGAGGCACTTTCTCGTAACGTCTGCATGCCAAAGAGGGTACTGGATAAAATTAACCTCACAACTGTTGTCTACAGGTGTGTTAATAAACCAATGACTGAGTACGAGGGAGTTCAGACTGGTATTAAGCAAATAAGCTTTTGTATCCGTCCCAAGCCTGTAGAAAGCTTTCAGTTTTAATTCCTCAATCTTAGTGGTTGAAAAGTCATCAGAGGGTTTCTCCTTTCTGTTGTACTGGAAACTAAACGCACTTCTATAAGAGACTGATCTGATTTTATGGAGTTCTTCAAGCTGAGAATTTTAGATCGATGATGAGCAGTTGCTTTGGTTCTACCAGGGGAAATCTTTTTGTCTGTGCACACTGCCATTGATCCATACTTCCAACCAGCGACAGTACTGCAGGTTTGCCATTTTTCCAGTTCAGTTTTCCCATGTGCTTTGAACAGTCCCCAGGGTCTCTGTAGGAGGCTGGCTTAGTATATGGTGCTCACTTATGGAAGTGTATCACCCTGCACTATTCCAGACAACCCTTCTGGTGATTTTAGGTGTCTTAGACAACCTTAGAAAGCTCTAAGTGGTAGCTGTGGAGAGCAGCCTTCAGGCTTAGTCCAGAAGGAGTGTAAGCAGCTTGTTTTACCAGCACTTAATCTTATGGTATGGGTTAAGTGAAAAAGAACCACACAGTGTAGTTATAAAAAAAAATGTATTTATTATTAACACTCACTAACCCGATACAGTATCTCCTACCAGGAGATATATGCACAATACTTGCCAATAAAGTAAGCGAGAAGCACGGATACAGTGGTCCCCAGGGGGAGACCAAACCATATACTAAAATAGTGGAATGCGAACCACGACTCTAGACGAGTTGACCCAGAAGACATAGAAGAGTCAGGGAATCGCTCAAGGTGAGTATCTAGGAACCCCACGGAGGTCGTGTGGGAACACGACAGTGTACTCAATTAAAGTAAGTGGTTAAGTCGCAGTTTAAATTTTAAAGAAGGACCCTTCCCAGTGGGCCATGAAGGAACCCTGTGGACGACAGAAGTTTGGAAAGCCACCCCACCCGTGGATACCCCAGGAACAAGGATACCTACACCAGGGAAGCCAGGTGCATAGGTGCGAAGTGGCGTCGGAAACCGCCGTAGACCACAATTGAGGACTTCAGGAGAATGCCACTGATGAAGGTGAGAAGAATTCGGTGGAACCCAGAGGTGGATTCAAGGTGAGAGGTACCTGCAAGCAGAGGGCATGTAGTCTGCCACTCTGGAGTGACCAGGAGGCACTGAAGACGAATGCCCACCGATGTTGGAGATGCAGGAGAGTTGACGTGCCCTTGAAGCTGTGTGGACCAGGCGAGACTGTGGAAGACCAGGAGCCGTTCACGAGCTGTCCCACGTCGGATGTCAAGAGACAAGGGGTCCGTGTCCGACTGGGGCACAAACAAGCCTTGGCAACGGCAACCAACATAATTCTAGAAAAGGTAGTGTCTGGACCAGCAAGGTCCAAGTGACTCTCCATGAGCAGTTAAGTCGGAGCAGACCCAGAGCAAGCAGGGGAGCCCACTGGAGCCGAAGAAGACCCTCAAGAGGACCCACGAGCCGAAAGCACAGTCTCAAGAGAACCTTGAGCAGCTCACCAATGAAGGCCCATGGTGCAAAGGATGCGGTGCAGTTGTAGATCTTGGCTGAAGGAGATGCTTGAGGCTGGAGCTTCTTGGAGCCTGAAGATCTCTGGAGGAGAGAGTCGTCAAGCATAGGCAATGGCAAGCAGACGCGGTGCACAGTGGTTCTGTTCCAGCGGTTCCGACGAGGGATACTGGCTTCAGACTCAGTGAGAAGACCGTTCAGGCCTGGTGCGAGTTGCAGAACCACCACCTGTGTTGCTGAGCCTTTCAGAGTCCGTGGGAGCCCAGGATAAGCAGACCGTCAGCTGTGTTGCAGTGACTGCAGATGCAGGGGAGTGACTCCTTCACTCCAAGGGAGATTCCTTCGGGTGTCTTGGATGTGCACAGGTCCTGTGAAGAACCTGTATGGAGCACAGGTATAGACGCTGCAGCAGACTTGCTGCACGACGAGACCAGGAGCAGCAGGAGTCTTCCCAGTCAGTCTCGGTTCCCAAAGCAAAGTCCAGAGTGCCCAAACGGTTGAAGTAGAAGTGGTATCGGATCTGAATCTTGTCACAAGCATAATCTAGGGACCCACCCACAGGTAAGCACTTAAGTACCCTAAGGAAAGGGTTGGGATGATTCAGGGGTCCCTCCCACAGGAGGGGCTTGACAGTGGGGAGGATACTCCCATGTCCTTTGTCCAGTTTCGCGCCAGAGCAGTAGCCAACAGCTCTTGAACTTGAGTATGCAAGGATGGCACCAAACGTGCCATTCAAGCAGTCTCGGTGGTGCTTGCAAGTGCCCCCACCCTGTCCCAATACACTAAATTCCGTCTGGGAGGTGGTCACACCTCCCTGTTAAAGGAAACCTATTCTCCTGCCTTCCCCCGCTCGAGCTTGGCTCTGCAGCAGGAGGGCAGAATCGTGTCTCTGGTTTGCAGCAGCCATAGTTTGCTGTTCGGGTCTAGAAAACTGGTACCATGAGCACTGAGGGCCTCCTGGAGGAGCTTTACAGTGCAACATGTTTGATACCAAACATGGCAGTGTTCATTCAAGCCAGTTTAGAGAGCCATCGCGTAATGACGCATGGCCACCCTATATCGAAATGGCTGATGCACTTACAGCCTGGGAGCAGGGCCGGACTGGTAATGCAGGGCACCGGGCAATCCCCCGGTAGGCTGGAAGGGATGGGGGCCGGTTTTGTTACTGGGGGCCGTTATTTTATCAAAATTGGCCCCCAGTAACAAAATCAGAAGGCCACCGGTCTGTGACAGTCTCTCTGCACTCTTACCTCTGTGCGGGGAAAAAGCACTGCTGCCATTGGTGAGGTGACCTCATCGCCTGAATGGCAGTGGTGCTTTTTACCCACACAGAGGTCAGAGTGCACTGTTGGAGTGTTTGTTGAATTGCAAACTATCCAGCAGGACCTGCTCAGAGCACCAATAACAGCGCGAAAATAGGGCACGGCCGCGCGAGCCAGGCGGGCAAACTTGGGGAGGGGGCGCAGATCATTGGTCCGACTCGTACCGCACGCATTGCGCAGCGTGTGAGTCGGACCAATGATCTACGCCCCCTCCCTAAGTACGCCCGCCGGCGCCGCAGCATACTAGTGTGCACGTCCTGTTAGTCAGGGTCAGAGACTGACACGCACACGCACCAGAGTAGAAGCAGCCAGCAATAGTCTGCAAAGGCCTGAGGCCCCCACTCTTTAAAGTAAGTGTACCTGAAAAATGTTGCACGATTAAATGGGCAAAAAAATATGTATAAAATATACAGAGGCAGGCAACCGGCCCTATTGTCCCATCTGACCCGTCTATCAGCAACCCTTACACCGGCCCTGTGTAGGTTGCATGCGCCATCCCGTCTAGCCTTACATAACAGGCAGCAAACAAGACCGGAGCAGGTCATGTTGGCAATACGCAGAACTCTAGCAGAGCAGGTCAGCCAGGCCGTGATTCTTCAGTTTGGCCAGTTAGCCTCACCGGCGGTTAACATGAACGGAAGTCACACAGAGTATTCAACAAGCATTGGCATAGCCAATAGGTCTCGCCTTTGGGGCCTTATAAGTGTTTAGCCAGAGCTATTGACTTTGCCAATGTCTTCAAGCTGTGCTGTAGAGAAGTGTGGCTGCTGTGCGGCATGCTGAAAAGTTATAATAAAGTGTCAGAAGCATTTTTGTTACTTTATATATGACCAAGAAGGCATTATGTAAAACTGAACGACCATATTAAATAAAGTATTTACAATAAAAATGTCCTCAGTTTTCTTTTTGTTCTTGCAATGCTGGCAATGGTTGTTTGTTAAAGCTTTTTTTTGAGGGGGCATAAACAATCGGAGGGTGAAGGTTGGGAACTAGTACCTGTATTATAACACTAGCAGCGGCCAGACGCTAGGGAGAATCAACAGATGCCAGATTCCGAGAGCAGGCTGAGGTGGTGCTGAGTGATGCTGAGGTGGTAGTGGTAGTGGTAGTGGTGGTGGTGGTGACTGTTGCGGAGACGATGCTGAGGTGTTGCTGAGTGATACTGCTGTGGTGCTGAGTGATGCTGTTGTGGTGCTGAGTGATATTGTCTTGGCGCTGAGTGATGCTGTGGTGGTGCTGAGTGATGCTGTGGTGGTGCTGAGTGATGCTGTGGTGCTGCTGAGTGATGCTGTGGTGCTGCTGAGTGATGCTGTTGCGGCGCTGAGTGATGCTGTTGCGGCGCTGAGTGATGCTGTTGCGGCGCTGAGTGATGCTGTTGCGGCGCTGAGTGATGCTGTTGCGGCGCTGAGTGATGCTGTTGCGGCGCTGAGTGATGCTGTTGCGGCGCTGAGTGATGCTGTTGCGGCGCTGAGTGATGCTGTTGCGGCGCTGAGTGATGCTGTGGTGTTGCCGAGTGAGAGATAGAGTGAAGATATAATGCCCAATTAGAGAGGGTGGTGAGAGACAAAGAGAGAGAAAGGGTGTACATAGAATAAAGAGTGGAGCGGGATAGAGAGAGAGAAAGAAGGGGAGAGAGAGTGAATGAAGGAGTTTGAAAGAGAAACAGATAAAGGGGTGAGAGAATGAAAGGCTAAAAAGATAGAGAGGGGAGAGTTAATTAAGTAGAGAGAATTAGAGAGGGAGAGAGGGAGAGAAGGAGAGACAATAAGAGTGGGGGGTGGAGTTTAAATAGAGTGAAGAAGTGACGCGGAAAAAGTAACCTTAAATATAGCTTTGTGCTTTGCGCGAATAAATATAAAAAAATAACAGTGAGACAAAAATACTGGTAATTAGGCTGTGACTCCCAATATAAAACAAATAGCGATATAAGGTGAAATCAACCCACCGAAGCAATATTTCTAACTAGACAAAAAAAGCTTGCATTTCAATGTTAATCGCTGTTGTTTTTCATGTGACTGTAGTCCAGGGCCCTCAGTTGGTAATGTGAGCTGCTGCTGCGATTGAAACATCAGAGTCCAGAGAGTTAATGAGCCATGACGAGGAAATGAGGAAGAGATAGGAAACCCAGATGCCAGCTGCGCGTGCACGCCATCGTGAACTCAAGCTGGTCGCCAGCCGAAAGCCAGTGTTTGCACTTCCAAAACCCGCTTACTAAAACTCTTGCGCTGGTGCAGGCCGAGACCTAAAAACTGTTATTTGAATTTCTGATATCCGATTCTGCTACAGCCCACTTGCAGGTTCCATGCATGCCAATAGACACGATGCAGGCCGTAAAAGAAGTTAATAGGAGAAATAGATTCTCCCGATTATTTTATTTTTTTAGATCTCCCACTTTCGTTTACCAAAATGTTGGCATGTATGTTCCCCTCCGCTGCATGACAAGGAGAACCTAACTCCAAGGCAGTGAGACAGGACGCATGCGGACCCAGCTGCGCTGATCTTGACTTTCTTTAGGATGCAAAAAAAAGCAAGTCTCCCTGTCGCGTGCTAGAGGTTGCGTCTCCAGGGTCATTTGCCCTGCGTGTATGCTAGGCATTAGGCAACAACGACTCGTGGAGAGAATCAACCAGCCAGCAGCGCCAGCCGGCTCACTTGCGGCTGTACCACGCGTTCCGGAGTAGCGGGACTATCTCTTCCGGTTTACTATCAAGGGGCTTCTTCCGGGCATGCAAGGTTTGTTTGGGGATGCGTGGGCTTTCTTATTCTGGAGCTGCTCGTTTTATGTTAACGTTGATTCGAAATCAAATTAGAGCATTAATATGTGGGATGTCTGTCGCCGGAAGGTGCGAGGTAAAGTTCACATTTGAGACAATGAACAGGGAGGTTTGTCATCAATGGTGTTGGAGGGCTCGGTTTATTGCCTAAGTGTGCAGAGGGGCTGAAAATAAAAGAAAGTAGGATGGCCTTGTGTCCTTTGCGCTGCAGGGTTGATGGTTGACAATGGTGCCTTTGCGTGCTTTGTGGGGATAAGGGCTGAGCAGGCTGGGGTGTCATCATGTACCATGTAGTTTATGAACCTATTATAGACGAAGTACCGCTATGTTCTATTTACATCGAATTGGTGGCTATCTATGTAGAGTCATATTGTCGGTTGACGCCGCGAGGGTTCCTTGTAACCTGGTGTGTTTTTTTTTTTTTTTTTCCCAGCATTTATCAGCAATGCTGGGAATTGTAGCCGCAATTGGTTTAGTGTCGTCAGCTGGAAAAAACTAGGGTACTGTCTCCGATTTTTATTTAGGAGATGAGGCTGTTCCGCCTTTAGTATAGCTGATTGATCTGCCCCGGATTTAAGTAAACAAGTGAGGTGTTCTTTGTTTCTGTAGAAGGGGAGCGAAAGCCGGAAACTACGGGGCGCATCGGGGACAGGGAGCGGGGGCGAGCGAGCGCGGCAGCCTGCAAAGCAGTCCCAAACGCTCGTGCGTCGTGGCTGGCCTTTGGATGAGTACGCGCGGCAGACATGTGTTTCCACTTATCGCGCCCGCGTCTGGGCACGATAATTGGAAACACATGTTTGCCGCGCACTGACCATCCCAAAAGGCCAGCCACGACGCACGCAGCGTTTCTTGGACTGCTTTTCAAACTCGCTTACAATAAGTCTTCGCCTCTAAGCGCTTGCGCGCTACTCGAGGCTCGACCTAAAAACAGAAAGGGATTTCTAAAGTCAACAGCCTCCTCTTTGGCCTTTGGCTTTGGAGTCAGTGAGCACCCGGTCTGTGTTCTCTGAGAGGGGGGTCCTGTCTTGAGGGAGCTCCAGGCATGTGACAACTGCATCTTTTCATAATTCCAGTCTTACCTAAGTGAGTGGCGGCCTCCTTCCCTCGGCACCGCCAGGTCCTCGCAATCTCGCATTAGGTTTCTTTCACAATATGTGGATACAGGCTGGCAGGCGCCATGCTGCTATTTTCATTTTCTCTGCCGTGTTTGTTCGCTCCGAGTGTGATTACCAAGGACAAGCTTCGTAGGAGCATGGGAGGCGCAAAAGGCTGAGTATTCACCCATTTTCATCTACTTTCAAATTCTGCTCAGCGTGCCGCAGGCAGAGGCACCACTTACATCCAGGCTTCATTTTCTTGCCTTCCACTACACAGGCAGCCGAGCGGCTGTGACTAAATGTGAACGCAGTGTTTCTTTTTTGAGAAAGTACATAATAATAAAAATATATATATGTGCCAGGTCTCAATATATACCTTTCATTGCAGCTTACACTACCCACTGCACCTACATGAGTTTCAGACTCCTTTCAATGTTCTGAAACGTGAGACTGAATGTCTGCCCTTTATACTGACACAGCCTATAATTAAGCTGGTTCTCAAAAGTAATGGCTCCGTCTTCACAGTGCAGCTAAAGCTATGTTCATATTTAGGCTACGGTTTAGCAAACATCCTTGACCTCTACAGCTGAAAATCACCCTGAACGATTACGGGTTCAAAATGAATTCTTTGGGTTTGTTGGACTGTTACCACTGAAACCGACTTGAAATGTATCCTCAGGAGTGGAGTCCCATGGCCGGATGCTAACAGGCCTGCATGCTAACCACGAGCTAAGGGCATTACGAGACGAGCACACGTGTTTATCAATTTGTTTGGCAGAATACAACGCCCAGCAATTTTGCCAGAGGAGACATTCCCTCTGAGCTGGCAGGGATTTGCCTTTTAGTTTCTTTCACTCCGGCCTGATGTAGTCTTTTCTGGAGAGGAAAACCAAAATGGGAGTCATTAGAAAGCATTTTGCTGTAAGGCTGAATGCATGACGCCTGTACATTTCCCCAGCAGATCTCGAAAATTTAAGATGTTGCATAAATGGTGGTACCACAAATATCCTTTTCATCAGTGGTTAAAAGTGTATTTTCTCAGAAAGCACCCACACTGCATGGGTTGGATTGTGACAGTGGGCATATGAGGTAATGATTTTCATGCATATATGATGCAAATATGGGAAGTGTTTCATATGTGTGAAATCGGATTTTTAAGGATTACATTGCTCCAAAATTACATAACTGCATTTACAAGTCCAAGACATCGGCTAGAGGGACTGGTTTGAGGAGGAAATATCTCCTGCCACTCTCTGGTACATCGACGAGCTAAGAGTCATAGTTATGATGCTTGTGAGGCAGGGCTTTAAGTGGGATGAAAAAAGGGGTCTCTCAAAGGAGTGTGGCCGATGTAATTAAGGACGTGGCTTAAAAACACGAAAGCTAAAAATCTGTGCTTAGCATAGTGTGCCGCCCAACTGGTATTTTGCTGTTTCTGTCATTGTATCCAGATATATAGTGCAACATGTAACCTTATACCTACAAAAACAAGCCAGGGCTATTGGCTTTGTCAATGATGGTTAGTTGCATAAGAAAAAAACATCAACTACTGCTTCATTGTATATAATATTGAAAATGCTTCAGTTCTGAAATGATGAGACAGTGAAAGAACTATACCAAGTCTCTTTGAAAGTAACATCAAAGTCCGTGAAGGGTGGTACTGCTGCAGAGTTGAGATTTATTTTTCACCTGGCCTGAGGGCAAAAATGGAGATCCCGATGGGGACCAGACTCAGCAGCTGCTTTTTAGAACTGCCGGACACCAGCAGGACCCGGCCCACTTAAAGCTCTGTTGTCAGGTCTTCTAAAGGGTGCTATTGTAAACAAAAATGAATGATGTGGAAGGCCTGTCTTCTGGTTCTCATTCTTGCAGTTTCTGGTCCTTAGTCTGACAATGCTAAGACTACATGTGCCGTGCCTGCTATATGAACTCTAAAATTTGTCTGTGAGGTAGAGTGGCATCTATAGTGTCATTTGATCAATGCTGTGATCTCGCTTTTAGTGGTGTGGAATGGGTGTGTGTGGGAATGCTCAGCTCTGCTAAAGAAGGGTCTTCAGGTTCCATGAGACCCCGACAGATGGTGAATCTGTCAAAGTATCTGATCTGTTCTGAAGGGGTGTTATGTGCTGAGATGAAATTTCAACCTTTTCCACTCTGAACCCCACCCTCACCACCTCCGCCGAATAGGCGAGGCTCATTTGCTACCCTTGTTCTTTGTGTGATTTTCGAATTTTTCAAAATCTCATGACTTCATTGATGCAGCAACCACACTCTGAAAAGTGTTCCAGCGCCACTGGCCTGGGTGCCTTTTTGTGAACTTTTCATGCTTTCTGGCCATGTGACGTTTCCATGCTTTCTGGCCTGGGTGCTTATGTGTGATATTTCCATAGTTTATAGCCTCAGTGGCCTGGGTGCTTGTTCGACATTTCCACAGTTTCTGGCCTGGGTGCTTATGTGTGACATTTCCATGCTTTCTGGCCTGGTGTGACATTTCCACAGTTTCTGGCCTCAGTGGCCTGGGTGCTTATGTGTGACATTTCCACAGTTTCTGGCCTCGGTGACCTGGGTGCTTATGTGTGACATTTCCACAGTTTCTGGCCTCGGTGACCTGGGTGCTTATGTGTGACATTTCCATGCTTACTGGCCTGGGTGCTCATGTGTGACATTTCAGTGCTTAATGTTTGACAATGTGAGTGACAATTGAAGATACAAAAAAGAATAGCAGAATGTAGGTCTTATGCTGTAAAGTTATGGCATTGAGACAGTCTTAAAAAAGCCTAAAACGCATAGCACTTTTGGCTGAAAAGACAATAGTGCCCGAGCGTGTTGTCTTGTATATTTTGTCCTCTAAACCTTTGCACAATTGTTTGAGGTTAAGTGCGTTTAAATCTCTTTATACAATTTTATATTAAGAATAAATCTGTTATATTTTAATTCATGTTTCGTGCTCGACATTTCATTTTTTTGGTGTTTTTTGTAGGAATGTCTGTGGTTTATGACTGGGTATCCTGGTACACCATAAGGTCATCATTTACTATGCTTTAAAAGTTAATACAATTAAATATGTAATGAGAAATGCATTGGTTTGGCCTTTCTGACTCCAAAATTTTCTTGGCAGGATCCCAGTCAGACTAGTCAGTAAAACATAATGACGCCAGCAAAAAGTGGGGGTGACCATGAAGGCAGATCCTACATTCTTTAAAATGGTCGTGGCTCAACAGGCTAGCCTCCTGCACGAATTTGATATTCTCCTGTTCCTAGTTAATTTATGCCATCTCTTCTAGCCAATTATTACCTCGATCTTACTTGTTCTAGTAATTCATTTTGAGGAGAGATCAATTCTTTTAAATATATCCAATCTAATAATGCAAGTGCCACTGGCAACTGGAGATTCTTTGAAGACCCCAGCATTCAGTTTCCTTCCTCCTAGTATTTCTGGTCTTCCATCAGTGGCCTTTAGAGGTCAAAACCCAGCTCTCTCTCCACCTTCTGGCTCTGGGATTACTGGTAGGTGCTATGCTGGCATGGAGACCTAAAACTCCCAATTACGAGAGGCCTCAATGTTATACCAAATGGAGGCAAACAAAACCAAATGCGACTAACGCAACTTGTCCAATCACCTGTACCCTTGGGAAATCATGGCACCTTTTACTTTCTGGTCTGTAACATAGGCTGAGCTTTCCTCTCGCTATTTGTGAATAAGTTTGTGGCTATGATGCGTCTCCTATGGAACATGAGAGTTGTACAGGTCTTCATATGCATGCCAATTTTTGGTTATTGCCTACTGCAGCAAAACCTTTTGGGTATACTCCTGTACAAATAAGTGCCCCTCCTTGTTGATACTGTTATTTATGTATGTAACTAGCATGGCCGCCACTTCGGCTGGCTATGAGAATCCCTTTTGGAAAGGTAGTCAACAGGAAATCGGTTTGTGATCTTGATCATTAACCCTCTCCTGCAAAAAGATGAAAGTCAGAGAGGTAATTACCTGTTAGTAGCCACCTTGACAGTCTGTTCAATTCTCTGAGTCCCTACACAATAAGGGATGGTGCCGGATCCTTCCATCTCATTCCTCTGCCTCAAAGTGGCATTGGGTGTGATGAAGCAGGGAAGAGGAGCAGCCCTGGATGTGCTTTCAAAAGGTGACTTTTCTGGGGAAGGAATTGTTACCATGTATCTTTGGTACAAAAAGCAGTACCATGTTCTTCCAGCTCCTCCGGCTTTGTCTAGCCATCCACCATTATGAGAGGCCTCCTACCCAAGAATACAGAGCTCCTAGGAGGGTTAAGGTGCCTTGATGTATGGACATCCGGTACTGATTCTATTCAGCATTGGACGATCTGCTAGTGTTCTGTTCCCCCTTAACTAAATGTAAAGAACTTTTCAATGCAGTTAAAGTGCTTCTAGTATGACTTTATTTTTATTTTTTTCATTTATCATCCTACACCGGAGCAGCCTGGTGAGACCTCACAACCAGGATATACTGTGCCACCATGCTATAAAAATGCACCCCTCGCACAATAGTAGGTTGGGGCAGAGAGTGTGGTGCATGACAATGTTGTGCCTACTACAGAAAAACATGGGATTGCTCATTATGGTGAAATAAAATACTTCACTTAAAACTACATAATCGCCATATGTCTAAATTTGGGAGTGAGGGGCTCTTCTTGACCTGAAGGTACTGGTTGCCAGTTCTTAAGGTGGTTTAGATAAACCCTTGTGGGTTCTTTGTGGTGATCCTCCTTTGATGGCCTGTGTGTTTCACTTCCAATAATAGATCGGCTCAGATACCTGGTCATGAGATTGAGCAGAATCGGTTACATCACCACCAGGATTTGCTTCACTCTTCAAACATACATCAGCACTGTATGTCTTTTGAGTTATGGTGTACCTAGTATACGCATTCAGTCTTGTCTTTATATTTACTGGTAAAAATGCATTTCTTATTTATTTTATATATTTATTGAAAATAGGTGGGTGAAGTAACCAAATGAAAACGGGCATTGCAACATACACCCGGGAATAGTTCAAATGCATCAATTATGGTACTTACGCAAACTTCACTCCAACTCCCACTATGCACTGTTAATGACATCAAGCATGATGTAGTCTGTGGCCTATGTAATGCTGTGATGGAGAAAGGAGAGTGCGCAAGAAGTCTGGGTGATGGCCAGACCCATACATCCAGTGTCTGCTGGTTATAGGAAAGGGCCTCCTAAGTGAGCTCTAACTGAAAACGTGCTACAGCACCTTGCTGTTCATTCCCAGTACACTGATCACGTACCCTCACAACCTGGAAAGGGTGAAGCCAGTGCCCTGTGCAATATGTATATGGCTATGTACATTTTCTGATGAGTTTATGAAACCCTTCAATTCACATAGGATTCCTCTACTTTTATTGTGGATGTTTTTGCATATATATATTTTTTTTAAACATTCTTTTTATTAGATAAACGGGTCAATCCATTCAGATACACAATGAATATCAAGCAATCATGTCTAACACAGCCTCCGCTTCAGGTAGAGAAACAATTCATAAATGTGCTGGAGGGTACATGCGTCAACCAGGTCATTACATTGCACATATTCGCATCTTAACTTTCCAGCATCCATGCGCCCGCTCCCCCGCCTTTACTAGGTTCTATACTTCTCCCATGGGCTCCATATCTTTTCCCACTTCTTTGGGCAGCCTCTACTCCGATAAACTACTTGTTCTGCCAGTCGGCAAGAGTCCTTGTCTGATATCCAGCCAGAGAGTTTTGGCTGCTCTCGTACCGCCTCCCCCCCCCCCCATAGCCATGCAATATTAAGTTTTGCCACCCCAGAGGCCAACCGAAGCCAAGTCTGCGTGTGTGCTGGCCATCTATCTTCTCCTGTGATCACGAGCAAGAGCCAACGTGCCTCTGGTTGTATGCAAATTCCAAGGACCTCTGACATCACCCCAGCAACCCTCGTCCAGAAGCGTTGAATTCTGGGGCAGTCCCAAATAATATGGAAGAAAGTGCCGGCTTGACCACACCCCCTCGCACACTGGTCCGAGGTCGCCCTCTCAATCCTACACTGAAGGGCGCGAGGATAGTACGTCCTGTGTAGTATTCGAAGTTGGATTAGTCTGAATCTAGCACGTATGGCGATCTCTCTGGGGCTCTGAATTGCCTCTTGCCAATCATCATCCTCTAGCAGTCCTATGTCCATTTCCCAGGTTGCCCTAAGTGGACCCAGAGGATCAGGAAGATTATTCATTAACTTCCTATATGTGAGAGAGAGCGCCTTGTCGGGGATAGGGTCCAGTAATAGTCGGTCTTCTAGTGGGGAGTACTCGGGTAGCGACTCCCCGTCCTGGACGTGGCACCTCAGGGCATGTCTCCACTGTAGGTATCTGTACTGTTCCTTGTCAGTCAGTTGATATTCTGTTTGTAATTCCTTAAACGTGCTCATCCTACCCTTATGCCATACGTCTCCGAGGGCCTCTATACCTATGAGGCTCTAGCTGCGGAATCCCTGTAGGCGGCCTACCTCTCAACGCACCGCTGTGCCACAGTGGGGTTTGCTGGGTCAGTCTGTCCTTCCATCCCAGTGCTTTGGTGGCAACGTGCCATGCTCCTACAACCACGTGTGTGTGAAGGTAGCAGTGCCCCCCTTGTCCATGGTGCAACGCCTTGAGGTACCCAGTGGTTCTCATAGCCTGACGGTCCATCCGATATGCAGGTTCGGAGCGTGGGGCAAAGACCCAGCCATTTATGTTAGCGAGTTGAGCCACCAGGTAGTAATTCTGGATATCTGGAATAGCTAGCCCACCCTCGTATACCCCTGCTGGAGTTTGCAGAGCGCAATTCGTGGTGCCCCACTGCCCCATAACAGGTTACGCTGCTCCCCTTTGATGGTTCAAAAGAAGTTGCCCAGGATCTTATGCAGTGTATTTTGTAAGGAATAGAGTAACGGCAGGAGAGCCATCGTTTTGAATAGTACTGCTCTGCCCATAAGAGTGATGGGTAGTTGTCGCCAGTGGGCCATGTCCTCGTGGAGTCTTGTCAATTGTGTGTAAACGTTCAGGCCGAGGAACTCCTCAGGAGAATGTGTTGTCCACATTCCCAGATACTTGAATTTGTCATGCTGTGTTAATGCCGTGCAGTCTGAAGTGAGTGGAGGCATCGCTCCAGAGATTAAACATTAAGGATTTGTCCCACTTAATCTGGTAATCTGAGGATCTACTGAATAGTCGGATTATGTTAAGTCTATGAAATGTTTGTCTTGGTCTGCTTGCGTAGAGTAATATGTCGTCTGCGTACAATGAGATTCTTTCCTCCCGCCCCGCACTATGGGATCCCCCCTGATCCATGCCGCCAAAGGATCGAGGGCCAGCGCGTAAAGCTTGGGGGAGAGAGAGAGAGAGAGAGAGAGAGAGAGAGAGAGGACACCCCTGGTGTGTACCTCGGTGGAGCGCGAACTAACTAGAAATCACCCCATTCACTCGGGATCTAGGATCCCCATAAAGAAGCCGAACCCACGTGCAAAAGCGCAGGCCCATGCCGAGCCTGTACAGAACGGCCAAGAGGTAGGGCCATTCGATACTGTCAAACGCCATACAGGCGTTCAAGGATAGTAAAGCCGTGGACTCGCTTGGATTGGCTGCTGTGGTTTGCATCACCCCATACAGTCCCCTAAGATTGAGTCTGGTGCTGCGCTGAGGCATAAACCCGGTTTGGTCCGGATGTACAATATTGGATATTATGGGGGCAAGCTGGTTTGCCAGCACCTTTGCCAGCACTTTTGTTTCAAAATTAAGTAAGGAGATGGGCCGGTATGAGCCGCAGAGCTCCGGGGGCTTGTTCTTTTTCGGGGTCGCCACTATTGTGGCGACTCGTCTGTGGGCAAACAACCGTCCTGCAGTGGCGAACATTTCCAACCTGGGCTTCACTACATCGGATGCCACACATTTAAAAGGTTCTGCGGGGAGCCCGTTGGAGCCTGCCGCCTTCCCGGATTGCAGGTCTCTGATGGCCCCTCCACCTCCTTTACCGTCAGATTCCGGTCAACGTTGTCCTGTGTCAGAATCGGCAATGACAAGCCCACGAGCAGTTCGGCATATTCATCAAATGATCTGGTAGATGCCGATTTGGTATACATTCTCATTATACAATGCAAACGCTTTTGCAATGTCTGCCCCAGAGCTAAGTGCCTTCCCACTGCTTGCCTTGATCTCCACGAGCCAGTCACGCTCTCTCTCGTCTCTCAAGCCACGCGATCAACTTATTAGCTTTGTCCCCTACGTCGTACAGTCGTCTCTGCGTGGCCAGAGCATGCTGTCGTGCTGTGTCCTCCCCCAGGTCCCTGAGCTCTGGGGCGCCCGGTGCCTCCTGGTGCAGCTCCCACTCCAGAGCGGCAACCTCGCTCTCGACTTCACACTTGGAACGATTCTGCTTCCTTAGCCCACCCACCATCGCCTGGATGTAACCCCTAATCACCACCTTGTATGCCTCCCAAAGTGTACAGTGAGAGTCGACCGAGCCAGCGTTTTTGGCAAAGTATTGCTTTGTACGCTCTCTGAGCTTATCTTGAAAGTCCCTGTCTTTGAGGTGCCACAGAGCTATACGGGGAGGGAGAGTATAGTCCCTTGTTGGTCCATGTAACCGGATCTCTACCGGTGAGTGGTCGGATATGCCCCTGGCCATGTGGTGGGCTCCACGGATATGTCCTGTTTGTGTGCACTGTGTGAAGATGTAGTCCAGACGGGCCCCACTGCCATGCGCTGCAGATGTGTGTATATTAGGGGTGGGCGTAGCGGGGCTACGCAGAGTGCCACGGAGACTGAACCAATCTCCGCATACTCCACGTAGCTCCGCTACGCGCCACCCGCCCGCACTATTAAAACATTATAAATAAGAATTTAAAACACCTTACCGGCGGCGTCCCCGGGCTTCCCTCCTTCTCCATCGCGTCGTCTTCTGGAAAACTGCGCGGGCGCCCGCGCATGCGCAGTTTTGAAGAATAAGTCGCAATGGAGAAGGAGGGATGCCCGGGGACGCCGCCGATAAGGTAAGGTGTTTTAAATTCTTATTTATAATGTTTTAATAGTGCAGGCGGGAGGCCAACTCCGCTCCACCCCGAGTGTGCAGAGATTTGCCTGTTCCGCCTACTTTTGCAGAACGCGGAACAGGCAAAATTCGGCACATTCCGTGGGCGGAACGGAGTTGTCCGCCCACCCCTAGTGTATATTGCCTGCAGGAGGGGTTATGTAGTCTCCATAAGTCCGATAGGCCCATCGCGGTTGGAAAGGCCCGCAGTGGTCCTGCCTCCCCGTCCTACTCTGTCTCAATGTTCTGTCCAGTTCCTGGGACATCACTGAATTTATGTCTCCACCAAGCACCCCAGGAGGCATGTCCAGCAGTATATTACTCGGCTCTGGGAGAGTTCCTGCTTGGAGTCTTGGTGGAATATATGCGGAGCATAGGTTTAGGCTTCGACCCTCCCACGTCCCTGCCATGGCCACATCTTCCCAGTGGGTCCTGCCAAGTGCGGGCCATAATAAGAGGCACTGAATTTTTGACCAAAATCGCCACCCCCCCCCTGGAGCTTGACGTGAAGACCGCATGTGCCCGGAGGGTGTATCCGAATCTATTCAATGCCAGGCAATGGTGGCCTCGCAAATGCGTCTCTTGCAGGAGAACTAAGTCGGGGGAGTGCCTGAGCAGGTATTGCAGGACCATGGTCCGTTTAATCTGGTCTCCCAACCCATTTACATTCCATGAAGGGATTTTCAACGTTGTCGCGGACTGTGTAGCCATTGTTGCTTGACCACTGTCCTCTCTCCCACCCGCCCACGGAAGCTGCTTACTATTTCTTGTCTGGTGATGTGTAACTCCGGCTGGATTGCATAAAACTACAAACATGATGTGTAACATTAACTTTCTGGAACTGGAACCCCTTGTGAAATTCCCCCCTCCCGCCCCCCAACCCTGCTACCCTGCACAGTAGGTCTATATCTACCCACCTCCCCAATGTGCAGAGTGCCTGTCGCCCAAGGTAACTCATTAAACTAACTTGGGGTTGGCGGGCGCCGCCGTTGGTGTTCCAGCAGCGGCCCTCCCTTGTTACAGTGACACTGATATTGCATTGAATGTCTGTAATAATAACGTGTGGGCGTGCAGCCTGTTCTCTTACTGTTCCATACCTGTGTAGGAAGTCTCTTATTTGTAGTGGTTTATAGTGGCGGTGCCAGGTACAATTGCGAGCTTCGTAGAGCCCGGCTAAGGGGGGGCCCAACCCGGAGGCTGAGCCCGCCACCTCCTGGTCCGAATGTGAAGCCCCCGGAGGGGCGCCACCATGCTCTCCTCGCCGGCGGCTGCGGTCTTGATGCACCAGTCGGGTGGATTTCTGATCTCTCTCCCTCAAGCCAGTCCCACACCGTCGGGAAATACAAAGTACCATGTTTCCCATCGTCCAGCACTCTGTTTGGCTGGGAACAGCATCATGTATTTGAGATTTTCAGTTCGCAGTGCCCGCTTAACTGCATCATAGGTGCGCTGCTGCCTCTGGACCATGAAGGTGAAGTCCGGGAAGAAGCATATGTTTTCATAGGGCAGGTCACCTTTTGTGCGGGCAGCCTGTAGGATGGCATCTCGGTCCCGGAAGTTGAAGATCCTTGTGACGATCGTGTGTGTGGGGGGGGCTGGTTTCAGTTGCAGCACTGGCTCTCCGAGCGCCCTTTCCACCGAAAAAGATTAAGCATTTAGGCTGCAGGTGCTTAATTATGAGATCCTCGAGGAAGAGGTCCATACAGGGACCCTCCGCCCCCTCAGGCACCCCCCACCACGTGAATATCGTTCCTCCGGGCCCGTCCCTCCTGGTCCTCCAGCCAGGCTGCCATAGTCTTACATTGGTGAGTGAGTTATTGTATTTGGTCATCCATTCTCTTGGTGACGGCTTGTAAGTCTTTGATGTTCGTTTCTGCTGTGGCTACTTTTTCAGAGTTCCTATTCGTGCCGGCCCTCAGCAGATTGACTTCAATCGTGACTTTATCCGTTTCGGTCTCTAAATTCGTGCCAAGTGTCTGTATGGCCTTCATAATCTCCCCCAAGAAGGGCTCCGTCATCTCTGAATTCCCTTGCGGTGTCGCACCCTCTGCCATTGTTGTCCTGGGCATTTATCCAACTTTTTGGATTAAGGTGGGGGAGCCCCCTTGGGTTGCATCGTATACCTCCTCTGCGTGAAGTATGGGAGTTTGGTCCCAGTGTTCAGCTACCCAGCCACTGAGTCCCTGGGAGGATGACCTGGTGTCCACGCCACGTGGCCGTAGTGGTACTGAGTCTAGGATGGCACGATTCTCTCCCCCCCCCCCCCCATCAGTCTCCAGCTAGCCCAGTGCTAGCTGCGTATGTGGCATGCCCGCCTGGTCTTTGCGCGCCTCGAGTTCTGGCCCCTCCGACTGTTGCAGCCCTCGTTGGGCCTCAGTTACTGTGCTCCGGGGCTCGATCCACCACCTACACTGGCCTGCAAGTCCAGGCCTAATCCTCACTGGTGCGGCAATGCCACTGGATAGGGTGCCACCGATGGGCAGGGCTCAGGCACGAGTGCCCCCGACTCTGATGCAGGTAGTGGGGGTGGAGGTCGGGGAGGCCCCCTGTATGCCAGCCAAGTGAGGCACTCTCTAGCTATAGGATTCACTGTCCACTCGGGAGGCTATTCCCTGGCACTCACCGTCGACGTCGCAGTCTTCACGCCTCCCAGGTTGGGCAGTCCACGGCCCAGCTACGCAGCAGTCATGGGGGCCCAACCCCGCTCTTGGTCGCTGCCCGCGTTTGTCTCCACCGCAGCCACTGCAGAACGGTCTCCACTCCGGCCTGATGCACTCTGTCCCTATGTTGGTGAGGGGGGGGCTCAGTGCCGGGCGACTCCCGCACCCCCACCCTCCCCCCGGGGGAGCAGCGTGCCCGCCGCCGATCTCTTTGCCCCCGCTATGGGCGTCGCTGTTCAGGTGCCTTACAGGTCTGCCGGACTGCAGGCCCCGCGGCTGCAGGGGAGAAACGCTCCACTCCCCGGGCCCGAGCCGGGCAGTCACCGGCCCAGTGCAGCACGGCTCCGCCCGGCACCACGGAGAGCGGCGGAGGCAACGTTTTCGTCTCGGGGGTGCACGCTGCACTTTAGGACACCCCGATGGTTCCCAGATTGCCGGGATCGGACGGATGTTGGGTGGAACAGTTCTGGATCGGGAAGGCCGCTGCGGAGCTCCTCCACTGCGTGGCCATTGTGGCTGGCGCCAAGCCACGCCCCTCTTTTTTCCATATATTTTAAGCTGCATTGCACAGTTTGCGCAAAATCGAATTGAATAGAAAGGAAAGCACTTTACCTAACGCTGCTCGGGCGGCTTTTTTTTCACATTTGTATCAGTGCTCAGCGGTATTCTTCTGGGAAGATTATCTTCCTGGCCATGTTCGGTGCCAGTTGGGCTCCCGTAAGCACCCCCCATATTATGTTGACCTAGAGACCAGCTAGCTCACAGTGCCATTATAAGGCCCCCCCCGCCTAACCCTACCCAGGGAAGCGAATGGTTTCTGGCAACAACTGAACATGACAACACTGACCCCCCCTCGGGGATCGTGGTAACAGATCCGAACCTCTCACTCGTGCACTTTTTTTCTCAGAGGAATATACAGAGAATACACAGTGGAAAGTTTTCAATATATTTATTGAACCAACATTATTCTTGTATAAAATACATGTGCTATGATAATCCGAACACAGAGGCAGAAGAAAGTGATTACATGCACCAAAAGAGTAAATAGTAGATCTAGTTCTACCATGGTGCTAAAGCAGTGTATATATGCAGGCATATAAACAAGGTAGCAATCGAGTGTACTCTTACTATGCAAATCCTATTGTGTATGTGAAGCCAAGAATTCTGTCAACTCTTCTCTCCCTGCCCTCCCCCCCCTCCTCCCACCTCAGATGATCCAAAACCATTACCTGGCAGGAGAGAATGTAGGACCCCGTCCTGGCCACCCCTCACAGAGATGTCTGAGCGCTGCATGGTGAAGTCTCGTGTTATGTGGAACAAGAGAACCCCAAAAAATTGGTCAGGGACCTTGGGTATTTGCTAGTTTAAAGACACAGGGGTCCCTAGACACGGGCAATTAAGACGAAAGGATGAATATAGACTCTAAATTAGTCATATATTTGAAACTGTCCAGCTGGACAGGATATTTTAATATTAAAAAATTCAGACAAAGGCCATAAAGTGGGACACAAGCCTGCATCATACTAGACATACGAAACAAAGATAAAAAATGAAAAAACAGAAAAGGCTCGGGCAAATTAACTTGTTTGTATGTTGCACATTTCAATAGTACAAACAAGGATGAAGTTAGACACTGTTACACTTACCAAACTAGTATTATTTATGTGTATCTGGTGTACATTAAGTCAACGGTGTTTCGATCCCCTTTAAACAATTATTGGGATCACCATCAGGACATTTACATTAACATGCCTGAAAACAATTGCCTTCAATCAGTGTGAGTGACACTGAGAATGGACATAACGGTCGGCCGCTATGAAAAAGCGGCTTGTAGGCTGGCAACGGGAGAATGATAATGTGCCCGTGTGGTGTTGGGCAGTGTTGTCATTGGGTGAAATTATAAACCGCACGTGGGATACTAGCTTTGTGGGGGGGGGGGGACATTAACAGAGCATATCACCAAATTTGATGTACCAAGGAAATGCAGCTGATTGTTCTAAATCTGCAAGCAAATTATGCACGGTTTCAATGTCCCAATCCTCAGAGAAAGTCCTAGAGGTGATGTTATTTTTAAAGAAATCTTAAACAAATATGGTATTTGTAAAAGTTCAGTAGGACCATACACATCATACGCTACCCTGTCCCACACTATTCCTTCCGGAACTGCTGTAATGTTCACCAGGGACAGGTCCCTTTGTTCACGGTGTGATGATGCATGTGGTTTTAGTACCAAGTTCACAAGTTGCACTGCAGAGCGTTCTGGGAGATGGCGTCCATTCAGAAGCAGGAAAAAGACTGTGTCCAAACCAATATAATGGGCCAGGACTAGTAATCCAGAGATGTAACAAAGTATGTATTTTTTTAGCCAAGGATAGAGGGCACGCATTTGTAGCTTGAAAGGAAGAGGTGGTTGCTATGGTATCTCCCATTCAGTTAAATCTGATGAAGTCGTCACAGTCCACGAATAAGCCAGACGCCGTTCGGTCTATTTTTGGCAGCTCGTAGTTTTTGTATAACTGGGAGATGACTCCATCTGTGGCATGTCCACGCAGACGTCAATTTTTCGAATTGAAATTTGTGTTTCTGTACTCATTGACTGTACAGTTGTAGCTGTTTCAACAGGAAGAAGAAATACTTCATTGTTTACAGTTTCTCTTTTGAAGAGGGAACTCTTTAGTTATTAAAGCTTCTGTTGTAATCTGCTTGTTAAGTAATGCATCCTCCCTGCCCTTGTTCTGTCTTGCTGCTCAGCCAATGTGATGTCATTAGAATGTTATGAATGTTTGTACTTGAAGGGAGTTCAGTTGGAGATGATGGGCTGAGCAGCAAGGAGGCTGCTCCTGGTGGGGCGTATATTGGAACATATGTTAGAACTTACTAAGCTGTAACTTGATGAATAAATCACCAACTACAAGAGCTGTCTACGAGACCTCTTTGATTGCTACATTGGCGACGATCAATCAGCATGAACCTGCGTGTGCCACCTAAAGAAAGCTGAAATTACCAAAGATAATGCATTCAAAGAAACAGTAACGGAAGTCAAAGGAAAAGACTTTTTACTTAAATTAAAAGCATGCGTTTAAAGTTATCTGGCACTTCGCCCCACCAGTGACCCCAATAACGGTCACCCCAAATCCAAGAGTGCCAGATCCAGCTGTAAGGAGAGCGCGGTGTCCCTTATAATATCGTGGGAGGCTATGACCCCTGCGAGGTGCTATCGTGAGCAGTGGAGGTCAGGGGCATACATCGAGTGTTAACGAGTTAAATAAAGAGTTTTTCGGGGGCAGAGATCGCCTCCCAGAGCGCAGTGCTGATCCTTCTCATATTACATCGAGGTGATCGAGGGCCCTTTTGAAATGTGTTGCTCGGGGGGCATACATCGATCCCCGGTGTTGACACCTAATTTATGTTGATCGGGGGCAAATGCAAGAATTGAAGGCAGTCACTTTGAAATATGCTGGTCGTGGACAAATATCGAGCCCCGGTGTGCTAGCGCTTGAAGTATGGCTGTCGTGAGCAAGCTTCGAGTCCCAGTGAGAAGTCATTAAGTGCTGTGAAGATTCACACCTTAACTCGGGGGGGGGCTAGGATCGAGCCCCGCTGTTGCCTAGTGGTGCTTGGCAGGAATGAAATGTAAAGTGAGGGAAAAGATTGTAACCCAGTTTAAAAAGTACTGATCTCTGGGATGCAGTCCTGATGTGAAGTGTGGGGCGAAAATTGAGCCCCGGTGTATTTGGTTTTCACATGTTAAAATATGAGCGAGGTCAAAGATCAACAGATTGCTAATCAGAGTTTTGACGACTCTAGCTAAATTCCATTTTTTTGAAGTGTGGCATTTATGTGATGGTTTCTCCTCAATAATGGACCAACTGTTACAGTTTATTTTTAAAATGTCTAGCACGAGAAGAGGAGTACACACGCCGCTTTACCTTCCCACGGAAGCCTTCTGTGACGACTCCTCACTCCATCCACGTTTGTACTCCTTTGCGGCAATATGTAGTGCATGTTAGTGCCGAGAACCACCCGGTTCTACGTCAATATGCGTGCCTCCATTTTGTATCTACACGACCAAGTATTGCCAATCAAGTTAATTTCGTGAACCAGGTACTGACGATAAAGATAATTTTAATGTGAGGATTGCTGTGAGTGTTGCTGCCTGAAGATCGTCAAGTAGTCACAGGTACTGTCATTTAAGTTAATTGAATATTCCATATTTCCGGGAATGTCGCTGTGGAAAATTTAGAACTAGTATAACAACGGCATCTTCTGGCTATTTAGCGCCACTGCACCAGGACAAGGAAATAAACAGTTCACTCGTTTAAGACACCGTGAAATTTAGAGCACCGATTGAGGAACTGTATTTTGAGTCAAGACTTTGTAATGAATAGTTAGCTGCGTGAAGATCGACTGAGTCAGAGAGCCAAGAACAGGAACAGTATGAATTAAAAAATCCAGAGTAAGCCCAGAACCGGGACAGCGATTCCAGAAGCGGGTCTGAGAGCCATTGTTGGGGACAATGGTCTCAGAACTTGAACCATGATGAAGAGCCCAAATAACGGGGACTAACAGCCCGTGTGGGGATTAAGGTCCCAGAACTTGAACCGCAACAAACATCCCAGAAGCAGTGGATTGTTGCGTATGAGTTGGTGTTGAGATGCTAGTCCACTCATCGGTTCGATGCGTGTTGAGATGACTGTGAAGTCCTATGTCATTCATCAATTTTGATGTGTGATGTTAAGCCACTCATTACTTTAATGTTGTGCATGAGTGTGCGGTAGAGGATGTTGAGCCACTCATTACTTTAATGTTGCGCATGAGATGGCTGTGAAGCATTAAGCATGAGTATGCAATAGAGGGTAAGTGAACAGAGTATTACTGTGTGAGTGTTTTATTTCCCTAGTCCTGCATGAGTATGCGGTAGAGGATGTGCTTTTAGGTTCCTGGTGAGTGGACGTAATATTACAATGTGTGCAGTAGAGGGCATGTGATATTCCCTAGTCCTGCCATTTGTTTGCATTTACGATTTCTATCTTACTGTTTGATTACGTACATTATTATTGTTACATTATTATATTATTACATAAGGAAGGCAATTTTATTATCTACATTACTATTTATTACTTGCATTACTATTACATTATTTTATTATTATTACATAGGGAGGATTTTTTCCCATTTACTACTGTGTTCATGTATACTTATTTTGGAATGTCTATCATATATAGCTTGATTTTTCTTTAATCAATATAAAGGGGGAGATGTGTTGTAATCTGCTTGTTAAGTAATGCATCCTCCCTGCCCTTGTTCTGTCTTGCTGCTCAGCCAATGTGATGTCATTAGAATGTTATGAATGTTTGTACTTGAAGGGAGTTCAGTTGGAGATGATGGGCTGAGCAGCAAGGAGGCTGCTCCTGGTGGGTCATATATTGGAAAATACGTTAGAACTTACTAAGCTGTAACTTGATGAATAAATCACCAACTACAAGAGCTGTCTACGAGACCTCTTTGATTGCTACAGCTTCCATCTGAGCTTCCTGAATAGTAGTGAGAGGAGTGCAGCGGCTACCTAGGAGCCAATGCGGCCTACTGTTGAGAATCGCCCACATAGTGTGGTTTGATCAGATCAATTGAGACCAACTTTTTGCCTCGGCGGCTTTTAGGAGGTGGGAGAAGTACAGTTCTGGTACCTTCGGCGGACAGGTACAGGCCTCTGTAAGGTGGCCCAAATTCTTTCTTGTCCACAATTTTTGTTTCCCTGACTAGATCCCCAATCTACGGAACCCAGCCAGGTCTTGCCAGAAACAACCTTCACTTCTCCAGTGGTGATGCGTTTTACTTGAACGTTGCTTTGTGCGCCCTGGAATTCATTGAAGTCCTGTAAAACAGCCAAATGTTAATTGATGTCAACTGGTGTTTCCGCCACCACTGTGCTGACGACATCGGTCTGGGACCCACATTCTCACTGCAAACAGGATTTCATATGGAGTATGACCATGCAGGGATTTTTTGGGTGTGTTATTGAGTGCCCTCTGGACCCTCTGCGTGATTAACCCAACTGCGACCCGAGCCTAATACCCTTGCTGTTAAGGACTGCTTTAAGTTATGGTTTTTCTTCTCCACTATCGAATTTCCCTTGGGATGATGGGAGTACCGCAAGGCCACACCCAAACTTCCCATGGCTTCTTTGTAAGCCCGAGAGCTAAACGCCGGACCCTGGTTGGAATGTAGTGTACCAATTGCGTGATCTCCCGATGAAGACTCTCAAATCCTTTTTATAACAGTTTGTGCGTTAGCCGACCGCTGTGGCCTTGCCCACAGGAATCTGGAGTATGAATCCACTGCCACCAAGATGTACTTGTAAGCCCCACCTGAGTGTAAAGGGCCGCAGTGATCTAAATAAACGACTGACAGAGGCTTGTCTAAAATCAAGTGTCTGTGGAGGAAGTGCTATGGTGGAACCCTTCATCTGCTGCCAGATGTCACATTTAAGGATGAAGTCCTTGGTCTATTTATTTAGACCAGGCCACCAATGGCACTGCTTCAATAATGAAATTGTAGCAGTAACCCTGTGTGAGCTGAACCCAGACCCTCATGTGCAGTTAGTATTAAACCCAGTCTGCGGTCAGTGTTTGGTATAACTCTATTTCCTCCCCCCCCCCCCCCCTTTCCTGGAATCTGAGTATACAGAATGTTTTGTGCATCTAACTTGTAGGAGTACTTGAGTGGAAAGCCTTTCGGCAGGTGTCATTGTGAGCAGCATTGACAGCCACCATGATGTCTCGGTCTAATTTTGTACTAGAACGAGTGATTGCAGCAATGGCAGCAGTGAAGTGTTGCCTTAACTGCTTTATCAGCGATGGAATTCCTTGCAACGTGCACACCAACACGTTGATGACTCAATGTGTGGATGGCATGAGCTCATAGCAAGCATTCTTTCAGCTTCGCCACCTGTTCCCGAAGCAGCTTGTGCTTGATTGTGTAACCCTTGGAATCTCGAAACCCATTCTGGCCCCAATAGGGAATATATTCATTATAGGACTGGACACAGAAATACGAATTGCACACTAGAAGTGTGGGGAATCCATTATCCGTATTTTGTAGTGCCAGTATCGGGGCTTTGAGTTCTGCCAGCAGCGCTGTATGGTCCCCTAGGGTCTGGGTATGTTTTTTCAGGACGGAACTTTTCATTATGCATGTGTCCCCTTACGATTGCGCATGCCGTGGAATATTGGTATCTTGTCCCTGCGGCAGGCTGAGCAGACCCATCAGTATAGATGATGTAATCCTATCCATCTAGAGCAGAGGTCTTCAATCTGTGGGGCGGGACCCCCGGGGGGGGGCGGGGGCCATGGAGTCTTGCAAACGTGCGACCGAAGACTCGTAGGGCTCACGAAACTGAGCTTACTTGCCTTCTGGACTTATCAAGGTCCCGGCATGGTTTTAGGATATATTTTCGTGCGCTGAGTGATACTGTACCATGTAACTTTGACCGAGATCCTTACTTTTTAGGCCTCGGGGCTCTGGGGGCCACAGTGCTTTCATTCTCATAAACGTAACGTGGATGAACAGTGCGCCGTACGCCAAAGCCTTGAAAAAGTCGCCTATTGCGACGAAACGTGTCAGCTGTCTCTGTGGTTACATACAGAATGGAAACATCAGCTTCTCTGTGTCTACACTTTGTGCTTCGCAGCTAATTCTACTTGGATGGACCCGTTAAAGTGACAGACCTC
This sequence comes from Calotriton arnoldi, assembly GCA_963921515.1. Lineage (NCBI taxonomy): Eukaryota > Metazoa > Chordata > Amphibia > Caudata > Salamandridae > Calotriton > Calotriton arnoldi. The sequence goes on along the minus strand of CAWUFW010008016.1, from coordinate 808,832 downwards.
TTACTTTTATGTGTGGTGGTGCTCTGGACATTCTTCAGATAGTCCTAGGAAGGGGGTCGCACATTTCCAGGCCTCACTTCTGTCTGGAATCTAAAAACATGTAAAAAGGAAAGACAACTGTCCGGGACACTTCAATGCTTCAGCCGAAGTTAATTGAGTCTCCTGTGCTGTGAAAGGAAAAGGCAGGCAGGTAAAACAAGCCTTCGTTCCAGGGTGCCTGCTTGCCTGAATGAAATGCAAATATTGGCGTTAATCTGCAAATGTAAAGGGTGCTTGGGATCCGTACTGGCTTTAATTGCTGGAATCACTCCAAGCATTGTGATAAAGATTTTTTTTTTTTCTTCTTTTTTTAGTGGTAGTATGAAGAGTCAACGACTGGGCTGTGAAGTACATGCTTTTAATGGTAACTGCATTTACACATCGCTTAGCTTAGGAGGTTTTGAAGAGTTATGCAAAAAAATTTTTTGCATTACTCATGGTCTGGTATTAATAAAATCTACATTTTTTTTAAGCTCCATTTTATCCTAAAACTATTTGCACAGTTTGTAGCAGTCTATCCTATAATGTGTGTGATGCAAGTATAAAATAATGACTTACACATTCACAGTGCATTCTGTCGCAGACTGTGACCTCGTAGCACTAAAAATACACAAGTCACTAGTCTCCACTGCACCAACCAAATTTAATTGTGTCTCTCTGGTTACACACAAACCTCTGCAGTGCATTAACTAATAGGTTTCCTAATGTACTACAGTGCATTTCACGCTAACCACTTTTTAAAATGTATTTCATTTAAGCTACCCATTATTTTATATGTAGCTACCTGATGGTGAAGGAACTAAAAAAAAAAAAAAAAATATATATATATATATATATATATATATATATATATATATATATATATATATTTATTTATTTTGGGGCTGATTTATGAGAGGCTTGCGCCGCCGAAGCGTCACTTTTTTAATCTGCGGCGCAGGCGTCTCAATCATATCTGACGCAAAGTCATCCTGCGTGGCTTTGCATGGCCTCCTAGATATGTAGTAAGACAAAGCAGCGCAAGCCACTGCGTTGTCTTGCTGTCAAGTAGGCGTTCCATGGGCATTGTGGTGGGTGTTCCCACGCAGCACCCATGGATTTTGATGCTGCCACAGATTTACAAAACCATGTAAACCTGGGGCAGCTCAAAAGCCTTACGCCTCCCCACAGCTGGCCTAACGAGGAGAAATGTTAACATTTCACCTCGTTTTCTCCTCTTTCCATGGGTGCTGCATTCTGCAGCTCACTTGGAGAGGAAAACCCCCATTGGGATTATTTTTGGTGCAAGAAGGGGACCCTACCTGCACAAAAACAATCCTGCCTACATTGGCGCTAGGCAGCAATTTGTGCACCAACGTAGTGGGAAAGGACAGGATTGCACCCCATTTCATAAATAAGGTGCATTCCTGCCCTTTCATATTGGCGTAGGACAGCGCAACAAGACGACTTGCGGCACTGCCCTACACCAATTCTTCATAAATGAGGCCCTTTGTTTTTAGCCACACCTTGGACCACGCCCCCACGCTCACTGACCTTTGGTTTGATAAACACTAATATTTCCCCGCCGTAAAAATTATTTGCTATGGGAATTGTGGGCGTTTATGGTTGTCGATAGTTGTCAATGATGAGTAGTATCAAGTTCTAGAAATTTTTATCAGGAGGGGGTCCTTGCGCCTAAAGAATTTTGACAGGGGTGTTTCGGCATCAAAAAGTTTGAAGACCTCTGATCTAGAGGCATTATTTCATTCGGCAGAGGATATTCTTGTTCATATTGCAAAAATGCTTGTTTATGTAGAATCAAATCTGTAATCTACATCTGTTGCAGTGAGTTAGCCCATTTAATCCATCGTGGATATAATGCTTTGGCTTTTGGAACGCTCTTTTGTAACTGCCTCAAATGTCGGTACAAGGGTAGCCACATTTATGCGTTTCCCCTGTGCTAGTGCTCTCGCAACAGCAGTCTGTACTGCTGAGAGTTCTCAGTGGGTGCAAAACACATTCCAGCGTTTGTGTACAAATGTGATTTGTATGCTATAGGTACTGTATCACCTTCATTGAAAGTGATATAGGTGTACCCAGTTGGTCCAGCAACAACGCGGATCACCAGGTTAGTTGTGTTAACACTTTTGTGTAAATGGTTGGAAGCTTTCATATCGTCTTGTACAAAATGTAAAACGTTTGTATGCTCCTGTGTCCATTGTCTGGTCTAATTAAATCGTATAATGGTTTTACCCGTTATGCAAAATAAAAAAAGGGAGGCACCCTACTACTCGGAGAAGGGACGGGGTAACACCAAAGAGAAAAACATAAGATCCCTACTCTTATTTTCATTCAAGTATATAGATCATGTGTTCAAGGACAGTAAATAAGGGATTACACTATATTAGTTAGGACAAGGTACAGTACATGCATATCATAAAGCCATATAGTAGGGCAAAATCTCAGGCGTAAAAAAACTTTTATTTATTTGAATGAGAAGATTTCATACATAATTAAAACCATTTAATTTAAAAACAATCATATATAAAATCATGAGCAATACAGTTATAATACACAAAAAATTGTTAAACAAGGTCATTATGTACACAAACAAGAAAACTACAAAAAGTCGACGCGGCGTTTCGGCAAACACTTCTTCACCTTCAGGACAGTTTTCTAAAATTAATTATAAACATCAAACAAATCAGTCTTAAGATAAATGTTTTTTAAGATGAGCATTGAGATATTTAAGTTAAACATAGAAATTTCCAAAAGCCAATTTTGACCTTAAAGCCCGCTTAGCACATCTCTTAAACTTTACATGTTTTATCCCCAACTACTAATGGCTACGAATGCAATGTGGACAACATAATGTAATCCATTGTCCCAACACATGATCCACAAAATACTGTTTAGGCAAGAATTTTTTTTCCGACCTACCTATTCTAGTAATGAGGTTCTTTTGGAATCACTCAAAGTTGAAGTGAACACACTTATTCAACTAGCATGATGAAATATCACCTACATCAATAGATAAAGATCCTTAAAACACAATGAAATATATGTATATATTTATATAACTTCATTTAAACATTCTCATATTTGGGCATACCTTCATAGTTGATATTAAATTTTCAAATAACTACGTTCGTTGGAGCCACCGTTTACAATTGATTTTTGGAGAGACCTTGAGAAATGAAGACAAAAAAAGCATTTGGGGACATGTAGTAATTGATAGGCGTATTATTCCCAAGGGTTCCCAAAGACTATCATTCTGGGCTTACCAATTTCAATTTTGTTCACTGTGTAACGCAAATTAACCTGCGTCATGGACTAGATTAATTCAGGAAAACGTCGTATTAAGTCATTGACGATAATGTTCAATTCCGGTTGGTGGATCTTGTGTGGTTCACACTAAAAGGATATAAACCCAGAAAAAACAGTTTTATTGATTATGTCCTACTATTGGACGTGCTGGGCATTATTCCTACACTACCGAGCGATCCTAATGACATTCTATCAGTAAAGTCTTCATCTAATTTGGGGCCAGACATAATTCTGCAGCTCAGCCAAATAACACTTACTGTGTCTGCATGATACGTTACCATGGGGTAAAGCAAGACCCTTATTAGATAAACTAAGCAGTGCCTCGATATGCTAATATTTGTCTGTCTATGAAAGCTGATATTACTTTCAATTCTATAAGACCGCTTAATAATATCTAATGAGCCCGAGGATATGGATGTGGCATCTTAGAAAATTGCACCAAAACTTCTTAGTCACTTAGACATTTTTAGACAGACATTTGTTCAAA
>CAWUFW010008016.1:792500-800000 GCA_963921515.1 Calotriton arnoldi | reverse complement strand
GATAGAATGTCATTAGGATCGCTCGGTAGCGTAGGAATAATGCCCAGCACGTCCAATAGTAGGACATAATCAATAACTGTGTTTTCTGAGTTAATATCCTTTTAGTGTGAACCACGCAAGGTCCACCAACCGGCAAACAACCGGAATTGAACATTATCGTCAATGACTTAATACGACGTTTTCCTGAATTAATCTAGTCCATGACGCAGCTTAATTTGCATTACACAGTGAACAAAATTGAAATTGGTAAGCCCAGAATGATAGTCTTTGGGAACCCTTGGGAATAATACGCCTATCAATTACTACATGTCCCCAAATGCTTTTTTTTTGTCTTCATTTCTCAAGGTCTCTCCAAAATCAATTGTAAACGGTGGCTCCAACGAACGTAGTTATTTGAAAATTTAATATCCACTATGAAGGTATGCCCAAATATGAGTGTTTAAATGAAGTTATATAAATATATACATATATTTCATTGTGTTTTAAGGATCTTTATCTATTGATGTAGGTGATATTTCATCATGCTAGTTGAACAAGTGTGTTCACTTCAACTTTCGAGTGATTCCAAAAGAACCTCATTACTAGAATAGGTAGGAAAAAAATCTTCTTGCCTAAACAGTATTTTGTGGATCATGTGTTGGGACAATGGATTACATTATAATGTTGTCCACATTGCATTCGTAGCCATTAGTAGTTTGGGATAAAGTATGTAAAGTTTAAGAGATGTGCTAAGCGGGCTTTAAGGTCAAAATTGGCTTTTGGAAATTTCTATGTTTTTTAACTTAAATGTTTTTTAAGATGATGAGCATTGAGATATTTATCTTAAGACTGATTTGTTTGATGTTTATAATTAATTTTAGAAAACTCTGTCCTGAAGAAGTGTTTTCGCCGAAACGCCGCGTCGACTTTTTGTAGTTTTCTTGTTTGTGTACATAATGACCTTGTTTTTAACAATTTTTTTGTGTATTATAACTGTATTGCTCATGATTTTTGATATGATGGTTTTTAATTAAATGGTTTTAATTGTGTATGAAATCTTCTCATTCAAATAAATAAGTTTTTTACGCCTGAGATTTTGCCCTACTATATGGCTTTTATGATATGCATGTACTGTACCTTGTCCTAACGAATATAGTGTAATCCCTTATTTACTGTCCTTTAACACATGATCTATATACTTGAATGAAAATAAGAGTAGGGATCTTATGTTTTTCTCTTTACCCGTTCTGCGTAATCCAAAATGTATGTTCTGCCAAAATTTTTAAAATCCTAAAATGGATTAGTCTTTTGTCATTGGAGGTTGGAGCAATGCACGTTTTTTCTATATAAAAAAGAAAAATGGCTCATCAGGCTTTTGCCTTCACTTGACAACTTGTATCCCAGAAACAGGACATTGAGAGGCAATTTTGAAAAGATATTGGCCCAGGTGAGCAAACACTAGAATTATAGGATCTAGGTGTTCCATTAATTCATCGTCCGGCTAGATATGACAACGCCTCCTCATCAAAATTTGGAAGTAATTGTCACTCTGGCTGAAAACAGCCAAGGCTATTCTTATACCTTAGAGGTAAACGGCAAAACTGTTTGTGAGCCCAGCTCTGAAAATGCTGTCATATCTGCTTTCAGGTGCTATATTCTGGCAGAAGAATCCATTTGAGAAATCTAGTGGTGTTTTTGTATTTCTTCCACACAATTGTTGTTCATTAGTGCGGTACTGTGTGCATTTTGTACTCCGAATGTGCGAGTAGATGTGTTTAAATGCTGGTAGTCCAAAACTAGATGGTATGAATTTTCCGGTTTCATTACAGGAAACAAGGGATTATTCATTGAGGTGCAATTTTCTATTACACCCTGGTATTCAAGTTGTTCTAGGATTTTCCTAAGTTGTTTTTTAGCTTCATGTTTTATTGGGTATTGTTTCTGGGGATTGAGGAATTGATTTTAATGGTATCTCATGATGTGACTCATCATCCCACCCAACATGAATGTGATAGAATGCAGGAGCTAGCGCTAACGTCCAGTCCTTGGCGTATGAATGTTTAACTGATTCTGGGACGAGGTCAATGAAAGCGGGTAAAATTACCATTTCCCCGTTCGGGCATTCCATTACAAACTTAGGTGGCCAATCTTTTTCAGCAAAAAGAACATTGTAACCATATGCCAAGTTCTCCCAAAAGAGAGCCTTTATGTTCCTGGGTATGTCGTCCTCCGTATAAATGATGGGGAACACTTACCTAGTATCGGGTGTTTTCACCGTGATCTGCTCACTCAGCGCTACTGCCGCCAGATAATCCAAAGGTTCCAGGGAGCTATCAAGACTTCTGCCACGCTGTCCAGCATCCTCGCTGCCCATTCCCTGTTTAGGAGCAGTCTCATCAGCATCCTGGGCATGCCTTATATTAATCCCAGCTACCTCCTTTTTAAATTGTGGTTTAGGAGTCTTTTGTTTGTCTGTTTTTATTTTTTATTTTTTAACTATCCCACTTCGAAGAATCTGGTCCCTGCTTAGAGTTATTCTTTTCAGAATTACTCTAGTTGTGGTTTCCCAGGTCTGGCTCCCCAATTATCTCTACCTAGCGTAGCATCGGTTTCTTTGATAATTTTAGGCACTGCTTGCTCCTGCTCTGTATGAGTGAACTACCTCGGTCGTTGGTGTTTTGGTAAGACTGCTGCCTCCCCCTTTATGCTACTTAACATAATGGCTGATACTGTGGCAAAATTGCCCATCAGTTTCATTACCAAGTCCAGGGCAGGTGCAGACCCATACCCATTCTTTACCTGTTTCAGCACTTCAGGCAAGACAGCCTGTGAAGGAGCACCATTAGTTCTGGTGTAAATGGCAGCGAAGACTGTACCCCAAGAGGCACAATTTTCCACCTGAGGAGCCAATCCCATTGGCACGCAAATAGTCGGTATTCTGTGTGGGTGGGTGTCGTCGCCCCCCCCTCTTCTTCCTGCGGGGCCCTTATTTGGGGGTGGGGGGGGGAACTGCCTCAAGCTGGCTTGTTTTTGTGCTATCCAGAACAAAATGTGCTCCTGACTGGTGGGCATCTTTTCCATAATGGCATTCAGTGTTTGTGGGCTGATACCCATGGTAGCCAATTGTGGTTGTGCAGCCTGAGCAGTCCACGCAGGGTAAACTGTGTTTGCATTATAAACTGTAAGATTTCTGTAAATTTTCACTAGATCTTTGTATAGTGTACGCAATTCTGCTGCAGTTAAGTTAGCAGTATTAGCATGCGGTATGTATGCTGCTAAAACAGGCCATGTCTCACCTTTACTGAGCGGACAGTCTCGCATTTTCTGTGGTGTGTGGGAGGGCGCCTTTAAACTCATTTATATGTTCTTGGTAAGATAATGTCATTTCTATGTCCACATATGGAATGGATTCCTCTGGTGTTTCATACTTAGATTGAAGATGAAACAATTGTGTATTGGGATTTGCAACTGGGAATTTAACCCAGGAATAGAATACCTCTATTCTGAATGCTTTGTGTGCCTCAACCACGAAGGTAACGTCTCCACCTGTTGGGAGACTATATTGTAGTACTTTTATTGTAACAGAATGTCTGCAGTTTTCTGTAATGTTAAGAGCTTCTACTTCAATGTTTTCTCCGTTATCTCCATCTACAGACATTGTTTTTAAAGAAGGAAATTAGTAAATGGAGATGGGGTTTACACAATGTGGGAAGTTTTTATCCTACAAGCTTGAATAACCTACACCCAATACATAGGGTATACCTACTCAGCTGAGGCAGATTTCCCTACCACCAGGGACGTCTCCAGTTTGGAGGCGAGTAGGGGTGTCTAAGAAAGCACAACTGAACTACTTGGGAGACCGTTAAATAAGAACGCAAACAGCGTTGGCAGCGCCATGTCGTGTAGTACCCACGAATCCGTAGGATCTGCACGTTTGTTGGACAGCAAACTTTGGGTGAGGTGCCTAGACTGATTCTGGGCACCGCCGCAGAGTATGTTGGCCTAGAGACCAGCTAGCTCCCAGTGCCACCATAAGCCACCCCTAACCCTACCAGGGAGCGAATGGTTTCTGGCAACCACTGAACATGACAACCCTGACCCCCTCGGGATCGTGGTAACAGATCAGAACTTCTCGCTCAGTCACTCGTGCTATTTTGTTCTCAGAGGAATATACAGAGAATACACAGTGGAACGTTTTCAATATATTTATTGAACCAACATTCTTGTATAAAATACATGTGCTGCGATAATCAGACCGAAGCAGATGAAAGTGATTACAAGCACAAATAGTAGATGCAGTTCTACTATGGTGCTAAACGGTGAATAAATGCAGGTATATAAACGAGGTAGTAACCAGGCATACTCCTACTATGCAAACCCTACTAGGTGTGTACCTAGAGTGTCTCTGTTCAGAGGGCGTCCGTCTGCTGAACGCGCCATACTTGGTTCTTCATTGATTCGTATTCCAAACATCACAGATCGGTTTCCATTTTCATTGGTTTACGTAATATAAAAATAAAAAAACTATCAGCAACCGGATTCTGTACAGTACAGATTCATTAGGTGCTCGTATATACTGTATCCCAGATCACCTATTTGAGTCGGCTTGCATTCCATCTTTGCGGGTCGTTTGAGACAGATTATTCTTATCTTATCCTTATCCTGGCTAATACAGTCGGCATCAGATCAACGACACTCCGTACACCTAGGTATATTTTAAACATCATATTCAGACCATCCGTCTATAGACCCTCTTCTTGGAGCCTACACTGGGGTAGTACGCAAGTGTCTTTTGTGGCTTTTTCCTGACTAAGGCACTCCCTGTTCCGAAACGCGCGTATAAAGGAATCTGTGTTTCAGCCACTCACTGTTATTCTATTATTCTCTTTTGTTATAAATCTGTGTCTTTTGACCTTAATGAAATGTCTCTTGCACATTAGGAAATACGAGATATTATCAGTTTATCATAACTGTCTTGCCTTGGCTGTGTGTTTTTGTTTAGTATGCTTATAAAATGAATGAAGATATGATTGAGGTGTGTATGGTTATTACATAATTTAATATTTATAACATACTGCTTGAATAAAAATTGTACTTGTTTGTAATATGGCATTGTGGTCCCTATATGTTCATGTAAAGTCATATTATGTCTAATTTGAATATATTTGAGTTGCCCTAGAATTCTCTCCCCCACCCCCCCAAGGGACGTTCCAACCCCATTACCTGGTGTGAGAATATAGGACCCCATCCTGGTCACGAACTGGACTCCCCTTGCGGAGCTGTCAGACCGCTGCGTGGTGAAGTCTCCGTATGCAGGGATCCTCTATCATCTGAAGTACCTCCTCTGCTAATCCTATGAGATGCTGATTATTTATAACAAAAAGCATCCTTGCAATTTACGTATAGATCAGCAATATTATGGATATGTAGATGTCGCCCTGTGGATGAAGATAGAACGACATTTGTGCGTAAAGGACATGTACTTGGTGTTCGAGGCATTGTGATAATGTTATGCGAAGCCAGATGTGTAAACCGAATTCATTTTAGAGAAACTAATCCAGCAGTTCAGCAAAAAATAGCGGAGTGGATGGCCAAAAGACTGCTCCACCTAGAGTATATTGGTCTGTTTTTAGGTTTCACCTGCACAGCGCTTGCGCTGTGCTTGTGAAATCTATTGTATTTAATATATCGTAAAAGGGGCTCTTGTCACTTACTGTGTTCATCCACTTTTGTTTGGAACTTTTTTTTTATGCGAGCCTGCTTGTCGGCTGCATGTTTTTCCCCCTCGCCTTCAACCCCGCCCTCCTCTTGCTGTTCCTACTCCGAGCCCTGCTGTTGCTATAACGTGGGTGGAGACTTCTAGTTAAACTACCTACTGCTTCTGATGTAAACTTGGCAGCACGGTGAGATTATTAGGTAAAGGCTGGGATGCGACTCATTTTAACTAATTTTCGCATACTTTCGTCGTGGCAGCATGAGGGGTTACTTTAAAAAAATATATATTTTGTATTTAGTCTTCACTTTTCCTGGCTGCACGCATTTGTTCACGAGGATCAGCTTTCAGAATCTCTGCTTCTGTTTTTCTTTATTTGCATTTTGTCTTATTTTCATACATTTACAGCTCGCATAACAAGATTGATAATGATCAGTCATCTGTTCCATTACAACTGCCTATACTTTCCCTTCATGAAGAAAAGAACAGAGGATTTACTGATGGCCCATATTGTGTGTAGCCAGAGTCTTCGAAGATTGTTGCGTGTTTAACACCCAAGACGTGATCGCATTTCAAGTATTTGTAATGTAGCCTTCATCATCCACATCTTGATTTTATACAAACATTAGGTTCTTAACAGTTGAAACGAATCTACAAGATTCTAATGTGCTGAGTTTAAGACTGTTGCTGATGACTTGCCCTGGGTTCGCCTCCTTTAATCAGGCCAGTCATTCTGTGCTAGCTTGTTAGTTTACATTTTGTTGGGAGCCTTTAGACCTCGTATTTACATAATCCACAAAGCAAGTCTTTTCCTTTTCGTTTCAAAAAGTTTAAAAAAAGCCCGAAATTAACGTTGCATGCCCCTGTTTTTTCCTTCTGCGCAATGTTAGAAAACTTGAAATTAGTCTTTTTGGAGTGGAATGTACGAATTTCAGTGGAAATATTTTTCACATGGGTGCCTTTTTATATTTTGTGTTGAACAGGTGCTTCCCCAGGCACCATTGCGACTTTCTGGATGTAATGAGGTTCCGGTTGCAGTGAGCTCAGTCGAGCGCAGCAACCTTCACAGGAGGCACAAGTGGTTCTGTTTTGAAGATCTCATGTGAAATAAGTAACGACAGACGCAGCAGGTTTCTTTCTTGGCAGGATAATTACTATTAACTGGCTTCAGAGCTGTCTGGCCTATGAGCTAAAACAAGAACGCAGCATGCCTAAGACCAAGTAGGAAGGCCATTGTGAGACTTGGTGGTTTTCTTTGTGCCTGCTATTCAAAATAAACCTGAACACATGACTCTGGTGCATAATAGTTGGCCAATCTAGATCAAAGATTAATCTGCACATTAGGTCGCCTCTCCTGGGCATCACATAGGGGCAAGCTACTTTACTCTCTCCAGTCCTGCCCTTGTGCCACCTTCCTGTTGTAGAGTCCATCCCTCCGTTATATGGCCAGTTAAAAGGGGTTAGGAAAATGTTACTTTTGTTCTTGATCTTGCTCCCTTTTTTTCACTTTTTAGGTTTCGCCTGCACAGCACTTGCTGTGGAATCTTTTGTATTCTAAATCTTAAAAGGGGCTTCAGTAACTTACATTGCACAACTGCTCACCAAGCTACAACTTACAACAAGCATTGGAAATGCAATAGGTCTCGCATTGACATTAGTTTGTTATTGACATTGTAAATGACAATTTTTCCTTTTTTCTTTTTTAAAACATAAATAAAAGGCGTTGTTATTTACAATGGCAATAGAAACTTCAAACACATACCCTTGCTGTTTTTTAAGTTGCAAAGAGGGAAACTGCTGGAGTCCTT
>CAWUFW010008016.1:772500-780000 GCA_963921515.1 Calotriton arnoldi | reverse complement strand
TGCACAGAAGGGAGAGAGAGGAGGCGGTAAAAGTGAGTAAGAAAATAAAGACACAATCTAGTCGAGGGGGGGTGGGGGGGAGGGAAGGAGAGCTACAGAGAGCGAGAGGAGAGGTACAGATAGGAAAGGATAGGGCAGGTTAAGGAGAAATCATGGGGGTAGAGTGTGAAGACAGGAAGAGATTAACAATAGACCTAGGTACAGAAAGCGTGGGGTAGGAGGAACCTGTGGGGGAGGGGCACAAAGATGCATGGGAACCTGAATGCTCTGAATACCAACAAAAAGCAAGGGGGGGGGGGGTGACTGGCAGTACGAATGGAGTTAGGAAAAGAAAAGGGCGAGAGGAAAACGCTAAGCTTAAGAGATGAGCGCGAAGGAAAAAGGCTAGGGAAGGATTGTTGAAAAGAAGTATAATTACATCCAAGGGAATCATACTATGCGTTCAGGGGGGTGAATGAATGGGGCCCAGTGTGCCTGCAGTGTCTCGCGTGGACTCGCCTGCAATGTCTTTCCCGTTGCCTGCGCCAAATGGCACATTGAACCAACTGATAGTAAAGCATCTTATAACACAAGCTGCCCATATTGCAATGCAGACTTTTTTCCACAAAGAAATATCAGAAGCAGTAACTTGTACCAACAAGCTACATGAGGGAGGAGTGTGGCGGGGACAAAGAACGGACAGCGGGAGGAGGGTGGTAAACAGAATGGACAGCGGGAGGAGGGTGTAGGGTTGGCAAAACAGAATGGACAGCGGGAGGAGGGTGTAGGGTTGGCAAAACAGAATGGACAATGGGAGGAGAGTGGAGGGTTGGCAAAACAGGCAGAGGGTGAAGGGTTGGCAAAATAGAACGGACAGCGGGAGGGTAAGAGAGAACCTGCAGACTCACGCACTTAAGTGTGCATCACAAAAGTATAACAAGGGGGTGGGGTGGGCAGGCACTCACCAGACAGACTCAATGAGCGGTTAAGGATAAATGACAGTACCAGGTCTGTTCCAGCCGGAATCGAGTGGGACGCTGGCAACAAGGGCCAGAGGGCTAATAAATTAAACTGGAGTTGGTGCGCCTGCGAATTGGGGAAAGTAGCACGTAACCTATGAACCGTGCCAAATAATTAACAAGTTACGTGTGCTCCGAGGTGGGGGGCTGAAGCGAGGAGAGGCTCCCCGAGCGGACGTGTGCTCCGAGGCGGGGGGCTGAGGAGAGGCTCCCCGAGCGGACGTGTGCTCCGAGGCGGGGGGCTGAAGCGAGGAGAGGCTGCTCGAGCAGCCATTACGAGCGTGCAAGCCACAGGATCCTGTAAATAAATAATCACATTAAGGAGCACCACAGAGTAAAAACCATATTTAAACAAAACGCACATATTATACAACAATAATCAAACCACATATGCAACATAAGAACCCTACCTCTCCGTGTACGTAGCGCCATTGCGGTCGTATTGGCCAGGCCAAAATAACACACATTATAGCATCAAAGAGTAAAAAAAAAAAAAAATACTTCGGAAACATGATCCGTCACTACACGCCTCCTAAAGATAAGAAATACCCTCACGACGGCCGTCAAGCAAACGATCCAGTCCGGATGGGCCGTCCCAAAAGGAGACGGGGCGGAAACAAAGAAGCCTCATTTTCAATCGGAGGCCACTGTTTAGCATAAACGATGACGCCAGCCAATGAAAATAATGGGCGGGGCTTCAAGTCCCCTTCTGAAATCTCCTCTACCACAATGTCTCGCAGAGTGAGCAGCGCATGCGCGCTGCAACGCTAGACGAGACCTAAAAAAGTGTATAATTAATCATGTAGGCGAAATCTATTGCGTTTACCAATGCTTGTTTTGGTTAAGTACAGAGTTTACGTTGAAGCAAGAGTAGTTCAGTTTCACAGATTATGCATCGCACATGTAGCATTCTTTTAAAGATGATTTAAGTGACCAACAGTTAGTGCAGGGGTATGAGGGCTGTGAGTAGAGTCCAATAGGGTATATTGTAAGAGCGGTCTTGCAACTACATTCTGTTGAAAACTTTAGTTACTTATGTGTTAAGAGTTTCAAGTTCATACCCTGCCCTAAATTCCTGACTTGGGCTGAATGGACTGGTGGTGGCCCAAGTTCTTTGTGGGCAGATAGTTCAAGCATGGTATTTGGTCGGGTTGCAGTGTTTTTAATTTGAGGTGGTTCATTAGCATTCTGTTCAGTGGTGCAGGACTTGAGATCCATGTTTTTTTAAATTGAACTCCAGTTTGATGTGCATTTAACCAACATAGTAACATTTTTATACAATTTGAAGAAAAGGAGGGCAGAGCTAACGCTGAACAGGAAATTGGCAATGGGTGAGCTTTGATTGGAAACTACTATGGAGTTTAAATATACAGAGGTGAGAGTGAAATTCTGAATCGGCTAGTGAGGGAAGGGGCAATATAGATCAAGACAGTTCCTTAATTCCCATGTTGTGAAGTCTCTAACAACATAGGGTGATTATTGATTGATACCAGAGGTAAAGTTAGGTAAGGGAAATAGCGTTACACTATTGAAGTTAATCGCAGTTTTAATATACTTCTCAAGCTGTGGTGCTTCAGTGCAGTGGCTAGGACGGAATACAGTTTAGTAGTACCGCATTAGGCTAATTTCTCATAAATACTGATATCTTTCAATATGTTTACCAAGAAAGAGCTGTTGACTAATCACTGATAGTTGGTCCATATGCTCATGGTTGTAGGTGCGGGTAACCATTTCTTTGTCCCCTTTGAAAAGATTTAGTTTACTTGTGAACGTTTCTGTTACTATAGAGTGGTTAATGATGGCTCTGGCAAGAGAAGCTGCACAACCTTTAAGGAACATGTTTTTGACTATATGACCCAGACACTGGTTTGCATGTGATCTTGCTGAGCCACAAGCTTTTGTAGTGTTGGTGAAAGTGTTAGAGGTTAGTGGATTTAAAGTGTAGCCTAGTAGTTTTCCTGTGGGGTGTGTGGGTGTGTTTAATTTATTTATTTTGTCTTGTCTGCGAAGGTTTGGATTTCCCTCCTCGGATTTTTATCACAAAATATTTTAACAGGCCGAAGTGCTGTGCAAAAAAAGTCACATAGCCCCTGAAAGTAAATCACTTTTGTGTCCATTCAGGATTCTGCAGTTCATTAAAGTTCAGTTCTCTTGTTGGCAGGTAGCGTCAGATGTGCCTGGACTACTATATAATATTGTATAGTTTCTTTTGAATCTTCTGATAACTATTTATATGTATGTGTGTGTATATATGTGTGTGTGTATATATGTGTATATGTGTATATGTGTATATATATATATATATATATATATATATATATATATATATATATATATATTTATATTTTGAGACTTTAGTTCAGGTGTTAGCTTTCCTTTGGGACATAGATGATAAAGTGAGTGGAATAATATTGTCAAGGATTGCTATCTTTAGATGGAACTGTGGTCTTTGAGGACGGCATGGAGAGTCCAATCGCATAATCAGTCCAAGTGACAGGGTGGCTCTCACCCAGATAATATAAGGGGCATATTTTGCCCGGCTGTTACAGTAGGCCCATAGCTCAGCTGAAGAAAGTTGATCAACTCTATAGCAAGTAGGAATTTTGATTGGTATTGTTTATGCTTGTTAAACCTGGAATTGATGTCTCCCAATAAGTAGACTCTGCGTTAATGTGATCTCCAAAACAAAATCTAGGAATGGCTCAGTAAATGACATGCTTTATGTTGGTCTGTAAATTGGGAGAAATGTGACCAGTGACGATGAGTTGCACAAGTTAAGAGTCTCATTCTGGTGCAGTTTATTCTTGGACATATTTTGTTGGGGCAGTTTTGTAGACCATGGCAAAATCTTCTCCAATCTTAAATAATGTCACATAGAAGTAGTCAATGACTTGGGCTTCTTGTGGTGTAAATGCTGCTTCGCGCTTGGGTCCTTATGCCAAGAGGGGGAGACACTTTGAAGATTCAGGTTCCAGTTAGCAATTTGGGCCACTATCTCTTTCCTCCTTCCATAGTTACACGGCATCACACGTGTTTTCCGCAGAATGGGAAAGAACAAGCGCCACCCAAAAATACCAGGTGCCTTTATGTCTGAAGTTTCTGATTCTGGGCCTTTTTCCAGGGTTATTTTACTCTTGCTAGTAATACTACGTTTGGTAGTACTGGGTGTGTTCTCATTTTCGCCCACAGCCCCAGCAATACCGCTCTGCCCCACTTTTACTGAGGCACTGGGTCTAGTTAGTTTTAAGGAGGTAACGTTTTCCATGTTTGGTCATGATGTCCAAAGATTGAATTTCCTTAGCCTTCCATTTGAATTTATTTATTATTTTAGAAATGGGCATCAGGCTGTATTTGGATTAAGTGATCAGGTATTCTGAATTATTTCCGAATTGATAGACTAATGTTAGAAGCATATATTCAAACAATATTTCATCGCTTAACTACTGTTTTTTTTTTAAACGTTCTCCACCACCCTTGACCACTGCTCTACCTCCGTACCTACCTTTTCTCTAGGTTGACTGTGCATAATTGCTCCTTTACACTGGACAATTTTCATTTGTCAACAAACATACAATTTCAAGGTGGGGGAAAAGGTGACATAATGTTCGTTTTCCCCTCCTGTTATTCTAGTAATGTGTTGAATCGTTTAACCTCCCAGCTCTCACAATTGCGTCAGGTAAGCAATCTGTGCACAGGATGATGGCAAATAGTAAATATTTGCTCAATCACGAAGTGTTATCACGTATGTGAATATGTTTAGATATTATCTGATCTTCGAGTTCAAGTCGCCAACTTGAACATCAAACCACATCAACTTTGTCATGACTTGGTTACTGTTCCAATACTTTAAAAATTGTTCAGATCTGCTCATTGAACTGAACGAATGATCAAAATTCGCAATAATTTTTCTCTTGTTTGGTGTTCCAGAGAGAATGCATATCTGTCCATGTTGGCCAAGCTGGAGTGCAGATGGGAAATGCCTGCTGGGAGCTGTATTGTTTGGAGCACGGAATCAGTCCTAATGGAGTTATTGATTCCGACAAAGGGACGGACCATGGTGATAGCTCTTTTCAGACCTTTTTCAGTGACACCGGCACAGGGAAGCATGTGCCAAGAGCACTCTTCATAGACCTGGAACCAACAGTCATTGGTAATTTGTTTGAACCCTCACATGTTGTCTATTCACATTTTTGGTTTTCTCTTGCATGTAATGAATAACAGATTCCAATTATCCAACCCATTTTGAATTTTTAGACATTTGATACTGCTTTGAAGTTGTCATTTCTGTGTGTGAGCTGTACAAAAGTTCTTGCTGATCTTTAGAACCAATGCAATTTCCAAAGCTAACTAGATGGGAGCCAGTGAGCTGCTCTACCAGTGGGCATCAGTGTGTAGTTCTCACCAGTAGCATGACTAGTTCGAAATAAGATCTTATGGTTCACTCTTTCTGTGTAATGTCTCCAACATCCTTCCTACCACCCACCTCCCGCGTGTTGGCCTTCAGTGGTCCTCCTCCCACATTGAGCTGTGCAGCTGTTTCTATATGGTGCAGAGCCTTGTGTGTGCTTCTTGTGCACACCGTGCCAAACCGGTGAGTGCATGGCTGCTGTATGGATGCCTTGTGGGTTGCATGGTCGTTGAGCCCAGCAAGCAGAGGGGTGCCACTGCCTGATTGCTCTCTGACTGATACAAGTTGGAGTTTATACACCCTCTAGTCTGTGAACTGAGAGGCACTGTTGGGTCTGAACTAATGCCATTGCGTCCCTCTGGATTAGAGGGTTGGCTTGTGTCTTGCCTAGTGCCCTGCAAGAGTGGTGGTGAAACATGCTGTGCTGCCTTGATATTGCTGTTGGTAGTGGCCTCCATGATCTCTCACAGCGCATGAGGCCACAAAGGTCCTGCAGCAAGAAGCTTGGAGTAAAGCTAGAGTTTTGGAGTAAAGCTGCATGTGTTGAGCCCTATCGGAAACCTGTAGCCCATAATCTGGTCAAGGCACTCCAGATACACAAATATTACACTTACATTATGATTACAACGCACATCGGTGGTGCACCTAATCTGGCAGTGTGCAAAAAATGTGAACTGTATTTTCAAGTAGATGCCCTCTATTAATTATGCACATATGATGAGCATCCTTTTTAATACAAATTCTGTTAATCTGAAAGTGACTGTAGTGCCACCACCCCTTCCTTTGCACATTCTGATTGTTCTGTGCCTCTCGCTCTGTACAAGAGGGGGTTGACAAAGCACAAGTGCAGGCTGGTTAATGACTGCAGTGCACTTTGATTATTATATATCCTAAAATAGACCTAGAGCCATTGACTCTGCTTACAGATTGGGTCTTGCTTAAGCTAGACTAAGGAATTGGCCATGCCTGACATTCAGAAGAGGTTTATTTTAACATTTCTGATTCAAATCGAGACCATTTTCAAAGAAGTGGCTTGGAGACCGGCTACTGGGCGTGTTGTAGTTATCAGTCAGTTGAGCATGCAGTTGATATGTTAATCAACCTCCGCATTACAAATGAGAACCCATTCACTACATTGGCATGGCCAATAGGAAAATATGGAAATATACAAGGGGTAGATAGACCTCCAGTGAAGACTTAATCCCTAGCGTAACATTTATTTTGAGGCTCTACTTTGAGCACATCATTCCAAATTTTGGGTAAGTCAATACAGACTATCCAATACCTTCCGTGCATCCAAGAAAGGCACTGGGAAATGTCCATCTGGATATGCAGCTGCTGAACACTATTGAACAAGAGACATTCAACTATTCCTGTCCTTTATATGTCTCCTTTCTACATAGAGCGAAGGGGGTGTGTTTAAATGTGATCTACACTATAAATGCCACCACCTAGAGCTTGAACCTTCTCACCCTCACCTCGTTGCATCACCACTTGCCTGGGGTTTTATCTGCAAGTGATTTCATTTTTGTATAAAATCATTCTACCAATAGGAACTGTTTAAGCCATAGCAACAAACAGCCTGAAACTTGGCAACAATGGTTGAAGAGCATTTTCACTGCTGTCTCTGTAGACCTCGGTTATGATACCGGATTGTTTGAGTAGTTCTAGTATGAGTGCTGTTCGGACACCTGTGAGTTCGGGTGTAGTCCTGATTGGAGAGTGGAAGGGAATGTTAATAGTTTCGGGCCTTTAACCCAAGTAATCTACCCCTGTGTTCGTCATTCAACTCTAGAAGACCGACTTTCTCATTGTGTTTGCTTACTTTGTGACATGTTATCTGGCCAGCTTCTGAAAATATGCCCCCAAATCGAGATAACATTGTGCTTCATAAATACATTTAAGCCTGATTGCCAGTGGTAGTTTGGCCACAGAGTTTACTTAAGGCTGCAAGGGATTTATGAATCAAAACTCCTACATTTTTACCTTTTGGGGCTGTTCCTATATTTGGAGGCCCAGTAAACGAGGTGGTGTATTTTTACATACTGTTACATACTGCTGTTACATACTGCTGTTACATACTGCTGTTACATA
>CAWUFW010008016.1:600000-767500 GCA_963921515.1 Calotriton arnoldi | reverse complement strand
ACCAGGGCCCAGCAGAGGGACCGGCGTGGGAAGGGAAGGGGGATTACTGAGGGTCTGAGCACCAGATAATGTCTGCCGAGCACGAGCGAGCAAGGCTCTGTGTCTGACTATTCGATTCCCTATCCCTCCCGCTTTCCTTCCTCCTTCCCCGCCATTTCCCCTTCTTCCCACTCTGTTCCTTCTGTCCATCTCAGAGGGCACGCCGCCTGCAGAATGGGTATAATTCACAAGTGCAAACCTAGAGGGGCTGACTCACGCTGTCATCCCTCCTAGGTCGATAACACAAGATCCACTGAGCTGTGAAATACTGACATTTGCCATTAAAGCGCTTGAAAGTGTTTAAGCACTAAACATGAATTCCTCATTCAGAACTTCTCCTAACGGCCCCGTGCTGAAATCCCAGCCTCGGTGGAAAGTTGTGTTATGTTATCCCAGCATTTGTGTAGCGTTTAACTGCCACTGGTGTGGCATCGTAGCACTGGAACTGTCCGGAGCGAGTACTACAGGCGGACGTGCATGTGTTTTTGGGAGAGTGTGTTGTTATATACTGTAATGTCTCACGTTATGGCATTGTTTGGTAAGGTGCGTACTGTGGTTGCAAGGGCGCGCTTCAGGGCGTCAGAGCGGGTTCTGGCAGCAGGGCATCGCTTCCGCTGACACGAGGGCTGGTACAGAGGTCTGCTTCAGGTAAAGAGGTTTGCACGTTTCGGCGTCATGCCGTCTGTGTCTCTTTTGAAATGTGCATTCTGAACCTAAAGGGAGCTCACTGTTTTTGGACGTGGTACAGAGCTAAAATTGTCTGCATTAGTAGCATTGGCAGGAAATGAATCTCGAGCGAGGTTGTTTACTTGTGGTGTCAATCGAGCTCGGGGCCAGCGCCAGGCATGGGCGAGCCCAGGGCACTTGCTTCTGCTGAGCTTACCTCCCAAACTCCTTTTAATCACAATTCCAGACCTCTCTATACATCTTTTTATTCTCTTCCTTTAGTACCTTATTTTACTTCTGTTTCACGTTCTCCTTCTCTGCGTTCTTTCTCCCTACTGGCCCCTCACTTCTAATTTGGTACGATTACGAATGGGCATGAAGTGCGCACATGCTTTCGCCCGGCGCGCTAGATGTTACAGGGGCTTCTGTAGTGCGACATGCATAATAAAGAGGTCTGTACCGTGCGAAGTAATTCAGTGTGTGTGGACTGCATACGTAGCTATGGTATGAGATAGTGCCAATGCTTGCAGCCGGACAGCCTCTGGGCGCTACTATCATTTTTTCGAAAGGTTGCGTCTGCAGGCAGCGATCTGTAACAGTTCGATATAGCAGGGCTCTGGGCTGGTTAGAGGCAGGGCGGGGGTATGGGAGAAGGACGTAGAAGGCAGGACAGAGGGAAGACTGGAAGAGTCAGTACCCGGGCTTGGGATGAATGATGTGAAGTGAAAGTGGGAGGCAGTATTAAAAAACCGACATTTTAGTTTTTGTTCTTGTTTGGAGTTTTATGTAGCGCGAACTAGATCCGAAGGTATCAGAGCTCTTTACATGAGCAACAGTTGCGTTACAGATTGACACTGTACTACAGAGCTGTTCAGCATTGTATGTTCTGTGTAAAGATTGTAGAGTTAGAGACGAGTCATCGCATGCATATGGGTGATAAAATAGCGTCCTCGCAGTCAGTGGCTTCGATGTGCGCAGGATGGATGCAATGTGTATTTGACGTTTCTTTATTTCCAGAGGGAAAACGCTTATGTGTAAAAACGTCCTGTTTTGATGACCGTGTTGCATTGTCCCTGTCTCGCTGCGCTCGCGCCGCCTGCTGCAGCAACTTTGGGCCAGACATGGGTTTCCCAGCAGTTTATATATTTTGTAGCTCCAATATCCACCCAAGCCTCATTACCAGCGTCTAATAAGACCCCCTTTACTCCGTGACGTGCAACCGCTCCATCTCATTAAGGAAATCGCTCTTCAATGCTGATTATTTATTTGCAGCCATAATTATACTACTTTCGGCTAAATCACAGTTTAATCAAGACAAAAGTGTGGTTGTGAGTTTAGGCGGCAGGGGCTGAAGAACGAAGGCAGCAGTGGCTGGGTGATAGCTCAGCATTAGTACATGTGAAAATAAATAGATTAATTTCCACTGGTGGAACAAAGCAGATTGAGGCACATTTTAATTGGAAAAATGTCATGTAATAAGGAGTGGTGAAAATGGCCTGAAAGAGCAGTAAATTAACAATAAAAATGGGAGTAGGAGAACTCTATTTGTGCTCACTTCAATGTTTGCCCAGAATGCATAGACATTCATACTGGCAGGAAGGGCGCACAGTACAACTTTGCTTTCTAAAATTTGCTTGGAAATGCACCATTTGCCCACTCTTTTTTTCAAAAATTTCTCGGGGGAGAACCCCCTCCCGAACCCCTCTTAAGTTGTTAGGGCTCACTCGCTCGCCGCTGTACACTCCAACTAAAATTTTACGCCTCACCACTTTCAAATGTCACCAGCCGCCACTGACTATGGGGCCTCCACTTGTAGCTGATAAGTTGTGCTTCACATAACTCCAAAGCATTTGGATGTGGGTGCAGTCCCTTATGATGTGTAGAAATGTGCCAGTGGATGTACATCGCATGCAAGAGGGTGAGTCCCTCAACCCAATCCTCCATAACCTTTCAGGGGTATATGTTCAATGGATGTATTTGTGATTGATTAAATGGAGTCCGCCAAATAAATGGTGTCGCTCAATGATGCATCTGGGTAGTGGCCCGTTCCTCTGCCTCCTCAGAAGTGTTTCAGCTTGGTCATCAATGTAGTGGTAATGCCATGTATCCTACTCTTTGCTTCTACCATGATGAAGGCTTCAGATGTAGTCCGAGACTTTGGGAAGTTCAAAGTCACCATAGATGTAGACTGTTGTACTGTATAGAGCAACTATACAGTACCTATTCACCTTCAATAGAAGGTGAAGGAAGAATTGAATCTTTTTGACCAATGAATCTTTGAACTTGCCCTAAGTCCAATTTCTTTCATATTTCCTCTATTGTACGTGCACAAGAAACGCCAAACCACATTTTCATGTAGGGATTTGTCTGCCCAAGAAAGTCAGTGAGTATGAAAGGCTCAAGGCTCCAGGCTGCACATGGATATGATCCGGCTCCTTAATAAAGAATGTTCTCCAAACTGGGTTTCTATAAAGACATTACTTGAACCTGCACCTTGTTCACGATTTATCACAACTATATAGAAAGCATGGCTGTGTATCTCAATACAAGCAGCTGAACTTTGTCATCCCAGTAGCCAAAGTTTTGCAGGAAATACTTCAGAGTAATTTTTCTTGTACACAACTATCTCCACAACATAGAAGGTTCCTTGTGTTTGGCAAGTCAACTGAGGTGCATGGCACAGCACTGCACTTCTTCGGCTAGGCTCCAACCGCACTCCACTCTAACAAGAGGATCCATAATGACCTTCCGCTCAGATTGTTTGACCATGTTCTAATGATTCTTTGCATTCGTTTCAAAGAATCTAGAAAAATTGCCCCATATGTAATTCAACCCAACTCTACTGCAGAACAATGACTCAGTTTCCCTGGATACCATCCACAGTGAGTTTGTAGCATAAAGGCCAGCTAGGCCCTTTACCAGGCATGTTGTGCCCTATGCCAACAGACATATGAAAGGGAGAGAGCGCAGTTATTTACAACCAATAAAAGCTTGACAGTAACGTGGGCCTGTGAACACATTGCATATCACTGAGAAGCAAGCCTTTCTGTGACCATAGTGATGGATCATGAAGCCCAACACATGGAAATCCCATGGCCACAAAACCTCCCTTGAGTGACAGATGGTGTATACAACATCAGTAATAGGAGTTCAAAATCCTCCACAAACTAGGAAAGAAAAGCCAAATGTTTTGGTTCCAAGTCGACACCAAGATGGTGATGGAGGAATACATCCACTCCATGTTGAATCATTCTGCACCAAACATATGCTGTACACACCAAGAATTGGATAGGAAGAACTTAAACCTGTCAAATACACCAGTACAGATCTATGGAAAAATTGAGGGCCCAATTCTTATGGAGACTCTCATTTTCCTATCAAAGAGCCTATGACAACAAATTTTAGCTCTAGCTCGTGAGGTATATTAACCACTCTCTAGGGCAGACTGTGTAGTTCCAACCACTAAATGCAATGGTTGTAAGCACACTGAAGACATGGCACATCTATCAATGCTCAGGTAAACTAGTACATGTGACTCTCGGTACTCCCTGATTCCATATGGTTTTCCTTTGGAGGAGGCTTCTTGTTACTTTCCTGTCCCCACCCCCCTCGCTGGCTTCAGGAATCTAACTGCTGGTCATCAAGGTAACTGTCATTGGCACAGATGGCATACTCTTCACTGGGAGCTCCTCCTGGTCATTTCATTCATATAAAATATGATTTTTTTTTTTTTGACAGGCTGCCATATTTTCTCCAAGTTATCTTGTAACTTATACTTCTGATGGTTCTTTATTAACTGTATCATTTGGTTGTACTGTTACTCATTATACCTGGCACATTTTCTCAGGAGCTTGCCTTGTTGCTCTGGTTACCAAAGCTGAGCAATGAAGCCATTAGGGAAACTTCTTTACCTTTTGTGGACTGTATGGTGGTATGTTGCAGGCCCGCTTCCCCAGTCGGTGTTGCACCGACTGATGCTACAACATTCAGATGCTCGCCTTGTGTGTTTCGTACTTTCCGTAGATTACTTATTTGTATGTGTGATTTGCACAGACCATTAAGTTATGTAGTTTAAGCCAAACGCTGTAAGTTAAAACATTCTTTGCATTTGCTCCTCCACAGATGAGATTAAAACGGGGATTTACCGCTCACTGTTTCATCCAGAGCAGCTCATAAGCGGCAAGGAAGACGCTGCCAATAACTATGCACGAGGCCACTACACCATCGGGAAAGAGGTCATCGATTCCGTGGTTGACCGGATCCGAAAAATGGCAAGTCGGCTTCTTCCTTATAAGTAACAAGGTTGCTGGATTCAAAGTGTACGTCAGTGGGTGCAAGGTGTATATGTTGACTCCCTCCACTCAGCCATTTGCAAAATATTGATTATTTAGCTTGGAACCTGTATATGTGAAGTCTGTCCTGTTCTTGCATGCATTTAATTACCACTTATATTTTTCAGCAGACCAATAATTGTACTTTTGTGTTGAGAACGAGATGACGTTTTAAGTAAGCTAAGGATGGGGTAACTTAACCAGAAGTTTGGGAACCCCAGGCCTTCATCGGATTTAAACAAATTGGGACATGCTCAATCCTGAATTCCTGCAGCAAGTAGTTTCTCCTAAGCGCGGTGAACAGACCTCCTTTCTTTATTTGCATCGACCCCTGGGGAATGAAGAATTGGGACTGAGCTACCAGAGGCCAAGAATGATCGAGGAAGCTGCTGTAACACCTGTACCTTGAGGAGGGCAATTGGTGGCTGGCACATGCAGGGGGTGAAGGGGGGGCGGGGAGAAATATGACCATTGCCTTATCTAAGATGCGAGTTACCGTGGTCCCCTCTACCCACTGGACACTGGGACTGCTGATTGAGGAGGGTCTACTGTTGCTACCAAGTGGAGGCCTTGGTCCTGATGATTTGCCCAGGGACTGGCTGCTGGCAGTGGGCTAGAGTTCCCTGTGCCATCTACGGTGGTGATCTGTGGCCGCAGAACCAATGTGACTGAATTCAGGACCGTGGTTCAGTGCCCTGTAAGTAGCAGAGATTTGTAGGTGAACCCAGATCTGACACAAAGAAGCAGCGCACTGTGATACTGGTTACTAAATTGCTTGTAAATAATTCAGGGCACCAGTTGGCAAGAGTCCCACCTGGCACATCTCCTATGTAGAGAAACCGGTGACTCCCCAGAGTTGTACAGAGGATTACTATCTAATAATGTACGCACCATCCTCTTTGGGTGAGACACACATACCAGCACTGTAGACTGCTGCAATATATACATGCTCTTTTAACTCCAGAGGAAGCCTTTGGTGGACTTTTTGAAATACTACAACCAGTGGCATGGGTTTATTTCTGTAAACCAGGAGCAGACATGGCACTCCTGTTAGTCCACCCCTTTTGAGGGCTACCCCAAGAGTGGTGATTTTCAAACTTCTGAACTTGAATGGATAGGGATGCCATTCTGCAGGCCAGCAGGAGATGCAGCCCCATTGTTAGGAAGTGCTAATATCCTGCTGTTTTCTGATTACACAGGACTTGTTCGATGAGAACTGAGACTCTTCAATACAGGTAGTTCAAACTAGGGTTTATCAAACTTAAATATGCTGCTCTTCCATGATCAGTTGAGAATGTTCCATGGAAACTGCTTGTGCTGTTCAGAGTGGAAAAGGATGGAACGAGGCTCAAATGAACGAGGAGTGCCGTGAGAAGAAAGGAAGGCAATAGATTCTGTACCAGAAGATTGCTGGCTCGAAGCACATTTTCTGATTCTTCCTCATCCTCCTATGGGAGGTCCTCTCCAGCACTAACCAGAGTCTGAGCTGATTGCATGCTGACAGAGTAAATGATTTCCATGATCTCGAAAGATGCTATGCTCTCTGCCATGAGCTAAGGTTTCTGCTGTACTCTCTGGAGGCCTTGGAACAGAAACTCTACGTTGTGACTCGACTCATCCTTGAACCCAGCTATTGGCATCAACTGCACAGTTGGTTTTCATCCTGTTGGGCAATGGTACATACTTAATTTGCAACCCAATCATGGGTTCAGATACTTTCACACCTTTTCTTGGTGGGGTGATCAGAGGAGTGCAACCGGGGTGGGCTTGGAATGACCACACAGAGGAATTAAAAGGCCTGCTCCACTGTCCCTCACTTGAACACCTTTCTCATGCTCTTCTCTGACTGTAAGGACTTGATGCGTCACTGTTGTTCTGTGTGTGGGGGGGGTAGGGTTGGGGAAGTCGGTGAGTAGAAAAGTCACCTGGGACCACAGAAATGTTCCCATTTTGTTAACTGTTTGCATAGTGTTTGTAGTTTGTTACGGTGCAGGTTAAGTGTCCTTAATTAGTTTTTTAGGATGGGACACAGGTAGACATCTAGGTCTTCTTTTAGTCGCCAAGAAGTGGAGGTCGAGAGTGAGCACCCAGCAGGGCCTTGACCAGATTGCTTTAGGGGCCGGCCGCAGTGCTCCCACCAGCCCGATACCCAGACTGAATCCCTGACAATGAGCCTTTGCCATCTATGGCCTGCTCTTCGGCATGGTTCCTAACACTTTGGTCTGCAGCCGTCCAGGGTATGTGAATGTTGCAGGACAGCCCCAGTGGTGTACTAGCTTTACAAAGCCAGGGAAGGAGCAGTCCTTGAGCAGCACTGGGTTGGTTGAGCAAGCCTTCTGTATTGGAAGTGAGGGTGGTTTGTGTAGTACTTCAGGGATGCTGCAGTGCCTCATATCACGCTCTAAAGCGAGGGCTGGCCTACGTCATACCTGCATTGTGGCCTTTTAAAGTATTCTAATAGTGATCACAATAACTGTTAGTGCCCATCAGTTGCCTGATATTGAAAGCCTGATGGGCGGTCTCATGCTCAGTGTAGGGGCCTCTTTCCCAATCATACTGGAGGCTAGGTCTCCTCTTTGCACCTTTTTGGTGCAGCTACAAGCGGTTAGTCTAGAAAGTTGAAAGGAACATTATTCCCAGTTCTCAGGAGAGAGAAATGAGCCCTCTGATTTGTCTGGATTTGGATCTGACACCTGCAGGTGTGCAGTTGTGTAAGATTGCCCGATTAGGACATGTGAATTGTCTGGTTTTTATTTATTTATAGCATAACATAATATTGTTTTCAAAAACATTTTGCAAAAACCTCCTTTTCCCCCCCTAACCCCTTAGACCAAATTTCATATTTTAGCGACACAAAAGCAAAATGAAATTGTGTGTATGTATATATGTGTGTGTATATATGTGTGTGTATATATGTGTGTGTATATATGTGTGTGTGTATATGTGTTTGTGTATATGTGTGTGTGTGTATGTGTGTGTGTGTGTGTGTATATGTGTGTGTGTGTGTGTGTATGTATGTGTGTGTGTATATATATATATATATATATATATATATATATATATATATATATATTATTCCAACAATTGCCACTCACTCCGCTGAACTCTTTCATGACGGGTGCCTCCGGTGTGCATGTGGCCTCCACAAAACAATTTATCACCAAAAGGGCCCTCCATCAGGAACCAAACTGGAGCACTCTTAGGGGTAAGAAAGATGCATTTATTCCGCTCACCATTCACAAAATGCATCCGCTCCACTTAGCATAACGTGTTTCAGCGATTTCCGCCTTTTTCAAATGCTTTGAGTGAAAGTCATTATCGTGCAGGTGATTATGTAGGCTACTTGGCTCCTCCTGCACTGTGGCCAACAAGAAAGCACTATAATCTCGCTGGATTTCCAAACATACAATGATGGTGGTGTTGCAAATGGAAGGGACTACAGTTAGATTATAGTCCTTTCTTGTTGGCCACAGTGCAGGAGGAGCTAAGTATGTCATACAAAATGCAGGTACACCCAAAAATAAAGATGATGTAAGAGCATTTTGGGGCTTTCTCAGGTCTTTTCTAAGTTTATGTGCAACTTTACAAGTAAAACTTTTCCCATTTGACCACTTCTCAAAAACTTATACAAATTCGAGTGGCCCACAGAAGCCATAAAACCTTTTACACTATCAAAGAAAACATATATGCCTAGCT
This sequence comes from Calotriton arnoldi, assembly GCA_963921515.1. Classification (NCBI taxonomy): domain Eukaryota; kingdom Metazoa; phylum Chordata; class Amphibia; order Caudata; family Salamandridae; genus Calotriton; species Calotriton arnoldi. The sequence continues at coordinate 758,768 of CAWUFW010008016.1, read as the reverse complement.
TCACTGTTGCATGGTTTCGACCAGTTGGATGATGGTACAGTCACTACTGATGCCAGTTGTAGAGTACTGCGGACTGTATTGTCACAAATTTAGAATGACCATGACGTAACAATTGCATTTGAATTCTGTTCACTTACACCAACTGAAGAAAAGTATTCGGTGATCAAGTGAGACCCAAGCCTGTATATGGGGTTTAGAATACGTCCAGCAGCACATTTGGGGTTCTCGAGTCATGTTACTTTGTGATCACAAACCCCTCGCAAAACATTCTTGCCACAAGTTTTATACAAAGCATCACAATGGCTAGCACACACATCTATTAGACTTTTAGACAATAATTAGTGTGCAATATCTACCAGAATAAAGGATAAGGTTGCAGATTGCTTTAGCCCATTACCTTTGCCTGTTACAGAAGTAACTAAAATTGAATTGAGCGTGGCTATATTATGGGAGAAAAGTTGATGGTATACACTATTGAGGAGTGGATGGATGCCCAAGGAAACCATGAGATTTTGAATAAGGTTACCAAACGTATCAAAGAAGGATGGCGACTGAAACAGAATACTGATAAGTGATTGCTACAATACTAGCAAGTAAGGTGAATTATCTGTAGAGAACTAAAGTGTTAGAAGGTAAGATCAGTACTCCTAAAGTGTTGAGAGATAAATTGCTAAACATTTGCCATGAAAGACTTCTTGGTATTACAACAAACAAAATGAAAAATAGATATTGGTGGCCAGAAATGGACATTGAAAGAATATTTGGAGAGTGTGGAGCGTGGCAATTCAGATAAGGTGCAAGACTTAAGATTCAGACTCAGACTTTGTCCCATCAGTAGTCCTAACAAGTTAGGCATAGGCTAATTTGGCCGATTTTGGACAGAACCAATGTTCCCATACATTGCAGAATGGCTATTGATCATTTCAGCGGCCAGAAGTTGTTAGTGGGGAAGATTGAGACACTTAAGTCGTACGTTATTTGAGAGGCTTGCCTAAATGCATTATTTAATGAGTTTTGTATAGCGCGAACTTGACCTGAAGGTATCTGAGCACTTCACATTAGTTGTTGGAAAGTTACCCGAGTTGCATATGGGTAAATTACAATTACATGAAGTGGAGGCAAATGCATCGCAACAGCATACAAGGAAATATACCATAGTCAGTGCTAGTTATACGAGTGACATGCCAAATATAAGCAGTTGTATGAAATATACATTATGTAACCGTGACTAAGAGGGGCAATGGGGGATGCAGACTGGTGCAGCAGTTTGTGCATGAGCAGCAGTGTTCAGGTAAAGGGAGTGCATAAAGCATATAGGCATGGCGTAGCACAGCACAATGGCTGTAATAGTGTAAATCAAAGAATGAGCCGAGAGCACATATAGGTCAGATACTAGAATAAACTATATGTGAGATCAATAAACGTAGCAGCACCGGCTGCAAGATGGTGACACGCATACAGTGGCAAGTTCTGTAACCTGAGGTCCAGGGGTGGTGAAGAACTGCTGGACACTGCGGGTGAACAGGGGGCAGCATTGGGCTCACCGCTTGGTCTTCACTTTTCTTTTGTGCCTCTTGCTCCTTTTCTGCCCCCCCCCACTCCCACCTCCTTTCGCTCCACTTTCCTGTCTTTCCTTTTTCATTAATTTGCACATCGGGTCACATTTGCGGTGCTAGAAATCCCCCGAACACCTCCCCCCCACTAGCTTGCTCTCTGACCCACGGCCACTGGGTCAGCATGAGCAGATTATGGCCCCAGGGGGCAATCTATTGCCGCAGACTGAGGGAGGCTGGCGGTGGCAGGAACAACATGGCCGTCTCGCGCTTTCCATCTCCTCCATCGAGTTGCAAGCGTTGAGGGGCCGGGGATCCTCTGAGTCCTGCAGTCAGTCGAGGGTCATGGCACAGGCTGCCATTCGTACGTAAGTGAACAGTCTGTACTGGGGTAGCAGGGCGGCTGAACTTGGGCACCCAGAGGGGTGTGGTTCCCAAGGGCTTCTCCATCGCTTTCTGAACTCAGCCCTGGGGACTGTAAATGTTGGGCACATGAGGTAATGGGCCAGACCGGAGGAACTGTGCAATTTGTGAATCGGGTCCGGGGGGAATTCCTGGGAAGCCCCGAGACCTGGTGAGAAATGGTTTGGTCCCGTCCCACGTGACGGGAGTAATAAATATGAGCCGGAGCGGATGTGACACCAGCAGCACACATACGCGAGGGCTCAAAGTTAAAACCAACACTGGCTCTGCGTGGTTTGTCCGGCCTGTGCGCCGTTATCATTTATCAAGCGTAGCGCGACCACGAGGCTCGCAAGCGTTTCCCCCTAGTAGCAGAGGGAGAACACTACATTGGCTACGACGGTGGGCGGACGAGTGCCCCACCTGCTCCGTGGCGTCCGTGGGTGCAGAGGACACCACGCGGTGCTCGTGCTGCGGGCGGAAGAGCGCATCGGGTGCCTAAGTGAAGGCAAGCAGTGGCGGTGTGCCCCCCCCCCCCCACCACCCCTCGCGGTGATTACTGCCTGGAATCGAAAGCAGAGCTCCCAAAAGGAGGTGAGCTAGAACACGTGGTGCAGGGCCTATGGGCAGCAGTCGGGGCAAGGTGAAACACTGCCAACAGTGACTTAGCTGCTCACTGGAGAACTGACATACCATGCAGCCAGCACACGAAGCTTGTTAAGTAAGGATCACCTCTGCCCACAAGCTGAACACACTACACAGTGGGGAAGAGCCATCGGTGACCTGGCCAGAAAGCAATAGAAATAAATAAAGAACAGTAATCTATCCCTAGCGGACACCAGTAGCACCGCACGCTTGTGGTACTCGGTGAGGCTATACACAAAATAAACAACTCAGCGCCATGGCCACGATACCCCCCATTGAGCAATTCCTGGTGGAAGGTCCACCATCTGCCCAAGCGCCCAAATGGAAGGAATGGGTAGAACGGCTGCTACTATTCTTCGAAGCCACACATGTGCACAATGACCAAAAGAGAGCCATGCTCCTGCATTTAGGGGGAAAGACATTTATAGAATCGCCAAGTCCATAAATGAACCGACCCCTAAAACACATCTCACACTTATTGGGGCCCTGTCAGCACACTTCGAACCTATGGCGAATCAAGATTATGAACATTTTGTATTCCGCTAGGTGCGCCAACAAGCAGATGAGTCCATCGACACGTTCCACGCTCGACTCAAGGACTTAGCAAGCACCTGTGGGTTTAACGATTAGGTGGAAGAGAAGAGGTCAAATCATACAAGGCTGCACCTCTGCAAAATTCAGAGAGGGAATACTGGAGTAATCTGGGAAGCCCCTAGCGGACATCCTGACCCTAGGGCGGACGAAAACTGTCGCGAGCGAGGGCAGCACACATGGAAGCGGCCCTACAAACACACGTGAAGGTAGAATCAGTTCATGCAGTAGTGACCCGCCCATCCACTACAGCAAGCCGGAAAGAACATGGGAAGGCATCGAGCTGCGGGTACTGCGGAGGAAGCCCCACAATGCCACTGAATGTACGGCACGTGGGAAAAGGTGTGCCTAGTGTGAGAAAATGAACCACTTCAAACGAGTGTGCCGTTCGTGGAAGAATCGAAGCCCCAGGCCTGCAGTTAACCTCATCCCTGAAGTGCGAAGCGGTAATAGTGATATGGACGACTATGACTGTGAAGAACAAATGGTCCACACCGCATACATGATAGGCACAGCCACCCAAACGTCACGCCGGCTTCCGCAATGTCGAGAGAGTGGGAGAGCAGGATGTCACAGCGGTTGTAGAAACTGGGGCCACCATTAACATCATGTCCGCAGAACTGTACAAGGCAATGAAGCCGACTCCACCATTAAATGCCACGGCTATCAAAGTCTTTGCATACGGACAAAACCAACCACTGCTGATGCGAGGAAAGTTCAAGGCGACCATTGCATATGGTGACACCTCCATAAAATCACAAATATACGTGGCGGAAGATGGACAAGGCATGCTGCTAGGATGCCGGGCATCAGAAGATCTGGGAGTGGTGACGTTCGCTTTCGGGATCCACCGGGAGACGATCCACCACATCTTAGCCGAGTTTCCAGCCGTATTTGACGGAATTGGGAGACTGAGAGGGAAAGGAGTACATCTGCATATAGATCCCACTGTTCAGCTAGTAGCATTATGCCACAGACGTGTAGCATTCCACCTAAGGCTGTTAGTTGAAAAAGAGCTAGCCAAATTAGAATCGACCGGAATAATTGAGAAGGTAACGGGCCCACTCCGTGGGTGTCCCCCCATTGTCGTTACTCGCAAGCCAAAACAACCAGGTGAGGTGCGGATCTGTCGACATGAGACTACCCAATGCCGTAATAAAACGGGAAAGACGCCTCACCCCCGCGATTGACGATCTCATCGGGGAACTGAACGGAGCGTGCTGGTTCTCAAAGCTTGGCCTTTGATCCGGATGTCAGTTGGTGCTGGACAAAGTCACGTTACATCATGACTTTCTCCACCCACGTTGGCCTGAAGGTACACCCGCCTGAGCTTTGGGGTATCGAGTGCAGCGGAGGTGTTCCAGAATGTGATTCATGAGCTATTGATGGACCTCCCTGGATCCCTAGAGTGGTGAAAGTCGGCGATGATATCCTCATTTACGCAAAAACCATCAAAGAACACAATGCCAGGCTGACTCAAGTGCTCCAAAGAATTCAGGAGTCCGGTCTCACTCTTCATCGAGACAAGTGTGAGTTCCTTAAACTGCGGCACCAATTTTTTGGTTATGTGTTCCCAGATTCGGGGGTAAACCTGGACAAGGTGCGCAACATAATTGGCCCCTGCTCCCACCAATGTCAGAGGTAAGGAGCTTCCTTGGCATGGTTAACTACTGTGGACGATTTATCAGAGATCTCACCACTCTCACCCAGCCACTTAGAGCTCACCAAAGGCTCTGTCCCCTGGGCCTGGGGTCAGGAACATGACGTTGCCTTTCAAGCTGTTAAGGATGCGCTGTCTGCCAACACGACTCTGGCATTCTTTGACCCCCAGAAATTGACCATGGTTGCTGTGGATGCTGGGCCAAAGGGACTAGGAGCTGTACTGCTACAGCGGAGCCGCACTGAAGAAGACTGGGCACCGGTGGCCTTCGCCAGTCTGTCTTTGACAGACACCGAACTGCGATATTCCCAAATAGAAAAAGAAGCCATAGCCATCCATTGGGGTGCGCCACTTCCATTTGTGTATGGGCATCCGTTTGTAGTGGCAACTGACCACAAGCCTCTCCTCTCCCTGTTTGCTGGCACTGCTTCTAAGCCGCCCCCACGAATAGAAAAATGGATGCTGCAACTGCAGGAATACAATTGCCCTGTTGAGTATCATCCAGGAGCTCAGAATCCAGCTGACTATCCCGTCACCCCAGCGCGGCTACTCCAGAACAGGAGGATGAGGCTGAAGACACGGAAGAATATGCCAGGTCATGCCCCATTCCGCTGTCCATGGAGGTGTTGGGGGAAGAAACCCGACGAGATGAGTGTCTGCAGCGAGCCATACGAATCATGAAGCATGGTCGGTGGCAAAGTGCGAGGAATGAGTGGAAAGTACTCGCCACCGAGGCCAAACGAATCATGGAGAGTCTATCACGTCAGGCAGGAGCTCAATGAAGATTCCACAGGATGCCTACTTCAAGGTAATCGCTTAGCGATTCCTTCAGCATTGACCGCTCAAGTGATCCAATTAGCGTATGCCGGGCACCAGGGAATGGTGAAAACCAAAACCCACTTGAGGACCAAAGTGTGGTTTCCTCTGATGGACGAGAAGGTAGAGGAGGCTGTGAGGTCCTGTCAATGGTGCCAGGCCACTGGAGAAAGCTGCCCACCAGCCCCGGTAATCATGGAATCTCGGCCAGATCGCCCCTGGGCATGTCAGTTTGGATTTCGGGAGTCTTCCGGACGGGAGGCACACCTTTGTAGTGATTGATGACCACTTGAAATATTCCGAAGTGGAGATCCTTCGGCCGTTGAGTGTGAGTGAGGTCATTCCAAAATTGGAAAAAGTGATGGCCACTCACGGGCTCATCCAGGAACTGAAGACTGATAATGGCCCTCCGTTTCAGGGATAAGAAATGGCTAACTATCTGTCATCTCTCTGCATCACCCACAAGAAGATAACCCCAAGCGAATCGCGTGGCTGAGCGGTTCATTTGCACCCTAAATAAAGGTATCCGCATTGCTCATGATCGTCAACACTCCTTGGAACTGGCCATTTTCTTATTCAATCAGGCGTTTGTTGAGCGTGACTACTCGCCCGTAAGGGTCTCAAGGCGCTAGGGATAGGGGGGGGGGGGTGCACGTTCCAGTCCATCAAGGAGGGGGTCTGTTGAAGAGCCAGGTTTTGAGGTTTCTTGCAAAGATGGGGAGCGATGTCTGTCTGAGGTGGAGCGGAAGGTCGTTCCAGGCTTTGGCCGCGAGGAAGGAGAAGGAGCGGCCTCCCGATCTGGTCTTTCTGGTGCAGGGGACCACGGCGTAGGAGAGCTGGGCTGATCGTAGGGTCCTTTGGGGTGCGGGAAATTTGAGTCGGCTGTTCAGGTATGCTGGTCCGGTGTCGTGGAGGGCCTTGTGTGCGTGGGTGAGTATCTTGAAGGTGATTCTAGCCTCGACGGGGAGCCAGTGGAGTGTGCGCAGGTGCTGCGAGATTTGGCAGTGTTTTGGCAGGTTGAGGACCAGTCTTGCGGCGGCGTTCTGGATGTTCTGTAGCTTGCGGGTGAAGTATTTGTTCCGGCGTAGAGTGCGTTGCCGTAGGAGTCTGCTGGTGACCAGGGCGTGAGTGACGGTCTTTCTGTGTTCGAGGGGGATCCATTTGAAAGTCTTACGAAGGAGGCGGAGGGTGTGGAAGCAGGAAGACGAGACGGAGTTGATCTGGCGGTCCATTTTGAGCTCTGAGTCCAGGATGATTCCTAGGTTGCGTGCGTGGTCTGTGGGGGTTGGCGGGTTTCCGAGGGTGGGGGGCCACCAGGTGTTGCTCCAGGCGTCGGGGTTTGGGCCCATGATGAGTACTTCTGTTTTGTTGGTGTTTAGTTGTAGGCAGCTGTTTTTCATCCATTTGGCGACTGCTTCCATGCCTTCTCGAAAGTTTTGTCTGGCGGTGTTGGGTTCATTGGATAGGGAGAGAATGAGTTGGGTGTCGTCTGCGTATGACACAATGTTGAGTCCGTAGGTTCTGACGATGGGGGCGAGTGGAGCCATGTAGACGCTGAGGGAGGAGCCCTGGGGGACTCCGCAGGTGGTAGGTGTAGGGTCCGAGAGGAAAGGGGGGGGGAGGAGTCTGACCCGCTGCGTTCTGCCGGAGAGGAAGGAGCGGATCCAGTCGAGGGCCTTGTCCTGGGTTCCTGCATCGTGGAGTCTGTGTATTAGGGTGCGGTGAGAGACTGTGTCGAACGCCGCTGAGGGGATGAGGGCTACTGTTTCTCCTTTGTCCAGTAGGGTGCGGATGTAGTCTGTTGCGGCGAGGAGGGCGTTTTCCGTACTGTGGTTTTTTCTGAAGCCGGATTGGGAGGAGTCGAGGATGTTGTGCTCTTCGATGAATGTGGCGAGTTGGCTGTTGATGGCTTTCTCGATGAATTTCGCTGGGAACAGGAGCAGGGAGATGGGTCTGTAGTTTTTGAGGTCGGTGGGGTCCGCCGAGGGTTTCTCCAGGAGGGGGTTGACCTCGGCGTGTTTCCAGTCGTCTGGGAACGAGGTGGTCGCCAGGGATCGGTTGATGGTGTGGCGGAGCATGGGTGCGTTGGTGGCGGCTCTGTTGAAGATGTGGTGGGGGCAGGGGTCTGTGGGGGCCCCTGAGTGGATTGACTTCATTGTGTTCAGTGTGTCTTCGGTGGTGAGGGCTGTCCAGTTGTCAATCGCTGGTTTCCGGGTGTCGGGGGCGGTTGGTGAGGGTTCAGTGTGTTGGTTGTCTTCGTCGAAGTTGTTGTAGATGCTCTTGATTTGTGGTGGAAAAAGGTGGTGAGTTTGTCGCAGAGGTCCTGTGAGGGAGGGATATCAGACTAGCTGGTGGGTTGGGTGAACTCCTTTGCTGTTCGCGTGGGTGGAGATTGTCTTCAATCGCTTTTTTCCTTGTTTCTCTGAGTTGGTGGTGGGTGTTGGTGGCAGCTCTGAAGTTGTTGTGGGCTTCTGTGGATTTGGTGTTCCTCCAGGCCTTTTCGAGGCGGCTGCAAGTGCGTCTGGACTCCCGAAGTTCGGTGGTAAACCATCTGGCTTTCTTGGCGCGGGTATTGTTGTTTTTCTTGAGGGGGGCTATGGTGTTGGCGCTGTCCGAGATCCATCTATGCAGGGTTCGGGCTGCGGTGTTGGGGTCGTCGTTTTCCGTGATGGTTGGGGTGGAATTGTTGAGTGAGGAGGTAAGCTGGTCGTCAGTGATTTTGGTCCAGTTTCTTCGTGGGAGCAGGTAGGTGCTGGTATCTGTGGATGGTGGGTGTTCTGAAGGTGAAGTGGACGCAACGATGGTCGGTCCATGGGAGTTCGGTGGTGTGGCTGAAGGTGATGGAGTTTCCTGTAGTGAAGAGGGGGTTGAGGGTGTGTCCTGCTGAGTGCGTGGGCTCGGTCACGATCTGACGGAGTCCAATGTTGTGGAGGTTGTCCAGGAGGGATGTGGTGTTGGGGCCCAGTTTGTTGTCAAGGTGGAAGTTGAGGTCTGCCAGCAGGGTGTAGTTGGTGGATGCGATGGCCTGCGGGGAGGTGATGGAGTTGGCGAGGGGTCCAGGGGGTCGGTAGATGAGGGTTCCTCGGAGGGTGGCGGTGGGGCTGGCCAGTATCTTGAAGTGAATGTGTTCCATCAGGTCTGTGGGCTCGTCTGGGAGTGTGCTCAGGCAGAGGGTGGATTTGTGGACGATGGCGATTCCTGCGGGTGGGGCAGTCCTTCCTGTAGATCTTGTATCCTTGGGGGATGGCGATGTCCAGTCCCGAGGTGGTGTTGGTCCAGGTTTCGGTGAAGAACGCTACGTCCGGGGTGGTGCTGTCGGAGGTCCCAGATTTTGGTGGCGTGTTTGTGGAGGGATCGGACATTTAGGAGGATGCATTGCAGGGTCTTCGGTTTGGTTGTGTTCTTGTGGGCGGGTTGTGCTGGATCCGTGTTCTTGGCGGTGCTGCAGGTGTGCCGGCAGCGGTGACAGCTGAAGGGTCCGTGGATGTCGGCTGGTGATGCTAGCTTGCAGTTGTTGCGGCCTGGGTTGAGTGCTGCTGGGTCGTATCGTTGGTGGGGCGGAGGTCCAGGGTTCCTGGCGCTGTATACCACCGGGTATACCGACAAACGCTACATTCCCCGACTGGTGTGGCTCCAGGACATCTTTCCATGGGGCGTGTCGTTGCAGATTCCATCCTGCATCATCCTCTGTGGCGTCAGGAGTCCCTGAAGGAGCATCGGATTCAAGTGCGACGCCAATGTCAAAATGATCATGCCAGTCTGCGACGGAGATCCCGGCTGTCTGGTTTGAAAGTCAGTGACCTGGTTCTCCTGCAGAGCCGTGCCACCAATAGCAAGTTCCGTTTGCCGTTCGAGAGGGAGCCGTGGGTCATCACCCATGAGAATGGCACCAGGATCGCGGCCCAGAGGGGTGCAGAGACAGTCACGAGGAATGTGTCCTTCAAGCATTTTCATCCCTCTCGAGAGGTGCCCTGGCAGGTAAGGGAACCTGATCCGGGTAGAGGGGTCTCTCCTGATCCTGACGAGTGGGGAGGTTCCGAAGAGGACTGTCCGGTGACAGCGAGGGTGGATCCTGAGGTGCCGGTGACCAGCCCCAGTCCCACAGACAGCTCTGTGGTTGTGCCTCCTGTCAGGGGGTCTGATGGCCGAGGGAACTCTCGGTATTGTCTGCGAAGAAATCCTGAGCCCTCCTGCCGACTGAAAGACCATTTCATGTAAGACTGTTCTTTTGTTATACATTTCAAATGTGCCAACTATCAGAAGTGTTTGGGGTGTTTTAGATTCTGTTTGGGGAGGAATGTAATGTTGGGCCCATGAGGTAATAGGCCCGACCGGAGGAACTGTGCAATTTATGAATCTGGTCCGGGGGGGGAAGTTCCTGGGAAGCCCTGAGACCTGGTGAGAAATGGTTTGGTCCCGTCCCACGTGACGGGAGTAATAAATATGAGCCGGAGCAGATGTGACGCCACCAGCACACATACGCAAGGGCTCCAAGTTGAAACCAACTGGCTCTGCGTAGTTTGTCCGGCCTGTGCGCCGTTATTTATCAAGCGTAGCGCGACCACGAGGCTCGCAAGTGTTTCCCCCGAGTAGCGGAGGGAGAACACTACAGGGACCACAACCACTTAGCTGGGGAGCGATGTTGTGGTACCCACCGAAAATCAGGGCACTCTAAATCCAGCGGCTGGATCTGTAAGGGAGTGGTCTCGGGAGATGTGAGGGTGGCAGATGGGACCTCGGGCTCTTTCACCCCTTTGTCTGGGATCCAACTCTGGTATGGCGGCAGCTGTTGCGGTGAGTGTGCTGGAATCTCTGATGTGCAGGGGGCACTCCAAGTCTCCCAGTGCCGGTGAGCTGCTGTTGTACCAATGAGTTTTGGTGGCAGCGCACAGATGGTAGGTTGCAGGTGTGGATTTACACCAGAAAGGTGATCCGGGTCCTGGCTCTTCTCAGCGTCTTAACTGCACGATCAGCTATCTTGCTTTATTTTTGCCAGTGGCGATCTTTCTTGTTACTGCTCGATTGCTGCACAGGCTTCATGTCTGCACTGTGATGCAGGATCACTGGATCCTTTCCTTAGGATCGCAATGGGCGGTGGCTCGATGGGTGGGGGAGGCTCTTTCCTGGGGATTTATGCTAAAAGGCAATCCCTAGCCCGGGAGCTCCTTAACAGTCTACCATTTTTCGTATCAAACACAGGACCACGTTGGTCTATCTTTCTCAAGGAAATGGCATAGTAACAGGCTTAAGTAGACATCCAGGGGACAATCCAGTTAGCGAGGATTGATAAATGTTGGCAAAAGGAAGCCAGACACATTATATGGGCATACAGGATCTCTCACTGCAACTGTACTGATGACAGTCCTTTTCTCCCAATTATTGAAGGGAAGAACTCTATTCCTGACACCAGAAGTACCGAGGAATAGTATCAAACAAGCACATTATACAAAAGCAAACCTGACCTAAAGTTCAATGCAAAAATAAAAATGGGTGATTTTTGTAAGGGTCAAAAAAGAAAAGCTGAGGAAAAAGGAATGTAGATTTTCACAACCTTTAGAAGTGAGATTTGTGTAATGCTGTAAGATTGAATGATCATAAAATTTGGCATTTGAGACTTATCTCTAAATGCAGAAAAGGAACGAGTGTTGGGTCGCCACAACATAGTAGTAAGATCAACAACTGTTTAATAAATATTGAGTGGAGATCTTGAGAATAATGTGCAATGTGGAGAATATGCATGTGTAACACCACATTTCAGTCTGGCTGTGCTCAGAATAGTGCCAACACAGGTAGATTTGGCAGAGTAAATGCTAAACCTACAAAATTTGAATGATTATTTCTTACAAATTAATGCATCTTAAGACTTGTTTAATGTATTTTTAGAATTGAATTGGTTTCAACCTATACCAGGTATAATAGTTTAGCATGCAGCATAGCTTAATCATTAACCCCGTAGGTGCAGCCGTCTGCCAATGGCAGACGGCCACAATACCTCCCAGTGCAGGAAGAGCTTTCAACCCCCCCTTCCAAATGTAATGAAGATGGGCGTTCTGATGTTCCACTAAAGTGAAAGTAAAACGAGCCGATGGGCTTGTTTTACTTTCACTGCATCAGTTCTTGGGGGGAGGGGGGGTGGAGGGTATATATCAGCCCGAGCACTGATTGGGGTGGGAAAGGTATTGTTGGAAAGGGGAGAATCTCCCCTTTCCAATGAGACCCCCCCTCCCCAGTGGATACCTTCTTGAAGATTGCCAAAGGAGAGCGATTCCCCAAGCAGCTATCCACCCACTAGCATCAAGGGTTTCGGGGGAGCGGCCCCTTAGACAAGGGCTTGTGCCCCCCCTGCAGATCAGTTGGGGCAGATGGGGGTATTTACCCCCCCCCCCCCTCCTCCCCAGTCTGGTCCTCCAGGGGTGGGAGGGGGGACAGAAAGCCCACTAGACATCAGGTTTACTTTTTAGAATAATTATAGGGGGTGGGGGCTGCCCGTTATGGGCATGGCCATGCACTCACCCCAATAACCTGACAGTCTTTCTTCCCCCATAGAGGACAAATGGAGGTGATTACCCCCAATCTGCACAAAGCCCACTGTGTGGCAGCAATATATATTTTTAATAAAATAATGGGGTGGGTCTTTTCCATCCTAACATCGGGCCGCACCCTCGCCCCTAAAACCTCAACAGTCTTTCTAATTCCCTGCGGACTAAAGTATCCCATCACAATGGCAAGCAAGAGGATATTTGATTCTTTTCAGTGTTTTTACATGTGGGCCGGGAGAGTGTGGCTAGCTCCCAATATAGTCCCTCTTGCAATGGTGAACGGCTGCACTTTTTGGGCTTGGCTAGGCTGCCATCTGGAAAAACCTACCAGACCGTTCTGAAAACTAGACATCTGGGGGAGTTCAGGGTGGTGTTTCGTATGCATCCCACACAATTTTCTTACCCACCATGCCCTGCAAACCTCATATTGACTCAAAACAACTTTTCCTCACATTTCAGTGAGGAAGACTTCTGAAATATGTGGGGAGACACAGATTTCCTACCAAACGGCATTCCCCCATGTCTCCCGATTAAAATGGTGCTTCAATTGTGTGGGTGGGCCAAGAGACTTTGACTCAAAAAGCTTTAAAGTGCTACGCGAAGAGATCCACAGTTTGGGTAGCTGCGAGATTTGGGGCCGTGCTCTGCTGCCAGCCCTGGAAACCTACCAACCACAGACATTTTTTAAAACTAGATAAACTGGGGATTTCAAGGTGGTATGCCTTTTGTGAATCCCATGAGGGTTTCTTACCCACAATGCCCTGCAAACCTCACACTTTGCCTGAAATCATGCCTTTTCCTTACATTTCTGTGATGGAAACTTCTGGAATTGTCAAGAATCCACAAAATTTCTAATACCCAGCATTGTCACCACTTGTCCCGATAAAAACACTGCCAGTGTGGTTGGACCTAGTGCCCATGACGGCAACGGATCAAACTTAGGTTAATAGGAGTTCCCGCGCGAAGGCTCCCATTGACCTTGGTTTGATTTGTTCCTCTCACGGGCACTAGGTCCAGCCACACAAGTGGGACCGCGTTTGGATCACCACAAGTGGGTAAATGCGGGTGGTAGAAATCTTGTAGATTCTTGCAGATTCCGGAGGTTTCCATCACAGAAATGTAAGGAAAATGTGTGATTTCAGAAAAAGTTTGAGGTTTGCAAGAGATTCTGGGTAAAACAACCTGACAGCCATGCAAGTCGCCCCATCCTGGATTCCCCTAGATGTCTAATTTTCAAAAATGTACAGGTTTGCTAGGTTTCCCTAGGTGCTGGCTGAGCTAGGGCCCAAAATCCACAGCTATCCACTTAGCAAAAATCGGGTCCGTTTTGAGTGGAAAAATGTGATGTATTCATGTTGCGTTTTGGGCTATCCCCTGGGTCAGGCACTATGCCTGCCTGCTCAAGTGAGGTACCATTTTTATCAGAAGGCATGTGGGAGCATAGAATAGTAGAATATTCATTACCAATTAGATTTTGCTGCATTTATGCCTTCCAAATGTAAGACTGCCTGGAAGAAAGAAGACATTTCGAAAAATACTTTGTAAATCATATGCTGGTACGGGTACCCACAAATTCAGAGATGTACAAATAACCACTGCTCCTAAACTCCATATCGTGTGCCCATTTCAGAAATGCATAGGTTTTCTTGATGCCCATTTTTCATTCCACATATTTCATCATATGGATTGGTCTATACTCTGTACACAATGAAAAACCATTGTACGGTGCCACTCGGTTGTTGGCTCTGGGTAGTTTGGGTTCTTGGAAAACCTACAAACCCTATATATCCCTGCAACGAGAAGGGCCTAGGTGGATGTAATGGTATATTGCTTTTGTAAATCGGCCATTGTAACAAAGTTACAGATGAAAAGCTGGACATTTTTTCTACTCCTTTGTCAGTATTTCTTAATTTCAACAGTTAATTTCTTTGGGAAGACCTTTGATCTGCACATGTGACCCCCTTGCTGAATTCTGAACATTAATCTTTAGCTTTTCTGGATCACCCATGGGTTTTGCACTAGTTTCCACCAAAAACTGGCAGTAGGTTGAGCACCAAAAATAAAAATTCAGCTCTGCATGTTTGAGAGCTGAGGAGATGATGACTTTGGCACAGCAAACAGATTGTCATTTTTAGAAAATGACAGACACTTGTATCCTGAGCACTTTTTCCTATTCTTTTATTCTCCCCAAAATGCTAAATTTAGCTAGATTTTGCCTTTTTTCTCTGTCCCCTCCAGGAGAATCCACAAACCCTGGGTACTTTTAGAATCCCCAGGATGTTGGGGGGATTAAAGGGGGGGGGGAGGGGGACACAAATTTGGCATGGATACCTTATGTGGAACAAAAGTTATGGAACCCTAAACGCAAACTACCCCAAATAGCCTAAAAAGGTCTCCAAACTTAGGCGGCAGGCCCAGCAGCTAAGGGGTTAATGTCCTGTGTTTGGTTACTGCTATTCTTTGGAAAAGGATGCATCATGTAGAGTTAATATAATAATGCGTCGTCTATTCCCTATGAGCCTCCATTATGATCTAACTAGAATGTACGCAAGAGATTTTTGAGTTGGACAGTTAGTCCAGTGGTGCTTGTTTGTGTGGTTTTCCTGGAGATCGTGGTCTTAATTAATTCACAAGATACTAGAAGATGTGAAGACCTAAGAAAGGACAATGATGCATTATAAATGTCTGTCTTCAAGAAGATCAAAATCTCAACCCTGCCTGTTACCAGCAGCTGTGCTACATATAAAGGGAGTGGTTTGGTTTTCCATGATTGAGCTTTAGCAGTAGGCCACCAGATGAACCTTCATGCAGATTATTTAATCGCACTAGGCCATGCTCAACCATAATGCCTTTGAGCGAAAACGGTGCCAAACATTTTGTGAATAGGAGGCCCATGTGCACCTAGGAGTCCCAACTTTCATATTCCACACCTTCTCCTCTCTGGAGTGAGCCACAATATTTTACACTGACGTCTTTAGTCACCTTTATTTAAAGCGTGTTTTAGTGAAAATTTTCTTCCAGTGCATGCAAATGCCTTTGCAGTCCCTTGAGCGAGTATCCTGAAACTGTAGGACCAATCTCCTACCTTGGGAAAACGACTTGGAATTCAATAGGTAGGCTGAAAGGGCGGCAACAGATCAGATTAACATGATTAGTGCCAGAACAAAGTCCTGTTTCAGGACTTTGTTTATATCCGTCTCCCCAATTTTCTGGTTTGCAGTCCAGCCTGGAACCACTTCTGTCAGTGGAAAGAATTTGTATCGCTGGTGAGCATGGTGGGATAAATAGTTAACTATTTCTCTCTAGAGCCGTGGTACTCCTAGTACGGCCCACGGGCCGCCAGCGGCCCGGCAGGCCTTCATTGGCGGACCTTGCCTTGCTGTTTCTACTTTTCCAGTGAGGCCGGCAGTAAACACACAAGATGACCGCAGAAGCATACTTGGTGAATAGGTATTAAATGCTCCTGCGGCCATCTTCTGTGTTTACTGCCGGTCTCTGTGACGTGTCACACGGCACTGTCGGAAAGCTTCCCAAAAGGCCCTTAGTCCTGTAAGAGCTTTCACAGCAGACTTTTAAAGGGCCTTTTGGGAAGCTTCCTGTTTCGTGTTGCCGAGTACGTCCTCTTCTCCCGCAGCAGCTTCATCTTAGTCACTATCCCTGAACATGAGATGTAAGCACACTGGAGACACGGAGAGAGACACCGATAGATGTGTATGCCGGGTCTGGTGGCTCAGTGGACTAATGTGTCCGCTGCAGGGGCCTGTGTTCGACCTCATGGTCACAGATTTGTTTGTTTTTTACTCTAGCCCCGCCCCCACCGGTGCAGCCCTCGGCCACAAACCATACTGTAAATTTGGCCCCCTGAGAGAAAGTTTGTGAGTACCCATGGTCTAGAGCGTTGTCCTGTCCACCCTATCAATGGTCGCTCAGAAGCTACAACACAGTTTGTACAGTTTGATGCCAACCTTCTAGTTGGATGCCAAAGTCTTGTGCTGACCTGCTGTGGGCATGCCTAAAGCCAGCTTGCTCAAAAAGAATGAGCTTTTCTCTGAAACCATGTTAATAGCATTTAACCACAGACCTTTCCAATTGCATCCAGTATTGTGAACCGGTGCTATAGACTGGTGCAACCGAACTCCGCTATCCGTGTAGAGAACAGTTGAAGGAGTTGAGTCCACAATTGCAGCTTACGGATAATTATCAACCATGAACGGTTTCTGTGGTTGTTGCCTGGCTCCCTCAAATTACTTAATTGTGTCTGTAATCGGGTTCACAAAGTCAACAATGTGTGCAAAGTAGGCATTTCATTATCTGCAGGAAAGAAAATCTCAAAAATAATCCTCTGTACTCTTCCATGGCATTATAACATTCTCGCACTTGGACCTCTCCCAAAACACTTTCCAGTTACAATTTCTAATAGTATTTCACAGGTTTTCCCTGCAGTATTTGGAGATCTATATGACTGGGCATCAAGATGGCCCAATGGATGAACTTGGGCTTTACAAATGCACATTTTATGATATAATTTTTTTTCCACATCAACTGCTTTCAACCATTAGGGTTTTTAAGTTTACTTTCATGCCCCCGCCCCACCCCCTAATTCAATGCATCTCATTCTGTAGCTTCGCTCTGTGCGTTCTGCATTCACATCGATGCTTTTGTGCTCACATTTCTTCGCGTTTCCCTGATTCCCAACATTGAAGATTGACTGTACTGTTAATCATTTCACTATGTCAAGCATGTGGATTGGCTGTTTCTCATTATGGTAATAACCTTTCCCTCCTACCGCTCATCTGTGGGGCATACCTGGGAGTTTTGAGGACCTACAGCTTCCAAAAAGATTGGCTTACAACAAATTCATTTAACGTTTCAAATCTGAATCCCCACCATAGTGATCACTTCCTACCAGATTCCTTAACGCAACTCCTTGCATTGACGATAGTGTGCAGTAAAGCCATTAGACCTTTATACAGTCTAATGGCTTTACTCCATCCAGTGACTACTGGCAATACTGCAAGTTTCAACGGGCGTATCTTCTGATCAGTTTTGACTCCACTGCGTTCATTTGAAAGGAGTCGAAGGAAGCCTCCTATAGGGCACCCTTTTCTTGGTTTAAATACTTTCTGGTCATAGCTAATACGTTTGCAATTACTGGAGGTTTGACCCCCTATGTGCCCTGTAGCCTTCAGCATCAGACGCAGGTACCGCTCTGGCACCCCTCTTAAAATGTTTGATTTAAATACGAGCAAACGATGCAAGTGCAGATGGCCTTTGGCGCATTTTCTCGACTATTTCTAAGCAGTAATTGGGCAGGCTGCTTTCCACGGGCAACAACAATGGGAATGCCAACCCTAGAGTGTGAAAGAGTTCATACGAGACCTATTCTGTTCAGATGCGAGACCGCCTGCACAGCTCCCTGGCCCTCGAAGTCCTAGCCACAGATTTCCTAGTGAGGGGCTCTAGGAATGCCAAGCCATTTAGTGGACCAGAACACTGGCTTGCAGGTCCCTCCGATACTGCCTCTTTACTCACTCCAAGGGAAGGTGCTCCTGGGTTACCACGTATGAAGATGGAGGGGCATTAGTGATTAGGTGGTGCTTTAGAATGAGAGACCGAGGGTCACAATGCGTGAGGAAAGAGGTCAGTTCCCCCAATTGAGTGAGGTTTTTTTTTTTGTCTGACCTGTCTATCCACACTGCCATGTCTGCGTAGTATGAATTCACTATCCCTGTAGTACGAGTCTGGTCTTGAGAACCGCATCTGCAACCGTTGCTTTCATTTGTGAGTAAAGTCTGTAGTATGGCTCCCTGCCAGCAGAGAGTCTTTAATGGTGCACTCCATAGTGTACATTACTTGGCTTCCAGAGACACAGAGCTATGTGATGGAACAGTTTGTAATGAGTTAGGCCATTTATACTTGCCCTGCGTGCACAAAAAGGTGATCTGTGTTGAGACCTTGCATTTTTATGTTGAAAATTGGTACGTGGGCCTACTTTTGTGTACTTTGTTGCAAATACAGACATACCAACCATAGAGGCTGGTGTTCAAGTGAAGGAAGTCGGGACCACTTGGCTAAACAGTCGATCCACAAATCCAACTTGGATGATTCTTGTTTCAAAAACTGGCAGATGAGTTTCAAGATCATCTTAAACTACTGAAGGTTCTGCTTATTCGAAGTTGGTGTGGGTCAATAGGCATTCGGTGCTAGGGACATTCTTCCTGTTGACCAGCATATCTCTTGTCCCCTGGCACGGTCACAGTGGTCCTTCTGGTAGACAAAGTCCTTGTGGACTGCCCCAGCGACTAACCTTTTCACACTAGATCTACTCCTCTCTGTGGCCCAATGCCAGGTATGCCTGAATGTGGCACTGTTGTGTAGTTCCTATATAACCTTTACAGGATCTGCACGTTTGCATAACATAACCTGTGGGATTGGTGGCGGACTGATTCTGTGCACCCCCAATGGATAAGTTAGCTTGTCTGTATCCGCTAGCTCACAATGCCACTATAATCTCCTCTTACCAAGGAGAGAATTGATTCTGGCAACCTCAGAACATGACACCCCTGATCCCTCAATCGTGGAAACTATATACTACCTTTCGCTCAGTCACTCGTGCCCACTTAGTTTGTCTCAGAGAGATACACAGAATAAACAGGCTGGGCGTTTTCAATAAGTATTTATTGAACAGTTGTTCTAGTGTAGAATAGATGTACTGCAACACCCATTAGACAGTCAGATATATGATTTGAAGTGCTACGAAAGTAAAGGGATGGTAAAGTTCTACCATCTTGCAGAAATCATGAATATATACAAGTACCTAAAACACATGATAAAAAGTGCGTACTCCTACAATGCCTTCCTAACTAGATGTACCTAGCATCTGTGTAGGTGTTATGCCAAGAATCCCTCTAGGATCCAGTCAACCCCATTACCTGAGAATGAGAGAATATGGGACCCCGTCCTGGTCTCGAGTTGGACACCCCGCGAGGGATGTTGGACCACTGCGAGCTGGAGTGTCTACATGCAGGAACCTCGGCGTCTCTGGTCGGTGTGTCAGCCGCGAAGTCTCGGTCTCCTCTGTCCTTCTAAGCAAGATGTGATGTGTATATACCCATAGGTCTCCCCAAGGGTCCTACCTTGCTGTGTTACTGTGTCAGCATAAAGGATGACGTCGGGCCTGAACTTTATACAGAGATATTATACAGGAGATGTTAGTCCTGCTATGCTTCCAAGAAGCCTCATGCATAATGTATGAGATTTGAACTAGGGGGAAACCCGCGTTCCGAATGCAGTGTCGTATCGAAGTAAAAGGTCAGTCCCTAAGAACCGTTCTGTATGTAATGTAGGGAAGAATATAGGTGAAAGGTTGCAATGTTACCTGCGCCTATATAGGGTACCTATATGGAATATAACAGCACAAGACTACAGCAGAGGTACACTGTTCAGGATGCTTGTACCACCTCTGGATGCTATTGTCAATACTGAACTAAGCATCTTGATAGTTTATTGCTCACACTAGGACTGATGTCAATTAAGGTAGGCATTCAATCTACACACAACTCTTGTCATGCCTCGGTGTGCTATGTGTAAATGGACATTTAGGAAATTAATAAAAAGTGGACCTAAGCTAAAACAGAAACAATGTGTGACCAGAAAAGATTAAATATCAAAAATATATTTTTATTTATTTTTTATATACAAGTATTTAAATATTTTCTCTTTTTAATTAAAGACAAAAGAATAATAGAATATAACCTCAGTAACAAGTTTAGTAGACATACAATTTTTCTCTTTGCCTATGCATGTAGTAAAGGTTAAATATAGGATTATTGTTAATGATATTTTTAACATATTAATCCATTCATACATGGCCTAATGATGCATCATATTTTATCAAAGCATGTCAAACATGATGTTGTACTATTAAACATAAATGAAGACAGACAAATGAAAAGAAATCAAAATAGGGAACTCAATACATGTATGATAAACAACCAGGCGATGTGGTTATGGCTAACATAATTCGTATCTTCGCGCGTTTCGGCGGTACGCCTTCATCGGGTAGCCATATGGGTCTAAAAAGAAAACACAAATGTAAAGAATAATTCTGATCACATATTGACTGTCCTACTAAAGATTTCTGCTATAAAATAAGTCAAACATGTTTTAATGGAAAGAGTTAATTTAAAAATGTCAGACAAAAGGGGAGATTCAAAGTGTTGCTAAAAGCTGAGAATAATAAATAAGAGAGAAAAAGGTAGACTGTGTGTTAATAGAATAAAGCCGATTCCCCACTTGTTAAAAACGGAACACCATAGAATTGTGAATAAAGAACGGAAGGGCCCTTTGCATAGAAAACCATGTGTATACAAGATTGAACCTTAATAGTGTGGTAGAGTTAACGTCGACAAATATATAATGGCACTATCCCAGGCAAATACATTGAGACTCATTCTCTGAGATGAATTTACCTTATTAGATGTCGTATATCATCTAACCTCAAAGTTTTGAGTAGAAACTGTGAATACCGGTAGGTTAAAAGAGCGCCTAAAAAAACACAATGGGAAAAAACATCAAATTGTAGTTTATTACACCGCGTTAGTTTAGGTAAAGGAAAGAAATATCCTATTGATAAGATTGGTTCAGCAAAAAGGGGGGCAAGTTCTTACCCAATATTAATAAACATGATGAATTGCATCACAGCTCTGTGCGTGTGCCAATATACAGATTTTTGAAAGATAGTAGCGACATCAAGAATTCAGTGCGATGAAAAGGTGATATAGTTCACTCTATGGTGAAAACAAAGGGAGGAGATATTTATGATACCACTCATGAAAGTGCTCCCAAGTTGCTAAATACTAGATCACCGATGTTGATTTAATGTGCCTAATTACGGTGTCAAATGTCCTATGTCTTACCTCATGTGATATTAGGCAATCCTATGAATGGACTGATGATGCCTCTAGATGCCCGAAGCGATAATGAGTTGTATGTGTTAAATATGATGGAGACAACACGAGATGAATTCCTATAGGAAAAAGTATAGTTGGCAACTTGTGATTACAGACGCTAAACAGGAAAATAGCTTAATGATGTAAAGCTTATATAAATAGCTCATGAAATCTGAGCTATCCTGTACCTTGAACCAAAACGAGTCGGTAACCAGAAATTCTAACAGATCAGCTGATGATTAAGGTAATGGCTCGATACGATGATAAAAGTGCAAGGTTTAGATGTTGAGGGGACAACAAACTCCTGTATGGAAAAACCAGATGGACAACTTATCAATGGGGATTCTCAAAACGACGGACAGCGCTATAAAGTTATGCGCGAATAGTCGGTGTGCTAAATATATTCATACCTCTAAACAATGTGCACGGCCCAACGATGGATAATATCTGGAAAGTCCGCCGCAGGTATCAGTACAGACGCGACGGGGGGCCTCACCAACCGGATACGGGCCACGATGTTCGGAGAGTATGGCTCCAGGAACCGCGATGCTGTGCTTGGAAGGGACGCTAAACGAGCTGCCGCCACGTCTCGAGATTTAAACTAAAAAAAGGTGGGCTCAAGCGGTACAAACGACTGAATGCAATGCGGATAGGGTATAGAAGATAAAAGGGCGGGACCAGAGTTTCTGATAGTGTGTATAGAAATAAGACTACCAAATCCGCCATGTTGGACTAGGGAAAATGAGTGTTTATCGTACCGCGTAATCGTGGAAAATATGTTAATGGAAACCACATACAAATGGTCACCATATAAAATAATGAAAACAGGCATGAATACCACGATTTCTTAAATTTATTAGTAAAATGAGGGTAACAATGCGTCAACGTTATAACTACCTTGGTAGACTGTATTAGGTGGTTGATGAATATCGAGCAAAAAAACCCAGCCTGTATATACAGGGGTGGGAGTATGCCCCCAATAGAGATGGATCAATTGCGTTGTTGAAATCTGGTTCATTACAGGCAAACAGGGTGCCTGCTAGTAACCAAAACTATGTACACTGGATATCTAAAGCGCCAAATAGGCTCATATGTCTTAGTGTCCATAAGTAAAGGCCGGTATAGATATTATGTAGGGTACCAGCCTAAATAAACACTCAGCTGTTATTGTATCGAATCACCTGGTCCCAGGGGATTTCATTGTTCATACCGTGTTTATATGTATCGAGAGAGTAGATCCAATAAACCTCTCTACGTTTACGTATTTCAGTACTTTGGTTTCCAGAGTTAATACGTATTTTTCCAGAATGAGCCATTGTATTTCCGGAGTTGTTTGGCTTCCATATAATGTTTAACTAGCGGGGCAGCAATTTTATTGGTTCTAATTGCTGACCTATGTTCCGTTAGTCGAGTGGCCATGGAACGGGAAGTTTCCCCAACATATCCAAGATGACAAGGAAATACGATGAGGTATATAATATTAGTCATCTTACAGTTAGTTAATTATGTCAATTTAATATAAATTCCATTTATCCTGTATGTCATGGCTTCAATGGCAAACTGACATGCAACACAGGACATACATTTGAAATTCCAAATGGGGAAATCATTGCCAAGTAGAGATGTCTGGTTAAGATGTCTTTGTGAAGTTTTCATACGTGAGTGTACTATCAGATCTTTAAGATTTTTATTTTTTCTATGGGCAAACAGTGGTTTGGCTATAGAGTTTTCACGTTCTCTGATGGCATTGAGAATGTGCCAATTACTATTTACGATATAACACATTTTTTCGTTCATCGTAGAATGGCGTGTTACAAAAACCAGTCTCGAGTTAGGTGCTTTATTGTGCGGTGTCAACATATGTTGTCTGTCGTAAAAACTGGCCCGTTTATACGAATCACGCACTAAGCGTCTGTGGTATCCGCGAGCCACAAATTTGGCTTTCATCTCAATGGCTCTTTTGTCAAAATCCTGTAGATTGGGCAGTTCCTGCGCTTGCGCAGGAATTGTACCAAAGGGGATGCTAGTCTTTTGGGACTGAGGATGGTAACTCTGAAAATGTAACAAGGTATTGCGGGCCGTCGGTTTAGTGTATAAATCCACTTCTAGATGGTCTTCGTTGTTCTGAATGTCTAAACTCCACTTTGTTACTGGAGTTTGCCGTGAAAATGATATTACTATCACACAGGTTAATCCAGGACAAGAATTCTGAAATATCCTCATGATTACCTGTTCAAATGAAAAATACATAGTCTATATATCTAGACCATAAATTGACTGACTCACTAAAGGGAGCGATTTCATTGTCCATATATCTAGATTCAAAAAGGGCCATGTAAATGTTGGCCACTGTTGGGGCACAAGATGCCCCCATACTTACTCCCTTAGTTTGTTTATAGAGAGCCCCATTAAACTCGAAAGTGTTTTCCTGGAGGACCAAAGTGAGACATTCTATTATGAATGTCCTGGGACAATCAATGTCAAGGGTGTCCATGAACCATTTTACAGCATCAATAGCACCCTGTTGAGGTATATTGCTATATAAAGCTTCATTGTCCATGGTGACCATGGTATCGGTTGAAGCATTAAAGTGAAGATGTTCCACTTTATTTATGTCCCCCCCCCCCCGTGTGTCCTGAACATAAGATGGTATTTTGGAAACATGAGGTCTCAATAGGGTGTCTACATACTTGGAGAGGGGCTCCGTAACGGAACCAATTGTAGTAACAATCTGTCTGTAGGGAGGGTCCGTACTATGTTTGTGGATTTTGGGAATACCATAAATCGCCGCCATCTTTGGTTTATCAATATTCAGATACTCCCATTCTTTATCACAAATGTGATTTATGTCTAAGCGCTTGCGTGGTAAAATTAAGCACTAACTTTTGGACTCTTTTTGTAGGGTCACTTTTTATGGGAATATAATGCTGTTTGTCATTAAGCATTTCCTCCATTTTGTGAATATATTGCTCGGTGTCTATTAGAACTATGCCTCCACCCTTGTCACAACTTTTTATAGTTAGGTTCTTGTTGAGGACAAGCTCTGTGAGTGCAATATTTTCTTCTCGAGTGATGTTAGTCTGTAGCCGGAATATGTTTCATTGCTGTAGTTAATTTTTTTTTTTTAAACTAAATGTTCAAAAATTGCTATTTCCGGTGCTACTTGTTCCAAAGTTGGTAAAAAAGTGGACATAGGTGTTAGTCCAGAGGTATTAGGGGTGGATGGCATGATAGTATTTTGACCTTCGAAGAAAGAATGTAACCTAATCTTACGAAAAAAGATCATCAAGTCTTGGAGAATCTCAAATTTGTTTGCTTTCGTGTGAGGTACATAAGACAGTCCTTTGTTAAGGAGAGATTCAGTGGAGAAGTCCAATTTTTGGCTACTTAAATTAAAGATGGAGATGTCATTTAATCTCGCCAATATTGGCCGTGTCTTGTCACCAGATATTGGTTCTTGTTCAGATGCGGATATTGATTGCCTCCCTGCTGATAATGACTTTGAGGTGCAGGGTATTGCTGATTCTGAGGTGGTAGATATTGCTGATTCTGAATTGATGATTGGTTTCCTCTGAATCTGGGCTGATATCTTGTACGCCAATGAGTTCGTTGGTTCTCTCGCCTGGCTAAAAAAGGAGGGCGATCACCCCTTGGACCTCCTGATATATTCCTTCCTGGGCCTTGTTCTTGAAAATAATTGTAGCCTTCTCCATCTGAATCAGACGTGTCTGAAAAGGTGGTTGTTTTTCTGAGGGGCCTATTGTATGTGGACTGATGTTGGTCCTCCCCACTAGCTTCCTGATGGTAAAAGTTATCAGCTAAATAGGGATAGATTTTCTCCTGACTAGAAAACCTGATATCCTTTTTTTAGTTTGTCTGTCTTTCTTTTCAATAGATAATCATTATGAGGTCATGTCTTTTTCTAACTCTTCAAGTAGTTTAGTACCTTCTTCTAAAGCCTGACTGTTTTTAATCTTTGCTTCTAATGCTTGTACCTCCTCAAGAAGTGTCTGAACTATCTCTCTTGCCGTCTCGTGCCTCGGTGTGCTACATGATTTCAGCTGGACCATTTTATCATAGGAAACCATTCATCAGACTTAAACGTTTTAACTAATGTATTATCCGGCACATTCCTTTCTGACTGGCATTGCTCCTGGAAACTGTGAAGGACTTTAGAATATTGGATCACTTGAGGAATGTTTGTACAAAAAAGCTGGCAAGATTTTAATTTTTTTTTTTTTATTTGGTGTTCATTATGAAGTGTAGTGGATATCTGCTACATGCCATTGACATGGATGGGCTCATTGAGCAATTTTGAACTTGTATTAAATGCCTATAGGACTGCATGTTGCTTGCTCTTAGTGCTGCCTTTGATGCAGAGAGTATATCCCTAGTACAACGTGAAGATGCTGAATTGTCAATGGATCGAATAAGCAGAAGTTCATGGAAACCCAAAATGTCCTTTTCAGACTTAATTCTGTAATGTGCTTTTGTCATTCTACTACTCAAGTCACTGTAATAAAAAATGACAACACTTTGTTTACTCTGTTTCTTATCTCTTTAAACCATGCCAGCAATCCCTCTATAATTTTACCCATTGGGTAAGCATACTGCAGCAATATGAGGACCAAAGAAAAGTTCAGCTTCAAAACTCTTATTCCTAAATGCTTGTGTGGCTCAAGAGTATTTGACTTGCTCCACAGGCCATAAAGAGAGCCCCAAAGGTCTACAGTGACACCCTGTGCAATCCTAGAAGGTGTTTCATCAATTCAGATTGAGCCCGTCTTTGCCTCGACAATCCTGTACCTCCATCACGTGTGGCTTGCATTTAATCGCTAATCCAATCCAGATCAATGCTGGACTGTAGGAGAATCTCGATATCCTCTGTATTCCTGTGAAAGTGGAAACCCCAAGGAGGGGGAAGAGATGAGTTTGGGGCTCATTACACAAATTAAACAGCACCACACGAAACCCTGCATTTCAAACTTGGCATTGTGAAAGGGGACATAAGCGACCTATAGTACAGTTGAGGTGAACCACTGAAGCCTGATACTGCTCAATCCCATAAAATGCAGGAGAGTCTGGGGAAATTACACTGACGAATCCCATGCAGCCAGGTGCTGATGCCACAGATACCATAATTGGCTGCAACTTATGAAAGAAGATGACTGCAAGTTCCTTAGTTTGTCCTGAAGTGATCCTGAAGCCCATCAAGAAAACTTATTAATTTCAACATTATTTCTCAATTAAGTGGCCATTACGGTGTCCAAGATTTCGGTGTTGGGTAAAAATACAAAAATTCTGAAGCTAGAGCACCAGGTAAGGCTTTTTCAAAATGGGGTGAGGAGGTGGGAGAAGCACTGTGGCAACTTTAAAATTGGATTTGTAGTAGGCCTGACACAATTGATATATTCATATAGAACATATAATGGGAGCACCTTAGGCATACTGAGCAAGAACTGTCTCGATTTGAGAATGAGTAAAAGTTTTATTAACCAGTTAAAACTGGCTAAAATAGCTAGTAGTTCACTGAAACTCTGGACCTGGAGTCACTTAAAAGCTTCTGATTTGAGTAACCCCAGTATCCAGCAACCCTGAACTTGAGTTTTGGGAATCTTCAACAAATAGCAGTCATACTAACGGTGCAGAAGAATGCATTATCCAGGAGAAATATGTCCTTCTGTTCGTTGCTGGCCTAGAAGGCCATTCAGTAATGTAGGATACAAGCTTTTATTTCAGTCGAGTAGATCTAAATCAATACAAGGACGATCGGGATTGTTCTAGCTTTGTTTAGTAGACTCGACCGTACATACTCATCCCTCAAAAGAATTTCTATTGTGACCCTCACCTGCCTTTCCAAGTGTTTCTCTGTCAGTTTACTTGCATAATTAGGTTGATTTGATTGCAAAATCTGAAGCAGCAACAATTATAGTAGCCTTTGGTGGCAATACAATTTCAAATCTGTTACCAGAATGATGCGATCAGCTGACGGGTTTTCTTAACATTGCATTTAAGTGTGGAGGATGGGAAAACCAGTATGAAGTGTGATCAAATGTGTGTCCTACGACCATGTTCTAACCTGAGGACCTAGATTCGGGCAACCCGATCTTGTTACTGGATGATCACCTATCCATAGATTTCAGTAACATCTACCCGACTTC
This sequence comes from Calotriton arnoldi, assembly GCA_963921515.1. Lineage (NCBI taxonomy): Eukaryota > Metazoa > Chordata > Amphibia > Caudata > Salamandridae > Calotriton > Calotriton arnoldi. Next base: position 731,450 of record CAWUFW010008016.1, on the reverse strand, counting down.
AAGTGTGTATCTTGAGTCCGTAAGTAGGCTTGAAACACTGATGGGTGACAGTAAAATTGGAAGATACCTTCAGTACCCTAAATTCTTCCTCACTTGTTTTGTCCACCGTATCCTCCCCTTGTGTTCACAAACCCCCCATTTGCTGCCTGAGTTTGAGATTTGATGGCCAGGGGGAAATCTCACAGAATGCTTTTCAGCCAGCACGGAGTAAGGCCTCCATTTTATTACCATCCTTTTTCTCTCTCTTTAATATTCACCCTTCTTGTCCTTGTCTAACTTTAATAGCACAGGGGATCTCTAGGATTTGCAAATAGTTTGGCTTGCCCAAATAAATTGAAAAATGTTTTATGGGCAAGGCCTGAAATTGAGTCCAATTTAATGACAGTTCTACAGCCCATTTTGAGTGGTTTTTCCGATAGGCTACAAAATGTATCTGAGACAAAAGGTGGACTGGCTGCCCTAAGCATGTTCATACCTTGCATTTGCTCCTCAAAATTCCTTGCAATTTGAGTTCAGCACAATATTGGCAGGTGGAAGTTGGGAGGCCAAGAGGGACAGTGTGATCAGAGAGCATCTATTCCTGTTTCCAATGCAACGGCACATCAGCATGAATATGCCACCACTCGCTGATCTAGACCACCATGGAGGACACTTTCAACACCTGTGCAACCACTTGCTAGGGAATATCTGTTCCTATGCACTTACTGCAGCTTCTAAACTTGTGTGCTCATGATCTGATCACTTGCATCCAGCCGATGTAAGAACAGTGTGTGTAGAAATCTGGATAATATTGTGACCTGCAGCTCTAACTGCTACCATGCCATAATAAAATTAGTCCACTGAACTGCACTTAGCCACACAACTGAGACGTCCTTTTTTGTGTCCCTTCCCACAAGAAAGGCCTATGGGAGCATCAGACATCTGGTGCTTCTGGGGGGGAAAACGTAACTGTCTTTAGCTGGTTTTGGACTACAGCATAATTGCGTCATGTGACTAACACTTGCACCAATGGCTAATGTTGTGCTTGGTGGGGTGTGGCATGCCGTGAAAGAAGATGGCCGCTACCTAGGGTGGCTCCACAACTCGTTCCCCATAAACCCCTGTAAATCTGTCTGAAAAGCCGCGACGTGTCGCGGGCAGAAGTGGCGAAGGAGCGGACTCTCCATCGGAGTGCTCCGTTTGGCGATCCGCGGTAGACGCAAGGACAATCCCGATCCGCATCCTGGTAGAAGCAACGAAGCACCGGCCTCAATTTGCAGCAAGAGGAAACGCCCCAGGGAATAACAGCGAAATTGAGGCGAAGAGGTCGCTGAGGAGTGAGGGGCGCGGCTGAATCGCCGACCGGAGAAGACCTGGGGTCGGCCTCCTACCATTCCACATTCACTGGGTGCTGCGCGCCAACATTGATGGAACACTGCCGGGGCAAAGCCGGAGCCCCCTGCGGGACTGAGGCGCTCCTCCCCATCCGCCCGAAGCTGGAAGTGGTCGGACGTGGGAGGAGGGGACGCCGGATGGTGCTCGGAGACAGAGGAGCCCATTAAAACACAGCGGCTGCCCGTCGAGATAGTGAAAATAAGAGTGACTCTGCAGCCCTTCCCCGGCGGGTCCAAGCCGGCAGGGAGATCTAATTGAGGCCTGACTCAGAGGAAGGAGCCACGGCCTCTATTTCTGAGAAGGCAACATCCGCCCTATTAACACTGCGGATCGTGGGGAGTGTGAAAACCAGCGGATCCCAAAGGCTGGTGGCGGGCCTGGGACACACCATTTCCCCCCCCCTCCCCCCCCCCCCCGCCCCACATAGTTGGCTGGAGTCGAGAGCAGGACCAGACGGTCAGGAGTTTGGGTCCTGGGAGCTGGATTGAGAACAGGCAGCAAGGAAAGCGGCCTGATGGCAGCCGAGTGACACCTGAGGCAGAAGCTGGACCGGCCGAATAAGAGGCGCACTTGCAGTGAGTACTTCGTCCATGGGCTCACCTGCTTGCCCGGCCCGGGGGGGTAAACGAAAGCCAGAATGGAGGCACAAGTCCCCGACGGCTGAGGTGAGAGTTCTTTGGTACAGACCGAAGCGCCCGGGGAGCATGGAGATCCCCCCCTCTCATGGAGCAGGAGCAAGAGTGAATCATAATGGAGAGGACTGGGAGGGGGTAGGAAATCAAGTCCTTGCAAGTAGGACCAGGGTGCTGGCCTACAATCGCCCCACTCGCTGGCCGGTGAGTGGGACAGGACGAAACGTCGGAACAGGGTTTCACCTGACAGGCCGCAGTTGCCGACTCAGTAGCCACAGACAGGTGGCAGCAGCTCACCCAGTGACCCAAAAGGAAAATATTACTAGTACGGCTCACCCCAGGCTTTACAATGACTGGGGAGGAACGTTAAGAGCACCCATCAGATGAAACTAGACCAATTTACCCTCCCGAAAGGAACTGAAGTCCAAGATTCCCCTCACAAACTCCTACCCCCAGAGGCGCAGGCAGCAACGAGCGAAGATACGCTATCCCTACACGACATCATGGCAGCCATACGAGGGGCAGACTCCGTTACGACGGAGGTTTCATTAATCCGGGCAGACTTGCGTAGTATGGGTGCAAACAGTAGAAGACTCTACAAAAACTTTGCTTCAAGACACCTCAATGCTCCAAGCTCAAATGAAAGAAATGCAAACGCTTAATGTTCAACTGGAGGCCAGGCTTGAGGATCAAGGACGATCGAGACGGAATAACGTCAGAATCTTGGGGGGGGTCCCTGAGAGGGCTGAGGGTTCAGCTGCTGATCTATTCGTCGAGGACTTAATTCGTGGGCATCTTCAGCCAAAGGGACTCAAAGTTTTTCTCGGAGAGCTAATCGTGTGCTGGGGGGAGCCCCAAACCTGGAGCCCCACCGAGACCCTTCATAGCATGTCTCTAACTACAGAGATCGAGACTCCGTACTACAAACAGCCGGTGCGGCCCCTCCAGTCCTATTTAAAATTTCAGATTGCCTTCTTCCCGGATTTCACTCTAAAAACACAAAGACTGAGACGCAGCTTCATCGCAGTAAAGAAGGCGCTTAGAGATAAAGGGGTGAAATACTCCATGTTCTTCCCGGCACGCTTCCGCGTGGAGTCTGGGGGGAGAGTTTGGTTCTTTGCTACACCGGAGGAGGACTGGGACTGGGACTGGCTAGAAGACAGTTGGAGGCCCTGGCAACGAGGCCTGTCGTGGAAGACCAAGGAAAACGATGGGCCCAAATGATCGACCAACTGAGGATGCCCTTTCCGGTAATGTGCCATGAAAACATTGGCCGCTTCCCAAACTAGCTGGTACCAACAAAAAAGGGGTAAGAGAAATGCATCTTCCTTGACCAGCTGGACAATTGTCTGCGGAAGTAACTTTGGCCCAAACAACCTGCTCTCCAGCTGGAATAATGGGATGAGACGGATGCAACGTTGAGCCCGGTCAGCGGCCTTGGCTGCAATGGGCTGAGACAATGAACCACCTTAAAACTGATGAGAATGTAAACTCTATACTAATCACTGATTGGGGCACCGTGTGGCAGGGTGGGGGGGGCGGTAGGGGGTGGAGAAGGGGGGGGGGGTTGTTCAAATTGTCTTAGTTGTTTTGTTGTGCATTTTCTTATGTTTCAAGAAATGAGCAGGTAACATTCTCCTACACGTCCATGACATTGCGACCATCATTGGGGGCTCGATAGTGCCCTGTGGGTGAAGAGACCCAGTGAAGCCACGACACACGTCCAATAGGAAAAACAGATCAGCCGTCGCATGACCGGACATCCCAAGGCTGAAATGAGACTGTCTTGGAATGTAAATGGGTTGGGAAGTAAAGTCAAGCGAGGCATAGTGTTCCAGTTTTATATAGAGACACTCCCCCAGATGTGGTTCTCTTACAAGAGACCCGTCTTATGGGAAACAGCTGTAAGGCTCTAAATCGTTGGGGTTACGAAATGAAAGCATATGCATGATACACATCGGGCTCGAGGCACTGGGATTCTCCTCCAGAAATGAATACTCAACATAATAGAAAAGACATGGACGGACAGACTGGGTAGATATGCGCGATCATGGGCAGGCGAAGTAATGAATATCCTGTCGGTATACGTCCCCCCAATGCTGAGACTCGTCTTTGACGGATCTGGGTGCTCTAATACTTGACCTTCCAGTGGGTCGTGTATATGTGGGAGGTGATTTCAACATGACTGGCTGCGAGTTTCTGGATTGTACGCCACCCAGGCCCCAAAGTCCCACACAAACACGATTGGCAGAATTTCTCTTAGCACTCGGCCTAATTGATATTTGGAGAACCCTGAACCCCACTACACCAGAATACACGTCACTCAGGAGCGCATGGTAGTCTGTCGCGAATCGACTTTTTGATTTTGCCCCCCTCTTCTCCCCCCCCTCCCCCCCCCGTTTACGGATGTCAGACACTTAGCAAGGGGAATCTCGGACCACTCTCCCATATGGGCAAGATATAGGGTGGGTGGGGCGCGACCTTCGGGCCTGGTGGCCATTAATCCCTGGTATATTATGGCACCAAAAATAAGTAAGGGTCTGACTGAGGCCACTAACCTTTACTTTCAGGAAAACATTAATACAGTCGCCTCATCACTGATATTATGGGAAGCATATAAGGCGGTCGAAGGGGTCAGGCCCTCTCGCTGATTTCAGGGCACAAAAGGAAGAAAAGAGCAACAGTAACAAAGCTCGAGCAGGAAGTCCTAGACTTAGAACTTCAAATAGTAAGGAATTACGATGACGACTTGCAGCATACGTTAAAACTCAAACAACATGACTATAGAGATAGCGTTACAGAAGAGGCCAGGAATAAAATCAAAGCTGCACAACGAGTATACGAAACTGGCAAACAAAGCGGGCAAACTGCTGGCCTGGTTGGATCGGCGCCAGAGAGCAAATAGGTGGGTCACTTCCATCACCTCTAAATCCGGGGAGATGATCAGAGATCCATTAGATATCACGGAGGCCTTCGCGGACCACTACTTGGAGATCTACTCCACAAGCACGATATATTCGGAACAGGAATCCTTGGAGTTCCTCAAGGATATCTCGCTGCCGGTCTTGACAGGTCAGCCGTTGGAGGAAGACTTAACTGTAGCTGCAATAACACAAGCTATTGGAGCCCTGAAGTCAGGCAAGGCACTGGGACCAAATGGTATCCCAATAGAAATATACAAGCTCACGGCACAGGTAACCGCACCGCACTTACTGGCAATGTTTGATGAAAGCAAAACCTTGGTAGACTCCCAATGGATCAGAGATTGGGGCCTGTAGTGGTAATACACAAAGAGGGGAGACCAATGTACGTCTTATCGACCAATCTCGTTGTTAAATGCAGAAGCAAAAAATTCTTGCGAAGGTTTTGGCCCAGCGGCTTCTCCCCCTGCTCCCCACCCGGGTCCTCTCTGACCAATCCGGGTTCATGCCAGGGCGTAACATTGCCCTAAATCTTAGGCACCTACATGGAGTCATGGGACGTGCCCACAGGATTGGAGAAGACGCAGCGGTCCTGTCCCTAGATGCGAGGATGGCCTTTGACACTGAGTGGTCTTATATGGTCGCGGTGCTCAAACGAATGGGATTTGGACCCCAATTTTTATGATTTGGACCCCAATTTTTATCCTGGCTCAGCCTCCTATATACAGAACCCCAAGTGCAGGTAGTGGTTAATAGTAAAATCTTGTGTTTCCTCTACAACGAGGCACAAGACGGGGATGTCCCTTATCCCCCTTAATCTTCGCATTGATGCTAGAGCCAGTGACGGCATGGATCTATAGAGATCCAATAATACGCTGTTTGCGCTGGTCCGAGGACTGGGAAGACAGGATCTCATTGTATGCTGACAATATCCTTTTATGTTGCATCCCCCCGCGCCTCTATTGCGAGAATACTAAATATCTTTGCTACGTTTGGAAGGTACTCGGGTTATTTTATCAACTGGGCTAAGTTTTTGTTCTTGGTGGACAAAGACTGATTTTACCGAATTGACTGTGAGGCACAGGTGGTTACAGAAGGATTCCGATATCTGGGTATCTTCATAACAGCGGTTCAGGTGCGCTTCCAAGCCCGAAACCTGCAAACTCCATTGGAACGCCTCAAAAGCAATGTCCATCACTGGCGGGCCCTCCCCCTCTCGGTCTTGGGTAGAGCGGCATTGTTTAAAATGATGGTGCTGCCGCGATTTTATATGTATTGCAAAATGCACCCTTCCCGGTTCCAGATTCATGTTTTAATTCAATAGACCGTGCGGTGCGGTCCCTCTTGTGGGATGGTGGCCTCCCACGGATCGCCCTCAGCAAACTGACCCGTAGTTGGTACGATGGAGGAATCGCACTGCCACACATCCAAACATATTACAGGGCTGCCCAACTTGTAACCCTTAACCAATGGGTCCACCAGCCATTATCAGAACCTGCTTACAAAATGGATCGGCTGGTTCTGCAGCCGAGCGGATATCTCCATGGCTTTATACGGAACCACAGCGACTTGCTCTGGAGGGTCCCACGGCGTTGACAGTTTGCCAGTGGCACTCGACTGTCCAAATTAGGATGGAAGAATAAACTCACCAAGGCCACACCCGTATGGAATCCCAACAGTTGGGTGCCACGGGAATTAGAAAATGTTTTGACAAATGGGACTTAATAGGAATTTCAAGGCTGGGGGACCTTCACATGGGGGTAGATAGTTTCATTCAAACAGCTACAAAAAACACATGAACTGGCCCGAACGGAGTACTTGTTATACAGACAGCAGTGCCCCGGGGGTCTGAACTCCCGGAGTCGTCGCCTCTGGAATGCAGACTGCTTGAGGAGCATTTGCCTCCAAGCAATCTTGCTCACATACCAAAAACTTATTAACAACTTACCAGACACTCTTGCATCCCTTAAGGACCACTGGGAACGAGACATAACAGACTTGCAAGACGAGGACTGGCCCAAGGCTCTAGCATCTCCGAGGGAGTTTGCCATCAGGGCCCGTTTCAGACTGGTCCAGCTCAAAATCCTACATTGAGCATACATCTCCTGTTACACTTGTGAAGATGGGTCGAAGGGCAGACGCAACCTGTAACAGTGTGGGGAGGAGGGATCGTTTTACCACATATTATGGACATGTCAGGAGATTCATGACTATTGGCAGGCGGTAGTATTATGTATGTCTAGAGTTGTGGGAGAAGAGCTTACACTCGCCTAAATGGTGCCTCCTAAATGTGTGGGAAGATGCAAACCTGGGGCGAGCAGATCAAACCTGGGTTACCCTGGGTCTAATGTTGGCAAAGCGTAATATAGCCCGTCACTGGGGTGCTCTTCTCCCCCGCCAACGCTCCGAGACTGGAAGAGGGATATGGACTTGTGTATGATGGTGGAGAAATCAGTCTGTGAGAAGAGGTTGCCCGACAAAATGGGGGAAAATATGGAATAAATGGAACGAATATCGAGGGAACCAGTGTACGCCCCAGTGGGAGAAACTATACACTCCTTGATTCATTCAGAGACCAATTGATGGTAACACTAGAAAATGGATAGGCGAAGAAGTTCGAGGCCCAGATGTGATTAATAATGCCAACCTATGACCCAATATAAATGCGTGGTCTTGTTTTTAACCACTGTAATGTGAGATGTTTTACTGCTCTGTAACAAAAAGATGAATAAAAAAAAAATTGTGCTTGGCATATGCAACCTAAACGCATACCTAAACTCTCTGCCACTACACCTTGCCCCACACTAATGCCGGTAGCTTTTCTATTGCAGTACCCAGGGAACAGATTTTTGCTCCATAGAGTGCACCAATCTGTTCGGTCCCAGTGAAGGTGCAGAACAATTTGATGGCGAACACGAATCCAGGTCTGCCCACAAAGGTGTTTAAACCTAACCAGAATAATTTAAAACCTCCCAACATATCCTACCTTCGTATACATGATTCCAAAAAGGAGTATTTGCTATTCAATATTTATGGGTAAAGCTATATTGAATGTTGCAAGGGAGGGGTGACCACCACTAGAGTTGGGCTTGTCACAGATTCACCTGGTACAGAGATCTTGCTTGAAGCCAGATGAAGAATCCTATGTTTTACATTTATTTTCGAAGCACCCAGGTCCGTGAAAAAGTAGGTAGTTGGCCCCTTGACTGGTTTTGGATGTACCAAAGTCTGCCAGGTCTGTAGAGTGTGGATTCTAGTAGAAACATATGTTTGCACTTCATCCCTGCCTATGCAAAAGCAATGGCTCCGTTTCTCGTGCCAATGTTTCACTCTATGATCAGCATTTTGTGGACTTCTAGTATTTCTTTCTCCACTTACTACTTTTCATTGTGTAGAAGTGTTTCCACACCACTACCTGTTAGGATTTTACCCTCCAGGGTTTGATGTTGGTCACTCATCCAGAAAAACAGAACGTGCATGGGAAGCAAGGTGTCAACTCTTCAGATCTATCGATATAGGCCGAGAAAGTAGTGGTCCACTTTCCAAGTGCACTGGCATTTCCTCTTTGGATGGAGTTGTAAATCTGCCTACAATGCCAAATTTCAGGTGGAGAGCTAATGTTCCAGACAGGTTCTCCGCTCTGGAATATAAATGACTTCCTGCAGGATTGACCTGCTCCTGGTCCATGAAGGTGGCACCTGCTCTGCCCCTACAGACACTGAGCTATTGGCTAGATGGTGAGCACTTAAACTTATCCGAAGTTCTCTGAAGGAATCCCACAAAAAACAGGTAACATTTTTGGAGTGGGAGGGAAGCACCATCATGTACTTGTCCAAAGTACTCAGTCAGGGATGCAGTTTCCCCCTTATGGACCAGGACTAAACGTTCACATTGAGGGGTATCGTATAAAGCAAAAATGTCAAGTGGAAACCTCCCACTTCAGTCTTGTGGCAAAGCGTCCATAACCAAGACCATACCGGAGCGGGTTGTCCCAATTGTATGAACTCTTCCTCCCTCTTGCCACATCTGTTCCCAAACAGTGGTCCCCCTATTACAGGAAACCCTTCAATGCTCGCCTCTGTAAGGCTCCATCTTCGGGCTTGGAATTCTTGCATATCAATGAGCCGCTGTGGGCCTTTTGACTTTCCAGAGCACATTGCACTGTAGTTATATTTGAAACTGGGGCCCTCAAGCATGAGCTCAGCAAGGCATTACAGCGGGCAGAGAATTTGTGCAGCATGATGAATCTGGGTACTGTTAGGACCTGCAGCTCGAAATGCTACCATAATTAAATTAATAGGAGGGCCTGACCTCCTCCTTCAACCATGTAGTAGGTGTACAGCCGATAAAACCACAAATTATAAAAGCCTAAGTCTTGTTGCACCAATAGCATGGAGGGAGCCAAGTGATCAAATCTGGCATTCATAAAAATAAGGGAGGAATTTGAGAACTGGATAGAAGGCGTTTGGTTGATTTTCACACTTTAAAAAAAATTGACACCTTTATTTTGGTATTACCCTTTGAAGTTGTGAGTGATTTGCTCTGTTCCTACTGTATCATTGTAATATCATAATGCAAGAAAAGAGCTGACAAAAGTCCAAGAGGTCTTGTTTTACAATCTTGCAAAGATTCGAAGATCTTTAATAATTAAGCTCTTCTTTCCTCTTGTGCATGGTATTAATATAAAACATGGTGTTTATTCTGGATTGGTGGACTATTGGACTTGTAAGCCAGTCCATGGTTTCAGGTGTGGTTCTGCTAGAAAGTGCTTTTGTGCACTTCAAAAATATTGTGTGCCCTACATTAATTTCTACATAATTTGAAGCTAATCGCTTTTCCTGATTTGTGGGTCTGTGAAAATTCTATTTCATCTCTTGTCCTAGATGAGGGTACTGTGCTAATATGCATGGGAGTTCGTTGACCTAATGTAAAACTAGAAATTCATACATGAAAAAGTAGATTTGTTTCAAACTTAAATACCCTGTTAAATGTTTTGTGTGGGTAATCTGTAAAGACCTAGCCTTATTCCTAATATTTTGTGTCTGCAGACTGGTTGTTTCATTCAGATGGTTTGTGTCTTCTACAGGCTGACCAGTGTGGCGGTCTACTGGGATTCCTGGTCTTCCACAGCTTTGGAGGAGGGACAGGTTCTGGCTTTACTTCCTTGCTGATGGAGCGGCTTTCCGTGGATTACAGCAAAAAAGCTGTTCTAGAATTTTCCATCTACCCATCTCCAAGGGTGTCTACTGCGGTCGTGGAACCCTATAACTCTATTCTAACCACCCACACAACGCTGGAACATTCCAACTGCTCATTCATGATGGACAATGAGGCCATCTTTGAAATCTGCAAGAACAGTCTAAATGTAGAGCATCCATCCTACTGCAACTTAAACCGATTGATTGGACAGGTGGTGTCTTCCATTACAGCTTCCCTCCGATTTGATGGAGTATTGAATGTTGACCTTGTTGAGTTCCAAACAAACTTGGTGCCATACCCTAGAATCCATTTCCCACTGGTCACCTATGCGCCCATTATATCTGCAGAAAGGGCTTACCATGAGCAGCTCTCAGTGCCAGAAATAACCAACTCTTGCTTTGAATGCTCAAACCAAATGGTAAAATGTGATCCTCGTCGTGGCAAGTATATGGCCTGCTGCTTGCTGTACCGTGGGGATGTGGTGTCCAAAGATGTCAATGCATCAATAGCTTCAATTAAGACCAGGAGATCCATCCAGTTTGTAGACTGGTGTCCCACTGGGTTCAAGGTGGGAATTAATTACCAACCTCCAACGGTAGTCCCAGGTGGAGACTTGGCTAAAGTTTACCGTGCAGTCTGTATGTTAAGTAACACTACAGCTATTGCTGAAGCCTGGGCCCGGCTTGACCACAAGTTTGACTTGATGTTTGCAAAGAGGGCTTTTGTGCACTGGTACGTTGGTGAGGGAATGGAGGAGGGGGAGTTTTCTGAAGCCCGGGAAGACATGGCTGCCCTTGAGCGAGATTATGAAGAAGTGGGAGCAGATTCTTCTGCTAATGCTGATAGTGAGGAGGATGAGTATTGAGTTTAACACAGAGACTAGCTGAAACAATCTGCCAATGTATGTTTGGGATGCTCTCTGTGCTATTTATGTCTATAGTTGTTTTAGAAACAGACTATTTCAGTCCTATCAATATCCAGTGTTAAATTATGTTTAATGGAGGGTTAAGGCCCATTGAGTCTAAATCACTTAACTTTTGTACATGCTGCATAAAAGTGCTAAAATATGAATTTATAACGTTTGTTAAATAAAATTTGAACAACCATTTTTAGTGTTCTAATATTTGTAATGCACTATCTGCATTGAGGGGGTAATTTGCAAAAAAAACTGTTTCAGTGATTTGTGTGAGCATGAGGCATTATTGCCAAACAATCTGGTTTGAGGTTCCGTTTTACATTTTCTTTTAGGACCAGAATACTGGATTTCATTTTCCAGATGCTGGGAACTTTTAATCGGAAAATTGCTGGATTTGTGAGACCATGTAGGAGGATGTCTGCGTTTCCACAGCTGCAAGTTTTGGCCTACTTGTGTGAATATGTAGAAAAAAAACAGGGGTGTAGCCAAACCCCGGAAGCCATGCAGTGGAGAGATGGGAGCGCCTGCCTTCTAGCTAATTCTACAAGTGCTGGTTTCTTCAGAAGGGTTCAGTTCACTAGATCATTACTGTTCAAGAAGTGATTAGGAGTTGGTGTTCCCCCTATTGTAGCCCACAGTTTGCACATCTGGACTAGAGCCTCTCAAAGGGAGCAAGATGTGAGCTTGGTTAGAGCTTTAACACCAAGATCATTATCTTCTAGTTGTTTGACCTCTAATGAAGGTCTACAGCCATGGACCGTATGGAATGACCTATCCGGGGCTGCATAAACTAAATGGTCAATGTGAGTCATGAATTACCAATTTATGAATGGAATATTGGAATTGAGGATTATTTAAATTCCATGCCACCTGGCACTACCAACATTTGAGTTATCTGGTGTTTAAGGACGCACCATGTAGACCGTTTGTGTTTTTTGTGGGGGGGGGGGGCCCACAGTTAATTGCAATGGGAGCGATGGAGATGCAGAAGGATCCAGATGTTTACCCTTACTCACCATGTCTTTGTACTTGGGCTTTACCTCACTGACACCCAATGAGGCAGAAACATGTCTGGGAGTGTGTGCTGTGCCACACAGTTTACGTAGCAGTTCGGACGTCACTGATTTATGTATGTCTTGAAGAGCACTCCCTTACATATGGCATTTTCTGCTGCTGCATAGTCAGGTCTTCAGCTATACATGCACTTAAGAAAATAAGGCAACTCGATGCAAATAACTGAAACCTCACCAGCAAGGTAATGATTTAACTTGGATGTGATCCAAGAACGGCAAATGACTAGATTACCTCAGCTGACTGCCCACATAGTTAGCCAAGTCACCAGGGATAACCCTCATCTTGTATTGAAATATTTGGAATTCGCGCCATTTTCGCTCCCTCTTTCACTCCTATCCAACTAAAATGTAGTTCTTGCAGAGAGCAGCGTTAAACTAGACTGACACTGCTGGGTGGGGGGAGGGGGGGCAGTGGCTTACCACCAACGAAGATGGCCTTGTGAGCCAACAGCTCCGGTGCTTCAGCCCAGTGTTGGCAGTTATCCTTTAGGCCCCGGATTGTCCACCGGCCAACCAGAGACTGGGCTGCCCTGGGGCACACCAAGGAGCTGGTCATAAGTGCCGTGGATGACCTGGGAGTGGGCGCAAAGCAACATAGAAGATGTTTGCACTGGGCCGGCAAGATGACGGTCGATACAGCTTCAAACTGAAGAAAGGCCGGCCTGCTGAAGGCCGACCACAGCGATGCTGCAGCCCTGGGGAAGAGGCAGCTTCCACCCCATAGACCCAGAGAGCAAAGCTGGAAAAAGGCTTGGAGCAGACCATGGAAAGGTGGCATCAGGCCTGGCTGCATATGAGGGAACGAGGCAGGCTCTCCGAGGCTTGCCACACATCCAGTGAAGCTGTGGGAGGTACCTCATCCACTCCCCTGGAGCGGAGAGGGGGAAGGTGCCTTTGTCTGGGCCCAAAGTGGACCACAGACGGCGGTCCACATGTAACTCCACTGTGCCACAAGGGGGAGAAAGACGCTGAGGGATAGTCTTCCGTAGATGAAGCATCGGGTGGCTTGATGGAAGAGGTTCCTCCAGTGATATCTGCATCCAGGCAATGCTCAGAGAAGGGGGGAGGCTACCACACAACAGAGTGGGCCCCTCAATGCTGAGATCAAGAGGTAGGCGAAAGGTGCTCGTGTGTGCGGGGCGGCTGGGTTAACTGCTTGCGATTGGTCTGGCAGCCCAAACAGCCACACTACTTGCCCAGGCTGGTGTGGTCTGGGTAGCTGACCCGCTGGGAGGAGGGTGTTGCTGGCTTGAATTGCAATGCCTAGTGTGCCTCCATGTTTGGCAGCCCAGCCCAAGTAGGTGGCAAACTCCTGCTAGATACCCCCGGCAACAGCAACCCCGCCCCCGCAGAATGACCACACACGCAGCTGGGGACATATGGGAATGGATCAAGGACTGGAAGCCCATACAGCAACAATCCTAACTGCCATCAAGTGCACACAAGCCACCTTAGAGCAAAAGATTGACATGACCTTGGATCTAGGACTCCTGTATACAGACCACAAGAAACTGGTGGAGAGTGCGAGGGGAAACCAAAAGCCCGCTGGCCCAGCTGGAAGCTATAGTTGGAGAAAGTAATAAAACAATTTGTACCTTCCAGAAGACCATTGCGCACCTACAAGATGGGGTGTAAGACACAGTGACACTCGCAACGTAATAGTGTGAAGCCGATGGGTGTCTTGAGATCTGGAGGCCTGAGTATGGAGCTGTTCTTGGAGGACTGGCTCCTCTTGAAGGTGGTGGAGAGCAAGGCATTGACTGTTTACAGTTGAGGGCACATAGGATGCAGGGTAGGCTACCTGTGCATCCCAGATCAATAGTGGTTCAGCTGCTCAACTTTCTCGAGGGCACCACATCTCGCAAGTGGCAAGCACCTATGGCCTCTGACAGATAGGATGAGCCTCCGTGAACATATACCCTGAATACACCAAAAGCAGTGCAAAGACAAACTTTCCACGATTTCTCCGGACACAACCTTAAATAGGCACTGCTTTTTTGGGCAAAACTCTGTATTGGTGACGAGGGTGAAGCACAATTCTTTTTGTCTGCACCTGCCACCTGGGATTGGCTTGAAACATGTGGCTATCTACTCACAGGAAACAGCCTGGTCCCTGGAATGGCAACAGCTGAGGGAAAACACTTGGAACAACGCAGGCTCAGCCATGCATGTTCCAACAAAAAAGCTACCACTCTGCTTCAACCACGCATATGTGTGGTTAAGGCAGTGCGCGGCCTAGCTGCTGCTGGGCGGAAGCAGGAAGGATCAAGAGAGCCAGAGGACACGGTGAGGTAAGTGGGGCTGGGGTTTAGGGGGAGGGGGTAGTTTGTATGGGTTGGAGGGTAGTTTGCATGGCTTGGGGAGGTCTGGGTACGTTTTCATGGCTTGGGGAGGTCTGGGTACGTTTTCATGGCTTGGGGGGAGGTCTGGGTACGTTTTCATGGTGGGGGGGGGGAGGTCTGGGTACGTTTTCATGGTGGGGGGGGGGGGGGTGGTCTGGGTACATTTTCAGGGCTGGGGGGGGAAGGTCTGGGTACATTTTCAGGGCTGGGGGGGGAAGGTCTGGGTGCATTTTCAGGGCTGGGGGGGAAGGTCTGGGTACATTTTCAGGGCTGGGGGGGGAAGGTCTGGGTGCATTTTCAGGGCTGGGGGGGAAGGTCTGGGTACATTTTCAGGGCTGGGGGAGGTTGGGTCTGGGTACATTTTCAGGGCTGGGGGGAGGTTGGGTCTGGGTACGTTTTCAGGGCTGGGGGAAGGTTGGGGTAGTTGTCAGGGCTTGGGGGGAGAGTTGGGGTAGTTGGGGCTGGGGGAGGTTGGGGTAGTTAGGGCTGGGGGGAGGTTGGGGTAGTTGGGGCTGGGGGGAGGATGGGGTAGTTAGCGCTGGGGGGAGGATGGGGTAGTTAGCGCTGGGGGGAGGATGGGGTAGTTAGCGCTGGGGGGAGGATGGGGTAGTTAGCGCTAGGGGGAGGATGGGGTAGTTAGCGCTGGGGGGAGGATGGGGTAGTTAGCGCTGGGGGGAGGATGGGGTAGTTAGCGCTGGGGGGGAGGATGGGGTAGTTAGGGCTGGGGGAGGTTGGGGTAGTTAGGGCTGGGGGAGGTTGGGGTAGTTAGGGCTGGGGGAGGTTGGGGTAGTCGGGGCTGGGGGAGGTTGGGGTAGTCGGGGCTGGGGGAGGTTGGGGTAGTCGGGGCTGGGGGAGGTGGGGGTAGTCGGGGCTGGGGGGAGGTGGGGGTAGTCGGGGCTGGGGGGAGGTGGGGGTAGTCGGGGCTGGGGGAGGTGGGGGTAGTCGGGGCTGGGGGGAGGTGGGGGTAGTCGGGGCTGGGGGGAGGTGGGGGTAGTCGGGGCTGGGGGGAGGTGGGGGTAGTCGGGGCTGGGGGAGGTGGGGGTAGTCGGGGCTGGGGGAGGTGGGGGTAGTCGGGGCTGGGGGAGGTGGGGGTAGTCGGGGCTGGGGGAGGTGGGGGTAGTCGGGGCTGGGGGAGGTGGGGGTAGTCGGGGCTGGGGGGAGGTGGGGGTAGTTGTCTGGGCTGGGGGGAGGTGGGGGTAGTTGTCTGGGCTGGGGGAGGTGGGGTAGTTGTCTGGGCTGGGGGAGGTGGGGTAGTTGTCTGGGCTGGGGGAGGTGGGGTAGTTGTCTGGGCTGGGGAGGGAGGATGGGGTAGTTGTCTGGGCTGGGGAGGGAGGATGGGGTAGTTGTCAGGGGTGGGGAGGGAGGATGGGGTAGTTGTCAGGGGTGGGGGGGGAGGTTGGGGTAGTTGGGGCTGGGGGGGAGGTTGGGGTAGTTAGGGCTGGGGGAGGTTGGGGTAGTTAGGGCTGGGGGAGGTTGGGGTAGTTAGGGCTGGGGGGAGGTTGGGGTAGTTAGGGCTGGGGGGAGGTTGGGGTAGTTAGGGCTGGGG
The DNA here is from genome assembly GCA_963921515.1 of Calotriton arnoldi. Classification (NCBI taxonomy): domain Eukaryota; kingdom Metazoa; phylum Chordata; class Amphibia; order Caudata; family Salamandridae; genus Calotriton; species Calotriton arnoldi. Next base: position 715,447 of record CAWUFW010008016.1, on the reverse strand, counting down.
GGAGGTTGGGGTAGTTGGGGCTGGGGGGAGGTTGGGGTAGTTGGGGGTGGGGAGGGAGGATGGGGTAGTTGGGGGTGGGGAGGGAGGATGGGGTAGTTGGGGGTGGGGAGGGAGGATGGGGTAGTTGGGGGTGGGGAGGGAGGATGGGGTAGTTGGGGGTGGGGAGGGAGGATGGGGTAGTTGTCTGGGGTAGGGGGGAGGTTGGGGTAGTTGGGGCTGGGGGGAGGTTGGGGTAGTTGGGGCTGGGGGAGGTTGGGGTAGTTGGGGCTGGGGGAGGTTGGGGTAGTTGGGGCTGGGGGGAGGTTGGGGTAGTTGTCAGGGCGGAGGATGGGGTAGTTGTCAGGGCTGGGGGGGAGGTTGGGGTAGTTAGGGCTGGGGGGAGGTTGGGGTAGTTAGGGCTGGGGGGGGAGGTTGGGGTAGTTAGGGCTGGGGGGGAGGTTGGGGTAGTTAGGGCTGGGGGGAGGTTGGGGTAGTTAGGGCTGGGGGGAGGTTGGGGTAGTTAGGGCTGGGGGAGGTTGGGGTAGTTAGGGCTGGGGGGAGGTTGGGGTAGTTAGGGCTGGGGGGAGGTTGGGGTAGTTAGGGCTGGGGGGAGGTTGGGGTAGTTAGGGCTGGGGGAGGTTGGGGTAGTTAGGGCTGGGGGGAGGTTGGGGTAGTTAGGGCTGGGGGGAGGTTGGGGTAGTTAGGGCTGGGGGAGGTTGGGGTAGTTAGGGCTGGGGGGAGGTTGGGGTAGTTAGGGCTGGGGGGAGGTTGGGGTAGTTAGGGCTGGGGGGGGAGGTTGGGGTAGTTGGGGGTGGGGAGGGAGGATGGGGTAGTTGGGGGTGGGGAGGGAGGATGGGGTAGTTGGGGGTGGGGAGGGAGGATGGGGTAGTTGGGGGTGGGGAGGGAGGATGGGGTAGTTAGGGCTGGGGGGAGGTTGGGGTAGTTAGGGCTGGGGGGAGGTTGGGGTAGTTAGGGCTGGGGGAGGTTGGGGTAGTTAGGGCTGGGGGGAGGTTGGGGTAGTTAGGGCTGGGGGAGGTTGGGGTAGTTAGGGCTGGGGGAGGTTGGGGTAGTTAGGGCTGGGGGAGGTTGGGGTAGTTAGGGCTGGGGGGAGGTTGGGGTAGTCAGGGCTGGGGGAGGTTGGGGTAGTTGTCAGGGCTGGGGGGAGGTTGGGGTAGTTGTCAGGGCTGGGGGGTTGGGGTAGTTTTGAGGAGGTCGGGGTAGTTTTTAGGGTTTGGGTAGTTTAGGGCTGGGTTTGTTTTTAGGAAGGAGGGGGTAGGGGTCGCGGTGGTAAGACTTACCTGTCAAGTCTTAACCACAGATATGTCTTTGCCATACACGCTTAACAATGCATATTTTGTTGTAAAGGCATGCGTGGTAAAGGCATATGCATGGTTAAGACTTGCGTGGTTGAGATCACGTTGAACCAGCATGCGTGGTTCGATCACACAACTGCGGCTGAGACGCAGGCTGTGCAAATGCCCAACCAACGCCACAGCCAGAGTCCTGGCAGAGACTGCAAGAGCCAAGGTACTGGCGGATATTCAACAATACTGCTCCTGGGACGTGAGAAACAAATGGGAAACCTTGTTGAGGCGCAGATGAGGCAGCTAGTGGATCTGAGAACTCCAGGGCAGATTGGGAGGCCATCCTGCTGGTGGTCCCCTCAGTGATGGCTGACACTACTGTAGGGAGCTGACACAGCAACCCTGCCTAACATGGACCTAGTGTTCTGCCTAAGGTGGCACCGACTAAGATTTGCACTGATTACAATATGGGCCTCACAGGGCCGCACCCGACTCCTCCACTTTTGTCAAAGGCAGTTATCACTGTTTGCTTACTATGATGTTGGTGCATTCAGAGTCATCACTTGGGATGACCGTGTGCAGATGCACTTCCATGGCAATGGCTGCAGCACACTCTTAACCCTCCAAGAATCGTCCTTAAGGTTTTAACCTGGAATATAAATGGCCTAGGTAGCAAGTGGAAGAAAGGGGTGATGTGGAAATATTTAGCACGGCACATCCCCGATCTAATCCTACTGCAAGAAACGCAGCTCGCAGGCAACAAATATGGGGCATTGAATCACAGCAGATGCCGTATGCTAGTGTACACAGATTGTCGTTGGGTTTCAGTGGAGTGGGGATATTGGTCTGTAATTCCCTTTCATTAAGTGTGTACCAAATGTGGTCAAACAAGCTGGGATGACAAGCAGCATGGGGTGAACATAATTGTCTCTTGATACTTCCCCCTGGGTTGCAGACAGAAGGTCTGGACGAAATGAATAGCAGAGACGCCAGAAGCCCTACTACTTATGGGAGGAGACCTCCGTCTAACCCTACAGGGTGGCCTCGATAGGATGACAGACTTGGAACTGACTTGAGCCTGTCCTCCTTTCTCGACCTAATGGTGTTGGCGGACATGTGGCGGGAAGAGCACCCAGGAACATGGCAATACGCATAACATTACAATTTGCCCTCTGTCTAGGCTTGAGTTTTTTAATTTTTTTTTAATTTTTTATTATTCTTCCCCTGAAACCCAGATGTCAGTTGGGTAAGTTCAGACATACCACCATCCTTCCTCTCTTCTCTTATCACTCTCCCCTGATAACACACTTACAGACAGCCTAGGGACATGAGGAGAGGGGGGGGGGGGAATGGAAGTTAGACCCCTGGGAGATAGCCGATTGAAATACCAGAAAAATTAGAGTCCACGGATCTTTGATTTAAAGAAAACATGGGTACAGTGAACTCTGATCCATCTTTAGAAGGCCTAGAAGACGGTAATTCAGGGACCACTTATCACACATTGTAATTGTATTGTAATTGCATTTATATAGCGCTTCCTACCCCGGACGAGGCGTCGAAGCGCTTTTTCGCGAGTAGCACGCTACTCCGGGACCCATAGAGGATTAGTGTTGAATTAGTATAGTGAAATATCAAAGTAATTTAAGTGGTGGATAGGTTAGTCAGTTATTTGGATTCGGAAGGATAGCAGAAGAATTGAAGAGGAAAAAAGGTTTGTATTTATATAGCGCTTGTTACCCCTGATGGGGTGTTGAAGCGCTTTTTTTGGCAGAGTAGCACGCTACCCCGGAAACCCATAAAAGATTAGTGGGGAATTAGTATGGTGAAATATGAAAGTAATTTGAGTGGTGGGTATTAGTCAGTTATTTGGCGTGAGAAGGATAGCGGAGGGATAGAAGGGGAAGAAAGGTTTGCATTCATATAGCACCCGTTACCCCTGATGGGTGTTGAAGCGCTTTTCTGGCGAGTAGAACGCTACTCCGGAACCCATAAAGGATTAGTGTTGTAAATTAGTATAGTGAAATATGAAGTAATTTGAGTGGTGGATATGTTATTCAGTTATTTGGAAAGAGAAGGGTAGGTGGCGGGATAGAAGAGAGAAAGAGGTTTGTATTAATATAGCGCTTGCTACCCCTGATGGGGTTTTGAAGCGCTTTTTTGGTGAGTAGCACACTACTCTGGAACCCATAAGTATTAGTGTTGAAATTAGTATAGTGAAATATGAAATTTGAGAAGTGAACATGTTAGTCTGTTATTTTGATTGAAAAGGATAGTGGAGGGATAGAGTGAAGGATTTATATATATATATTTTTTTTTGGAGGTCATAGCAGCAGTAGGAGGAGGCTTTTGGATGAGTAAAAAGTGGTTGTGGAGGGGAAGAGTCAGAAGAGTTTAGAAAGGTTTGTTCTGGGGGATCGGTATAGTAAAAGGTGTCGGATGATGCAAGGAGGGGTAGAGTAGGGGAGCGTCTAGAAAGGGTTATTTTGGGGATCATAGTAGTGGTATGGGGTTTGGGATAAATGAGTGGATGTAGAGGATATATTGATAGATGTATAGGGTGAGGAATAGGGTAGTGCATTGGAAAGAGTAGTAGAAAGAAGTTTGAGATGCGTCAAAGTTGGGCTAGAAGATATATTGAGAGAAGTATAGGCTGAGAAATAGGGTAGTGCATTGGAAATGCTAAATTAGAAGAAAGTGATAAATATATAAATCCATAAGTACATTGAAAGTATATAGATGCATAAAGGAGGTAAGTATATAATATATAAATCCATAAGTACATTGAAAGTATATAGATGCATAAAGGAGGTAAGTATATGTAGATTAAAGATATTGATAGAGGTACAGGATGAGAAATAGGGTAGTGCATTGGATATGCTTTTTCAGGAGAAAAGTAACAAACACACAGATCCAAGTACATGGAAGGTACATAGATGCACAATGGAAGCAAGTACATGTTGACCAAAGATGCACCGGATAAACTCTGGTTTTCAAGTGTTGTTGTACTTTAATTTTGATTTTTTTTTAACATAATTATTCTACATGTTTATACAAAGCAATACACAAAAGATAGGTACATATCTAGTGAAAATAAATGGTTATATACAGAGGGATGTGCTGTAAATTTCTGTTTGCGTATGGTGCTTATGTGGGGGAAGAGCCAATTCTTGAGTAGTTTTCTGAAGATAAGGTGGCTGTCTGTGGATCTTATGTTGGGGGGGGGTGTAAAGAGTTCCATAGTTTGGCTGCTTGAACAGAGAAGGATGTGCCGCCCATGGTTTTTTTCTTGTATCTTGGAATTTTGAGGCGAGGTGCCCCTTTAGAGCGGAGTTTCCTTTGTTGAATGTGTTTGGTGATTTTATTTCTGATGAAGAGCGGTCCCATTCCATGTATTGCTTTGTGGGTGATACAAAGCAGCTTGAATGTGGATCTTCTGGCAACCGGTAACCAATGCAGGGCTTTCAAGGCAGGTGAGATGTGGTCTCGCGGTTTGATATGCAAGAGTGGTCTGGAAGCAGAGTTCTGAATCCGTTGTAGTCTTTTCATGGTCGTTAAAGGTGATCCATGGTAGAGGCTATTGGCGTAATCGAGTTTGGACAGAACAAGGGAGATGGTAGCTTGGACCTTGCGTAGAAATTCCAAATGAGCGAAAATTCGTTGCAGCGTTTTTATAGTGACAAAGCTTGATCTTGCTAGTTTGTCCACTTGGGCATTCATCAATAGCTTGGAGTCCATGGTCATTCCAAGGTTTCTTACTTCCTCCGATACTTTAGGCGGTGATCCCAGTTCATCAGGCCAGGCGGAAAGCGGGTCATAATGTTTCCAATCGCTATGAAGCAGTCCTAGAGTATATACGTGTACATCAAGGGTTCACCCCAGGGGAACAAGGAACACCGGATACCTTGTCTCCGACAGCTTGCATGAATGTTTACGAAAGAGAAGAAAATGTAACATGGCTTCAAATGAGATGTCTGATTTTTGGGATTTTAATGTCACTGAATATTTTAGATGCACAATATTACACAGGATGTGGCAATGCCAGTGAGTTTCTGTGTTAAGTGAAAAGGGAAAATAGGGGTATGGGTGAGTAATTGCAACTAAACCTATGTACTGAGCACTGCAAATAGCCCACCTCTGCTACCCCCTTACAACGTTTACTTTGTTTGTGGGTCACAGGCCTATGTTTGGCTTCCCCGAGGGTGGTCTGGAATGTTATCTCTCTTTTCCCCAGTGTATATAGCGCCATACAACTACCATAGGGACCACCGTCTACAACGCAAAGGTGTTCATCGGTCATGTGTTAGACGACTCATAAACACTGCAGACGTAGATCAGACGACATTGCAGCAGTTCACGGATGCTATGAAGGGTATGGTTCCCTTTTGGGGCCCAATGTCCAACAGTCTATATTCGAAGACTCACTCGGGTGGTAGAAGGAGTGATAAATGCTACAGCTGGTATCCTGACTAATATTACAGCTGAGCTCCAGTCTACGAGACTCGTTGCCCTTCAAAACCGGATGGTGTTAGACGCCATCCTTGCTGATCGGGGTGGGGCCTGCTGCGTCATCGGCAGTAGCTGCTGTGTATACATACCGGACCACGCTCCGAATGTATATGCTGCTATACAGAAGCTCCATAGGCCTCCTTCTGATATACACCAGGACAATGGCACATGGTCTCTCTCAGGGTGGTTTTGGGGCCTCTTCGCATCTTGGGGTTGGAAGATTATCATTTTCCTGGTTGCCATAGCTGGTATCATTTTAACATGTCTGTGCAAACACTGCCTTCCTGTTGTGCCTGCTGTGTACAAATGTTGACGCCTTGCCCCAAAAACTTGGAACAGGACTCTAAGAACAAGGCCATTATGATGCAAGACATCCAGGATATGATGTGTATTGATGGGAGCATTTTTGAATATTAATGATTTATGTCTAGCTTTGTAATGTCTTCATTACATATCGCATAGTTTTAGCTTTCGCCGGTAGCCAAATAAACTAGCAAATGTTGCCTATGCTTGAACATTTTTCCTTTCTTTAGAATTGTAAGGCCCTTACCGGAAGGCAATAGTAATTTTCGACCAATTATGGATTCGCCACACAACCCATCTGCCGCCCAATCCGCAGTCCCTAACAAAAACAATTGTCTCTAGCTTTTGTGGTCCCCAAGGTGCTTGTATTCAGCCCCTTCCGGAATTCATGAAGTTAAGGATGAAACAAAGAAGAGGGACCGAGGTTGGGGAGTTGGAAGCAAAGTTATCACAACAGGAAGCAGACTGTTTCCTCCCCCAGCCTGGTGCTCCAGATGGAAGGAATGAGAGAAGACCTGAGAAACTTCATACACCAAGAGGCAAGGCTGTTGTATAGGGCAAAACGGGGCAAGTTAGAAAAAAAGAAAAAAAAGTGGGCAACACACTGAGTAAACTGATGGTGTGGCCAGGAAGGAGGAAGGACAAAGATAGGTTGCTGCCATTGCCACAGGAGTGGGTAAGCCCGCCAACACCCAAACCGCAATAACACAGACCCATGGTGAGCATTTTCAGGCAAAGGGGAGAGATGCATACGCAGCCTCAAGGACCTCATTAAAGAAATTCCGGCACCCAAACTCAAGGAGAGGGTGAGCAGATCCTTAGATGCAGACTTGTTGGAGCGGGAGATCTTCAATGCACTGGGCTAGAAGAAAAGTGTGAAATCCCTAGTCCCTCCCCCCCCGCCGAGTCCTTTAAGTGCGCTAGGTCGTAAATGGCGCGCCCACTCTGAGCAATGTTCAGTCGGGCAAGGAAGGAGAGTACCCTGCCAAGGTACCTCAGGCGGGCGACAATTGTTATGATCAACAAGCCAAGAAAGCTAAGAAAGAAGTGTGCCTCCCACTGTCCAATATCGCTGTTAAACTTGGAAACCAAGATCTTGGCAAAACTACTTGTCAACCGCCTTCTATAAGTGATGGATATATTGGTGCCCCGATCAATTGGGCTTTATACCCTACAGGGCCACAAGGCACATCTTTTGCATGATGCTGATGCATCCGGATTGCCACGCTGGCCATCCTGCTTGCCAAAAAGGGTTTGATTCATTGGACTGGCCCTACCTAATGGTTATACTGCATAAAATGAGGTTGGGCCTGCAGTTTATCACCTTGGTAAAATTGTTCTACAAAGACCCCATAGCTAGGGTCAGAGCGGCCTTCTCCAGGGAATTCTGCCTAGGCAGGGGAACCTAGCGGGAATGCTGGCTGTCTCCCTTACACTCCGTGATGGCGATTGAACCTCTGGCCAGCAGGCTATGGAGAGATGTTCTGATCAGGTACATATGATGATGAGCATAGATTTATAAAGCAAGCAGATGCTCTGAGGTGTGTACCGGAGCTAGAACTCCCGGGCAAGAAGTTGTCTGAGCAAAAAGCCAAGTTTTCAGCTTCCTTAAAGATCTGATCGGACTTTATGCGGTAAAGAGTAAGTTTATTCCTTGTAGAGTGCCCCAAAAAGGAGTGACCACCTATTCTGAAGCTGTAGATCCAGGGTACCACTGCCAAGGCCATATTAGAGGAACATAGCTACCTAGAGGGAAAGTAAAAATGTATTCTTGTTGCTAGATATTGAGGGCCTACAAGATGCAAGGCTCTAAAGGTAAGCACTAATGTCGTAAACAAAACCAGTTTCTTCACTGGAAGCCAGTGCAGAGAGTGAATAGGGGAGACCCTAGTTCTCAGAGGTAAGTTGAAATGCAACCGCACTACCACATTTTGTACAACCTGGAGCCTATTAATTAGTCTGGCAAGCCCAAGTAGAAAATATTGGCTTAGTCCAACCTCAAGATAATTAGGGCTTGAATCACAGTTTTCCTGGCCGATATGGAGAGGAAGTAGGCATTTGTTTAGTACAGAGGAGGCCAGAGCAGGGCCCCACCAATGCTGACATTTGAGGCTGAAAAGAGCTTGTTATCAAACTTGACCCCCAAGGTCTGGTCTTACCCACTTCAGATTGAGGGAGCAAAGGGGGGCGGCACTCTCGCCAGCAGGGGGCAAATCAGAAGGAGTCCAAGCTAAAAAAGAGCCAATAGCTCTCTCATTTGAGACGTGTTGATTTTGTCAATGCCTGTTTTATATATGTCACCCCTAAGGTAGGCTGTAAAGGATCATAGGGCAGGGTACATTGTCTTCAAAAAGTAGGACGTGTTTAAGTTTTGTATGTTCTGGTGGTGAAAAAGTCATAAAGTCATTTTCCCTCTTGTAAGACCTATCTTTTCCATTGACTAACATTGGGGCTACCTCATTACATTTAATAAGTGATAACTTTTAATTGAAAGCAGATAGAAATATACTGTTTACACTCAAATGAATGTTAATCTCAAATTCTATCTAGTGATTCAGACGGATTTTAAGTCACAATTCTAAAAATGCCACTTTTAGAAAGATTGTGTTTTCTTGACCTAACCATCTGTGCCTTCTGCCAGTGTCCTGGGTCACATGACTGTGAATGGCTCTGCTGTTGAAGTTTGTGTTTCTTCCATACAGTAACACAAAGGAAGCTTGGGTATGGACAGGAAGGGCCATCCTGGCGGCGTGACTGGGAGGTCCTGTACCCAGCCCCATTACATTTGAAAGGGCTTTGCCTCCTGCACACACAAATTAATCTGACACCAAGTCTACCTGTCTGCCTTATGTCACCCCCAGACAGTTTGGAGCCTTTGCAGGGGAAGGGATAGGGGAAAAACTTGATGTGGGGGGTAGTATAGAGAACCTCCCCCACCAAAGGCTAGCACCAGGGATAAATATTGGACCTCCAGAGCCACTCTTGAGAACACTCCTGGACCTATGGAAGTTAGAGAAAACGGACTGCCTTGCTGCCATTGAACTGCCTTGCTGTCTGAGAAGGAAGAGACTGGACCAGCTTACCTTCATTCCAGGCTAACCTGAGTGACTCCAAGAGTGCGCTGGCTCACCTCCTGTTTGACTGACAGGAGCATATCAAGCTCCAGATGCTTCCCTTCAACTACCCAGCTGACCTGCTACATCTGGACCTGCAAGTGAACCTGCCTGAGCCCTCTATCTGACCTGCAGTCCATCATGGTCTGCCTGAACTTTCGACTTTCCCGCGGTCTAGTACACGCAGATGACCGCAAATGGCGCTTGGTGTTTTTAGGCACCCTATTTACTTAAAACTTAAAAATTATCTCTGCTTCTACTGGTTGGATTTTTGTCATTCTAATGTCATTTTATTTATTAAAATGTATTCTTGTTTGCATACTGCATAAATAGTTTACACTTTGCCTCCAAGTTAATCCTGACTGATTTTGTTCAAGGCTGCCATAGTGTTGAGCACAGGTTAATTTAGTGACTTTTGTGGTTCACTCTGACAAGGCTTGTGGTTGTTGCCTGAGTGGGGCTTCCCCAAACCAATACCCAATTTCTTACACAGTTAAAGTAATTTGACATGTTTTGTTTGAGCCCCCATCTTCTTGGGCTTTTCTCTTCAGTGTTCAAAAACTCTTCACTTTTCAAGGGGTTGGAGATATGCAGGCTCTTGTGTGGTGTGCCTGGCTTTGAACTGTAACTTGTAATGTTTTAATTTGAGGGGAGGGTGGGGTGCAGTCGATAATATGGGTGTTTTCAGCGGCATAACTGTAAGGGGGAGGTGTTTAGGGTATTTTAACCCCCCCCCGTAAATGTATTGTCTTGTAAATAGTTGGGTCCAGGTGCTTTCGGTCGGGTATAGTGAGGTCTGTCAGATTTAACCAGGAATTGTTCCATACACAAGATAAAAACGCGCACACTCGTTCCTTCTCTATTATAAAAGTTTTACAAAATGTTGGTTATTTTGGAAAAATATTGTGTTTTCTCTCACTTCATACCCTACCAATCCTCATTCGTCTCCCTTTCCACTGTCTCTTTGGCCCCTCTCATGGACCCTACTTGTCGTATTATGTATTTTAATATTATATGCCAGTGCGATTGTTGGAAAATCCGAACATCACACCCACTCAAACTCACTGACCAAGCTACGCCCCTGGGTGTTTTGCTTTGTGAGAGCAGAAATCAGAAGCTGTAAATAAACACATACTGAAAACCACATCTTTGTGAGCTAAGCACCCATGGAGAGGCCTCAAGATCTCGGGTTTGAATAACCGCAGTCAACTCACATTTTTTCCTTCAACAGTTGAAAAATGCGAACATCCATTGAGTTGGTGGGCGCCTTGACGCACTTTAATTTTTAGTGCATGCTACGTAAATAGCAGTTATTGCGTACGTTTGAGTGTTTGTACGTGGTTCATAAACATGGAATCAAATGCATTGAAAAAGTGAACTTTAAGCTTACCTATTGAGAGCTGATGTTTGTGAAACAATTGATCAAAGAATTACACTTCTATAGAATGGTAGGTTTATTTTTAGGTCGAGCATTCGAGACCTCTTGTATATACTTATGTGTAATGTACTTTGTGGGCTCTGGAGATCAGCCCTAGAACTTGTATGCTTCTTCTTAGGGACTTTTTTTTTTTGTTCAACTGCTTCAATTTAACTGTCTTGATAGAAAACGACCAGCAGAGGTTAGTAAAATACCAGATTCACTTTAGCATTCTCTAGATTCCAGTCCATAGAAATTGTCTTCCACGAGCACCCGTAGACAATATTTTTTTCAAATCTTGTATTTTCAGTGATATGACCACCGAAGGCCCTGATTTTATATTAAAAACAGTTTTGGACTATACCATTTCCCACTGAAAGGCAATATTTCTCTCCATGTGTTCCCATACATGCCGGTCACGCAGTTTGGAGCTTACTTTCCCTCCATGTTCAAGAACAGTAGATGTTTCAGCACCCAGGCTAATGTGCTGCATAGCTAAATACATATAAGGTCCCAAAGGGGAGACAGATTGCATTGCAAATGCTTGTTTACTGCTGCAATCTACTGCCGTCTGCTTCACTGCGGATCACAGCATGATTTTATCTTGTGCGAAATACAAAGTAGCATTGCTCTTGAGTAAATGTTAGTCACTCACTTCCACGAAAAGTGAGCTTTCACGTACTGGCAGAAGGAGACTAGGCAGAAAGCAACACTGTTTTGAGGGAGGAATGGCAAAGCACAAGAAGAGCTGGGGACCTGAGGTATCTTGCTTTGGTAGAAACACAAGGAAGACATTTTACAGCAGCAACAGGAAGGAAACGCAGTGCTCAATTTGTAAGAAATAAAAAAAAAGTGCCAGGGCCTTGCCAGTGCAGCCAATGAACATACGAACACAACTACTCACAGTGGTGGCCGCTCCATTAGGGTGAAGGAGTGCCGCCTGCCCTGCCACCACCTGTACATAAAATGATGATAAAACAGGTTTTAAACTAGTTATATTTTAATCCCCTGGACCCGCCCCCAGGACTGATGAATCTTAGGGGTGGGTTCAGGGATGACACTGCTGGTGGGGGAGTGGTAGGCACTCCCTTTTCTGCGTATGAGGTGTTTGGCTGGCTGTCTCAGCCCTGCCAAATCCCTCCTGCGCAGTGAAGCTCTCTCCAGCCTCAGCTACATTGTTGGGGCTGGAGAGAGCAGGCACAGTCTGCCTGGGAGAGCAAGTTGCCGATGCTCAGGCCGATCCTGAAGCTGCTCTCATGCGCGAGCAGCTTCAGGATTGGCCGCAGGGTAGGCTGGGAGCCTGTGCCCAGGAACAGCCAATGCGTGGGAGACTGCAGAGTTAAGGTAAGCTTTTTTTTTTTTTTTTTTACCCAAACGCTCTCCACCTCCCTCCTCTGCCCCCTGACTTTAGCAGGGGACAAGCCGCTACTGCACCACACTCCTACAAGTGCAACAATTCAGACCATTCCAGGCCCCACAAAGCTATGAGAATGGCTTGGGCGGCATGTATTAGTCATTTTTAATATATTTTGAATTAATAAACGCCTATTTTGATCATCTCTAAATTAGACAAACAGCGCCACCATGCGTCAGTCTGTCAAAAGTGCCAGTGTTGACAATTAAGTGCTGGTGCCGAGCACCCGAAACCACCAGCTCAAATTAAGCCATGAAGGAGAGAGGAACGCACAGCTGAGGGTTTGCAGGGGGTGAAGCACAGGACAGAGAGACCAACATGGAGCACAGACGCAGGAGGGCAGCAGAGGTTGTTTTGCAAGGCAAGAAAACCACTTGAGGGAGAGATCTGCAAGGTGTTTAGCAGGGAAACGAAAGGTTCACAATGGTAAGAACTGGAAAATTGTAAACAGTGGATTGACTATAAACAGACTAATAGGCTTCTTGCAACCTGATAGCTTGCACTATCTGGTAGGTTCGACCTAAAAACAACTTTAATATCCAAAGTCATGCAGACACTGGTATGCTATCACTCCTAATACAGTCAGACAACCTGAGTCCAGTAATACTCTGGTTTCATCTTAAATGTACCATTCTGCAGAGTGTGATGGTCCCCCCGTCATTATTGGTACACACTAAAGTTATGATAAAGTACATGTTGGTGCTGCCTTGTAGAAACACATATTTAAAGAGAGAGTAGGTGATGGGCAACCGTGAGTTTGTGACCCCCTACATCCTATCACAAACCAGCTCTCCAGGACACTTACCCATGAAACACCCAAACTGCTACTTTATTAGAACAGAGTTACATGTATGCTTTTGAACACGGTATGGATAAAGTCATAGTGAGATGCAGTAATGTAGTTACCAAGCCATCCTACTTGGAGGTGGATAACCAACTAAAAGCTCAAGCCAGGCTCGATGCAAACTTCTGGCTCTGTATCAGCTCGAGGTCACCTGGGAACCTCGAGCCCAAGACAAGCTGTGCTTTCATGGCAGGCGATGTGGTCTAGTGGCTACAGCTACCCACCATGCATTATCGGGAGCCCGGTTGAATCCGGTCACCATTCAGCATCTTAAGAATCCTCGCAAATCTGTGTGTGCCGAAAAAGAATAATGGGTAAAGTAGTCTGTATTTGTTTTGAAGCAGCTCTTTTGTCCTTGGGCAAGGCTTGTGCTATGTAAAACTTCCCAAAATGAAATCTAGTTTCTGCCAATCTCCCACACTCTAATCTCATTCTCCAAGAATTAAGCACAAACCATTAAACCTTTGATGCCAGAAAGAGAAACCCATCTAGTAGCTGAATTGCACTATGTGGAAATGCGGCTGCCCGCGGCCCACACAATGGGCCACCCTAAAAGGGCGGCCCCCTTAGTGCCAATTAGGCACAACCATCACCCCTCTATTTGTGGGACTCTGGGAGGAGTCCCTCTGCACGGCGCGCTAGACGTGTCACTTCCGGCGTCTAGAGGGTCGGGGGAGGGTACTTATACCTCCCTCCTGCCTTTCTGGCACCCTCTTTGCGCTGGACATGCCGTCTCGACTGGTTGTCTCGCGTCGTGTGCGCTTTGATCCTGGGACTGAGCTACGGGTGGTCATGCGGGTCCACTCTGCTTGGTCGGGTCATCGTTCTCGCCGACGCCGCAAATCTAGGTTAGTGTAGCAGCCATCCAATCATGAGGCCACGGCCCGGGGGTTGAGCAGGACGCCCCCACCCTCCCCGACGGCTGGGCACTGGGGGTGCCGTGGCCAGGCCTGGTGACTTTCGGGGAGATTAACTCCACGGCCCTTAGGCCTGACCGACTGGACGATGGGACGACTATTTGGCTGGGCGCCGTTAGTCCAGTTGCCGAGTTTAGCCTATTGGTCGAGTGGCCTGGTCGGGTGTTAGTTGGGGGATAGCGTGCGGGTCATTCCCGGCCGTGCTTACGTCGGGGACCAAGCTGAGGGGGCAAGTTTAGATTTGGAGGCCTCGGGGGCTAGCTCTGCTCTCCCCCCCCCCCGTTATGAATGTGAACCACGATCGGGCAGCGTGTTCCATCGGGGCCTCCTACCTGCCCCGGGGTGCTTGTGGTGTGCGCCCTGCTGCTCATGCCCATTGTTCTGCAGAGCAGTGCCCGCTGCATGAGCAGCGTTGTCGGGGTGTCCGGTTGGTGCTTGGGGTCAGGTTGGTTGGTGCCATCGATGTCGGTTTCCCGCTTCAAACGCTTACAGTGGCGAGAGAATGTTTACCGCCGCCTCCCCATGGGCGAACGTGCGTGGCTGGTTTTTGGCGCTCAGGTTGCCCCCTGTGTGTTTCTCCTGGGTGTTGGCTGTTGGGGGGGGGGGGGGAGGGGCATTGGCCGATTGGCCCCGAATGTGGAATTTAAATGTTTCCTGCTGCCTCCCCAGGGGAGGACGAGAATGGCTGGTTTTGGCGCTCAGGTCGCCGCCTGTAATGTGTCTCCTGGGTGTCCGCTGTCGGGGGGTGGGGGGGCGGCCCGTCGCCCGAGTGGCCCTGATTTTGGAATTTAAAGGTTGTTTCCTGCCGCCTCCCCAGGGGAGGACTTGCGTGGTGGGTTTTGCGCTCAGGTCGCTGCCCGGTAGTGGGTCTCCTGGGCTCCGCTGTCGGGAACTCATCGCCCGATCGGCCCCGAATTGTGAATTTAATACTGCCGGGTCCAGTGGCTCAATGGACTTATTGGTCGAGTGGAGGGGCCTCTGTTTGACACCGGTTCAAGCACGGCGGTGGTTATGCAGTCGGTGACAATGAATATCGTGTCATGGTCTGTGCAGAGGGGCTACATTTTGAGTAAAATTGAGGGGCGAGGTCCTTTGTTAGGTCGGTTCCTCCGGGTGAAGGGGGCCCAGCATATTGGGATCACCAGTCCCTCGCGGGCCGGGGGTGTAAGCCCCATGCCATACTGGAAGGTCACCCATGTGCGTCGTTCGCTGAGGCTGGTCCTAATTTAAATAATGAAATAAATACTTGCAGTTGGCAAAAGTGCAGGGTGCGGCCCCCCCCCCCCTCACACACACACTTCACACCTTTATAAGCGGAGGCGTGCCGCGGCTCGGTCGGAGGGCGAAGGCCTTTATTTCACGGCAGCATACAGCTGTTTCGTCCCCTACATGTATCTGGGCCCGGTTCTCACGCAGCGTGCAGAGTTGCTGCTAGGCGATTAAAGGTTGTGTGTGGAGCTCGTCCCTGGGAATTTCGTCCTCTACATGTATTCTGAGCCCGGATTCTCACACGGCCTGCAGCGCGTGCAGGAGGGTGCGGAGTTGCTAATCGGCGACTGAAGTGCTCCGCACCAGGAGCTTAACAGTGCTTACTTTTTTATATGTATAATCAGGGCGCGCATTGGACTAACAGTATCCAAGTGTTTCCCTGCAGAAAGTAGAAATGCAGCAAGCATGATTATTTATCCTGCAGTTTGTCATGCTTTCTGTTTCGAGACAGGAGATGCTTTACCGACGATCTGAGCGGGGAGAGTGTGCCGGCGTGTCGGGTTCGCAAGCGCATTAATTTGGCGGTTCCACTTGTTGTGATAACGCGGTTGTTTTCGGGGAATTGGGGCCTGGGAAAGGTTTGGCGGCGTCTTCGCTACAGAGGGCACGAGTGCAGGCACGGTGCGCTGTTGGTGTGCCTAGTTTTACCAGTTTGGGCTTTGAGCACCAGGGTTGTTGACTCCTACATCGTGGGGCACGCGGTTCACGGGTACCGAGCTGCGTTGTGCCGGTGAGAATTGCCAGGTCAAGGATCGAGGCAGCTTCCTTGAGGACCTTCCAGTTCACGGGAAAAGGGCAGTTCGCTGTAAGCACCATGGTTCAATAAAATAGCTAGCCCAGTGTGGGGCGTATGCCAACACGAGTCAGTTTTGTCTCCGACGCAGGGATTATGCTCCGCCATTTCGTTTTCAAGAGGGCTGCTGCTTTCTGGTTTCGGCACCTGGCATGCGTGCAGGTGACCCGTCTGGCTGTTGTGGAAGTACGGAGGGCGCAGAGGGACACCGGTGGTCTCTACAATTTCCCAGATAAACTGCTTCTAGTGGTTTTGTTTGGCTACGGCTGGGGTACTCGCAATTTACCTGCTTCATAGGGTGGTACGGTTGATTCAGTCGATGCGTGGGGTTGCTCAGTGGTAATGGTCGCATTTGCGGTTGAACTTGCTTTTCAATTGAATTGAGGCATTTAATTCAATGTTCAACACATAAAGGTGACAGTCCCACCATTTCAGAATGGAAGCATTTTCAATATGCTATTCAACGAAGCCAAATTGTGGCTTAATTTACCTTATACAACTAACCAGCATTGTCAAAGCCAATGGTACTGGCGGGTTGTAGGTGTAGTGTGGTTTTGTAGTATATATCCGGAGGCAAGGACAGAAGCCGCGAAATAGCAGCCGGCGGCACACTAAACTTAGCACAAAGGTCCGCTCGCAGTGGCAGGCGATTTCTGCGTGGGCTTAGCTTTGCTTGCTACCCTGCAGTGGTTTTATTGACTAGGGTGATGCAGTGGATAATGTTGCAGACATGCGCCGAGAGATGGGTCCTTCGATACCATTAATAATCTTAAACTCTGTTAGTATGCAGGCCAAGGAATGGCAGCAGGGCCCCCGGGTTCTGAAGATGGTTTGTTAGTTGGTAAGATTTTTAGATGTTTGCCGCAAGCTTCCACATGCTGTTGTTTCCGCAGAGTTTGGGGCAGGTTAGCATCCCCACCTTGGCTCTGCGGGTTTTGATGTGTCTTTAGGGTCATTATGACCAAGTAGAGCCATTTTGGATTGGCATAGCTGGACATAAGGAAAGCCAGGCAAGAATCCAAGGGAGTATGGAGCAAGTGTTCCCTGTTCGGAGCCTAGTATATGCAGGCGTGAGTAACAGTAGTAGCTGCCAGTTCAATCGTGCAACTTTAAGGCAGAGAGATAGGCCAGCGCCCCCATGGCAAGGCCTGTACGAGACGCCTAGGGTCCGGTCACCTGCATGATTTGGCGTGCCAGGGGGAGGTTGTGCTGTCCATTTCTCACTTGGGGCGTCTCCCAGGTTTCCCATGGGTGAGCTCATCATATGTGTCTAACCTTATTCTCCCATTTACAAGGCAGGCAAGGTGGCACCTGGTTCCGTTTGGTAATTGTACAGCGTTACCTGGTCGCCTACATGTGTAAGTCAGGAACGTGGCAATCTGGGAGGAGAGAGTCATGTGGCAAGGCCCTGCTCTGTCCCAGCAAACCTCCAGGCTGCATGCCACGTGGGCATACGGCTGGGCGTGGGTGAGTTGAAACGGAAATTGTAAAGAAAATTTGTGAACGTACTGGGCTCACTCAGCAGTGTAGTTAGCGAGAGATTTAGCACAACTCCATATGCTTGAAGTGTGACGCAAGCAACAAGTTTAACACAGCCATAACAAATCAAGGTACTCAGTGGCAGATCTACAATAGACAAACATTCACAGAAACCAGAGTGACACCATTCATTTGCTCGCCATAGTTTATCAATAAACTGCCTGGGCAAATGTCTGGTCGATTCAGCAAAGTATGTGCACTCTGTAAACATGGGCATGTTACAGGTTGCTTCGGTCGAGCTAAAATCACCCACCCCTTTAGCCATGGCAGCCAGGCAGCTTGTGGAGGTTGCACCTAACAAGTGTGCTGCGGCTCAAAAGTTGGGGAAACACGGGGTTACAGCACAAATAGGCTACAATGTATTAAAGAACATTTGGCACTCCCAGTATTAATAAGGACAGGTATTTGTACATATTGTTTTCCCCCCCCCCCCCTGTTCCCACCACTTTTCTGCTCCCTGGTATACATTAGCGGAACTTGGGAGTGCAAGACTCCATCTAGGGTGGGGACTGGCTTAATTTTGATGAACTAGTCCTAAACGTTTCACATTTACAGAACGTATGAAAGTTTCAATTGCCTATGCATAGTTTTACTCGTATACACAGTATTATATTAATTTAAATAATCGCTTGAGTGACAAGTGCGACCAGCGGACGCTCACGCACCAAGGCATCCGCAGCGGTGAGTGTGGCTATGCTGTAAGGATATAGGTTAAATACGACTGCCAGGTCCAGCTGGGGTGTCAGCCAAATGGCCACTTAGGGGTTAAAAGGTGAGTTCAAAGGGCCAGGAGGGGTCATGGCAAAGGACACCTGGACCGATTTACCTTTTAGGTCTGGTGGTGGGTTTGACCTCATGGTCATAGGATCTAACCCCCGTTGGGTTCAACCAACCTTTCATCCCTCTTTGGTTGTTAGAATGAGTATCAGTGAGCGGGATAACAAATTTCACTTATTCAGCGGCAACATGCTTACTTGCATTTCACAAATACACAAGCGTCTGGTTATGCTCCAACAAGTGCTATACACAGATCTGGGTGAGAGTAAAGTATGGTGGGGCGGGATATAACTTTTATGGCTACCTGCTTTGGCACAGCTGGTCAGGAGGGGTTTGTCAAAAGGTTTTGCAAGTCTTGCCAGGCGACGTCAACAACCCATCCACACCAAGCCAATTGTTTAAGTTCATCCTGGGCCGCATACACTCAGCCCGGTATTAGGCCCCTGCGGCCGTCGGCGCCATGTATTACCAAATTACAACTGTACAGTGGGCGGGCCTGCTGACCATGCAGTATTACTAAGGCCTTTATGGCCAATTAGTCAGACACCAGTAGCAGTGAGGGTGGCTTCCCTCAGTGCAGTTGTTAGGAGTATTAAAACTCCATTCACAGGTGACACTGGACTTGCTACCAGCGAGTCACTTGTGTGAGCGGGTAGGGCCATTGAAAAAAGGCAAAAAAGGAGTGTGGCATAACACATAGACTACTAGGAATTAAATCAGGGACCAGCTACCAACACACAAGGATTTTGGTGGAGGGCAATCCACTCCGGGGTAACCAAGTGTACCAGGTCTAGTGCTTTAGCATTATGGGTCACAGCTTTTAGCACGCAGTGTGTATCTGGGATCGCCCAGGCACACACTGCAGAGTAGAATGCGAAGGAGCTGCGCATGTCACAATTCGGAGTGTGACCTAAACAACAATTATATCCCAGCCAAAGCAAAACAAGGTACTTACTGTCAGATGCACAACATACAACCGTTCACTCCAGCCTCACTGAAGGTAGTCCTTTAACAGAAGTATAGAACAGGATGTCTTGCGTCAGGGTGCGGACATTGAACGGGCGTCACAACAGAGAGTCTGCTGTCGGACGAGGGTAACCACAGGCTAGGAGGCCATGTAATGTAGCAGAACCTCAGATAAGACCCCTATCCCCCGCCGGACTGCCAGAGAACGTGAGGGCAGTGGGATTTGCAATGTTACAAGTATCTTATTCGCCCATACAGGGGCAGGACGGTACATTGCAGGAATCTGCATAAATAGTGGAGGTAAGACCTACAGAAGATGTGCACCGGCAACCATGAGAGCATGGGGATAAGATCATAATCTTGCAGTGGCAAGTTAGCCAGGTGGGTTGTGTCAGTTGGTTATGCCAGATTGTGTGCCGGGGCTCCAATAGCGCCTAGAATTAGGGGTTGGGAGCACCATTGCTGACAATTCCAGTGCACACAATGCACCTCGATCCCAGTAGGTGAAGGCATTATGCTGATATATGCGGCTTTGATTTTGGGGAGGGCAATCATTGCAGGGATATCAAAGTGAACTAGGTCTATAGCTGGATTGAGCACCAAGGGTCACAGCTGGTTAGCAGGTAGGTGTGTATCGGTGATCGAGCTTTAGTTATGCTAGCCTGGTAGATGGCGTAAGTTGTCACTCCTTTAAGGGTGCCGTGACTGCAACAGTTGCGCAATATGAACTTTCCTGTTCGCCACTGTATAGCATGCAAAAAGGTCTGTGCAAATGTCTGGTCAACTTCAACAAAGCATGTGCACTCTACTCCGAGGGCAGGTTACGGGTTGCTTCAGTAAAAGCACAAAAGAAATCCCCGCCCTGATAGACATAGTAGATAGGCGGGTTGTGGATTAGGTCATCAGACTAGGGTGCTGCTGTTCCACAAATTGGGGAAGCGGGTGTTAAGGCACAGAGTGCTAGAAGGTTTGCGACCACAAGTTGCAGGAGGTGGGAGCCTACATCAGCTTGAAGGGTAATATAGTGATGGTTAAGAGTAGAGCTCCCTCCTGGGAGGCCATCACATTCCTACATGTCATGTGAGGCAGTTGTACATTCCCGGAGAAGGATAAATTGGCTCCATGCGCAAGTTCGCAGAGCAAAGGGGCTTTGGCTTCATCAGGCATGGGCGATGCCAGGCGAACACCAAAGGTTATTTTGACAAAGATGGGTGCACTTGTCACAGGGGGGCATGGATCTGTTCCTACTGGACATGAAGCAGGCCCTGGAAACAGCTTGTTGCAGGTGAGGAAGTAGCAGTGTTGGTGGGGGGCTCTGTAGGCGACGGGGGCCGCCCCCAGAGCTGTGGCGAGTTACAGGGCGATCTGGAGGCAGAAGGGTACCTCTGCAGGAGCACAATAGGGGTGCCAGTGCCAATTCCCAGGAGCCCTCATGGCAGGTCCCTGGAAGAAATTCGTCGGCGCCCTGCTAGTCCTGAGGGCGGTTGTAAGCCTGAACAACCGGGGGCTTGCCTTGCAACGCTCCGCCCTGAAAGGGGCGTGAGTAAGATGGTCCAATGGGTCACGTGATCCTGGGAAAGGGATCACTCTATAATGCGTAGCACTGATTGGGTTCGCCACAGTGCAAGTTGGCTCATCAGGCGGGCAGGGCAGCATAGGTTAGTTACCGCTGCCTGCCCTTTGATCGCCCGTAAGATAACCCACCATATTGCATACTTTTGTATGGAATAAACCTGCAGCAATATTTTCCCAAACAAAGTTGTGTTGTGTATTTATTTATTCGTCATGCATGCTTTGGCAGTGAGTGGGGAGTGTTGCCTATAATGGCACTATGCGGCTGCCCGCGGCCCACACAGTGGGCCACCCTAAAAGGGCGGCCCCTTTAGTGCCAATTAGGCACAACCATCACCCCTCTATTTGTGGGACTCTGGGAGGAGTCCCTCTGCACAGCACGCTAGACGCGTCACTTCTGGTGTCTAGAGGGTCGGGGGAGGGTACTTATACCTCCCCCTGCCTTTCTGGCGCCCTCTTTGCGCCGGACACGCCGTCTCCTGCCCTACAGCTTACCCGGCGTGTGGCTGGTGAGCTGAGTAGGTGGAACTTTGTAATGTTTTCTTTTGTGTTGCAGGCGGAGTTACAGGGCGATCTGGAGGCAGAAGAGTACAGAAGGGTACCTCTGCAGGAGCACAATAGGGGTGCCAGTGCCAAATCCCAGGAGCCCTCATGGCAGGTCCCTGGAAGAAATTCGTCGGCGCCCGCTAGTCCTGAGGGCGGTTGTAAGCCTGAACAACCGGGGGCTTGCCTTGCAACGCTCTGCCCTGAAAGGGGCGTGAGTAAGATGGTCCAATGGGTCACGTGATCCTGGGAAGGGGATCACTCCATAATGCGTAGCACTGATTGGGTTTGCCACAGTGCAAGTTGGCTCATCAGGCGGGCAGGGCAGCATAGGTTAGTTGCCGCTGCCTTCCCTTGGATCGCCCGTAAGATAACCCACCATATTGCATACTTTTGTATGGAATAAACCTGCAGCAATATTTTCCCAAACAAAAGTTGTGTATTTATTTATTTGTCATGCATGCTTTGGCAGTGGGTGGGGAGTGTTGCCTATAATGGCACTATGGAAAATCTGGGATCAATCCCAGTTTCCTTGCTTGATCAACTTGTGTGATTCATGGAAAATACTTGATATTACCGAGTATCATTTTTGGTCATTATTACATATGAGACTGCCTTCAAATACTTGAGTTCAGGATGTGCGCTGTACAAAAAAACCCTATTGTGTTTGATTTTATAGCCTGTAAAGTTGCTCCATCTATAATAAGAATATAGGCAACATACATGGTACCCTGGACAACGGGCTTTGCCTCTTAGTTCACTAATAGCATTGTCATCAGGTTGGGGGCAGGAATGTTACCCAGTTCATGTTTCACAAACTTCCAATTTAAAAAAAACACTTTTCAAATAATCTCATATTCTAATGCGAAACTCGTCTGAATGTTAAAGAAATACACTTTTGTGAATTTGGAGAAAACTTCCACTTCAACGTGATGTTTGTTGCATGATTTACATGTCAAATATTTTCAGGACTCTGCTCTTGCACGGGCTCTTCGAGCCAGGGCCGACCCTGGCTGGCTCGGTTCTCTTAATTTGCTGTTACGTCCATCTCTCTACTGCTGCTGTGACTCGGACAGCGGTGAACCAGTCACCACTTGCCAGAGCTCATGTCAAGCGCGGAGACATCCTATGGCTCGGTGTGTGTCCCGAGACAAAGCATGCCCTTTTATCAGAGCACAAGGGGCTTTTTATGTTTTCTTTTGTTGCTAGTTAGAACCAGTTTGGAAATTCTGCTGATGGAGAGCTGTGGTCGAGCCGGAATGTGCAAGAGAAGGGTAGGGCTTGATTACGCATGCCTCCCTCCTGCAACGCAGGCACCCCTCCCCCTCATATTCCCGCAGCAGTTGTGGGGTTTTAAAGTTTTACGGAGGGCAGCGGGGTCAGCTGGGTGAACAAACATTCTTCTGCCGCCTGTTGTCTCTGAGCAGCTGTCACGGGGATGAACATGGACAGGCAGAAAGTGTGGCTAAAGGGTGTGAGCACAGAGCCAGGGCGAAGAAGCAGCCTATGGTTGTCAACAGGAATAGGCCAATTCCAGTGAAGCAAAGTCACACGGATGTTGGGATTGGAAGATTTATTTTACTATGATTTTCTAAAACGTGTCCCATGAACGGACTTGAGGCCTGGTGTCTTGTTCAGCCAGACCCCCAATGGCAAGTCTCAAGGGGAACTTCATAGCAATAAAAATGCTGCTCAGTTTATGGTGGTCAGCCTGCTTATTTTTTTTTATTTCGAGCATACACTATAAAACATTCCGCCACATAAACTTGTTGGCCTTATGCCGTGTAAAATGTAAGTTTAAAAATAAATTAACCATGACAGTTATAAAAAAGTTGTAGCAAGCAGGTGTACATGGAACAGCGGCAGAACCCTTTTTTTTTTTTTTACTTTAATGCACACTCTAATTGGTGCAAAGAAAAATGTACTTTTGGCTTTCAGTTACTGTAGCCAGAAGGCATAGATTAAACACACAAGATAATTAAAAAAAAATGGAAAGTGCATAAAGAAGGGAGAGAAAAAAGGCATGGACAAAGTGAAGTATTGGCCCCGTAGCATGGCATTGAAGCCCACTTTTTATACTGAGGTGCATATGTGATCAGACATAATTCTGTATTTCACAGTGCAGGGCAGCCGGCAGATGAAGCGGGCTGGCCTGTCAATATAAGCGGTATCGTGGTGTTTTTGGCAATCGGGTTTAAGATTGTGTCAATCAGAGCTCTTTACCTTTAGAGTCCTGGGGCTTAACCTTACCATTGGACCCAAAACTGAGCCCCAAGCACAACATTTTAGCCATTGACCCTCAGGGTGGCGAAGTCTAGCAGGCCGAGACTTACTCAGGAAGGTGAGGTGGGTTTACACACGCAGAGCTCAACACATCAACTTTCACAACCTAATAACTCAATTTCTAATCAGTGCTTAGTCTTTGAAAAATAAGTACTTTACGTAAAACACATACAACGCAATAGTGCACCAATTGGTTCCAGAAGCAAGCAAGTTAAATTGGACACTACTAGTTCACTTCAGAGCTTATTAAGGGGCCTAGCCTTTGGCTGCTTAGATGGGACAACCTTGTTAGGCATTCCTTGTACTATAATATTCCAGTGAGTAAACTGGCCCCCATTCTGGTAGATCATGGACATCCAGAAGATTTGTTCTAGAAATTCCCTGCTCCATAATAGTAAAGGCTTCATTCCCCACCTCCCTGGTGAGTATGCAGATCCTCCTGCAGGCCTCTCAGTCAATGCAGTTCTCATCTAGTACTCTGGCTTCTTCTTGTGATTGAAGCAGGTGATCAAAGGACTTTCAGCACAGAGTTTCTCGTTGCCACTGGTGTGGAGATATTGAACTCCAGTAGAGAAATCTTGGCACCCTGGCTGGAAGTTTCAGCCCCATTTATATATTAAAGTTGCAGACAGTAGTTGTCAGTTCAGAGACCGGTTCTAGGCTGGTCTACCCCTTTGCTTATTTCACTCAGACTTGCCCAGCCAAATTCTTTTTCACAATGTGGAAGCAGAAAGGTTGGGGAAATTGGGAGTCTCCAGGCTGGAGACCAAACGGGTGGAAGGCTGCCCCACTTAACTAACGAGTGACCTGTGAGGATCAGCCAGTGCTTAATTTGAGCCAGTGGAGATCATCAGCACTCATTTTTGGGGACCAGCACTTTTTTTCCCCGATCAGACATTTCCTTGGAGCACAAAACACACAAATAGGAAAGGAGGAGGAAGAGAGAGACAGAAACCATCACCAAGAGAGAAAGCCGGAATCTGCAAGAGTGAGAAAAGGGGCAGGGAGTGTTTGGCAGTACATTAAAGAGCAGACACAAAACAATAAGCACTCCTTTTGAACAGAAAAACATGCCCCTTAAGGCAATGTGCAAACTGCAAAGAATGAAATATATAACACACATACAAAATATTTATTAAAATATACTGACATACTATGATAAGACATATCAAACAAAGAACAAGATCTCATTGATAGAATTATAATAAAACCAATGTCTTTCATCTTCGGATCATATAGTGCTGGAAGCATATATTTCATATTTCAAAAACTAGACGTCACACAAAATGAGCCTTTATCAGTGTATTTTAATAAATAATATAATTTTGAATGTTTGTTGTATATTTCAGTCTCAGTACAGTTTGCATATGAACTATAGGGGCACGTTTTTTCTTTTCCATGGTGAGTTCTTTTGTGTCTGCTTGACCCTGTCCCATTAGTTTTGAGAAGTTTTTCTCTTTTGTGCTTTAAAGAGGCCTGAGGTAGTTTCAGGACTATGCAGCCTTGGTACTGAGCACACTGACATTTAATGGCATCAACCAAGGGCTTCTGAGCAGAACTTTGGGCACTGGCACTCATTATTTTATAAATTAAGCCCTGGGGGCAGCCCTTCCAGTGAACAATGAGATTGGAAGGGGCAGAGGGATACTTCCTACCTTCAAATGGGCCCTCTGTCTCCTCTCCTTCACACTCAGCAGCCTTATACTCTAAACAGTGACCCTGGAATGTCCTGGAGGAGCCCTGAAATTCACATAATCTGTCCCAGCTCTTTCCATCTTCGGTGCCTGTCAGAACCCCTTTCGGAGGGCCACGGGCATGCAGGGGCTAGTGAGCCTAACGGTGGTGGTTGCAGCCTTTCGCTCCTGATGTCTCTGGGCACAACTTACTATGGATCCCGCTCAACTGGGCAAAGTACCTCTCTTGCATTTGACTCTCAGTGTTGGCTGTGTTGGAGCAGTTAAGGCTCCCTTGGGGGTGATGTAGAAACTGGTCAGTGAACATGAATCAGAACTCAAAATGCAGGCAGTATGAACAATATATCAATGACCAGCCAAATACTTGCTTTTATAAGCAAAAGTAGTATTTTATTTCTAACTTTACATAGAAAAAGGAATACAACCTTCAGAAGCAACAAATCAATCCCCCTTGATGTTGTGAATCTAGCAGTTGTCAGGCAAATTCCTATCTCACCCTCTTTCATGAAACATGCTCGGGTTATTCTCCATTCACTGGTGGATGCATAAGGGAATGCAAACTATTAGTACTGAAGTTTCCTTTTGACTCTTCCAGATTTCATTCAAAAGTGTCTATGATGCTGCAGCACCTTAAGAAGTGAATCCCCTGGGGACCCAAAGGCCTTAGTTTAAGTCTTACACACTCCTGCAGCACGGAAGCATGCAGCGTTACAGAGGGTGCCCTCAGCGCTGGCACTTATGAGATCCGATCCTTCTCGAAGTCTGGCTGCTCGTGGTACACACGGCAGCATCAGACATGCGCGGCCTCACTCACGAGGGGTGTGGCCGCTCGTTCCAGCATTCAGAGCAGCTTCTAGCCATGCCGTAATCGATATGGAGTTAAGCAGCATAAGCACGGTGGTAGCAGCATACCGTGTGGTGATCAGTAGTAGTGAACACTTTGATATAAAGCGCAGACATTGGGTGGAGCAAGCAATGGCACCTTGAGCCACTGTCTCCCCCACTCGACAGTCCGCAACAATTTCTTAAGGGGAAGCTGTGCCATAGTGAAATTTTTTTGCAAATGCAAAACCTGTGATTTTAGAAATCACAGGCCTTGCAACTGTAAAAAGATTTTGTACCGTTGGACTTTAATTTTAAATGCAGAGACTGAAAACAGCCTAGAGTTTGGCCATGTGAAGTTGTCAGCTGATGGGGTGCCTTGGAATGACAGAACTTTAAGACTGGATACCTAGAAATGTTTCTAAATCCTGCCCTTACCTGTAGAAAAAGTGCATGCACTTGATTTTGGCTTTGCATGCCTTGCGTGCCACGCCCATTGTGTGCTTTGTTTGGAACTGCATGAATGCAGGAATCGAGGTCATGCAAGTGAACTATGCTGTTTTTCGTGCTTTTGCTAGTTTCAGGATAACAGGAGCAGATGTGAGGCAGGAGATGGATTGAGAGATCGTCAGAAGCCAAAGGCCAGAGTTCAGGGACTCTGAGTACGTAGGCATAGAGGAGCCCACTAGAGTCACAATGTGCAACTCTAAATGGACGGAAGAACGCATTCTATTGCGACGCATGGCTTTACCACGCATGTGTTACAACGTGAATGCCTTTACACGCATAACCTTTACCACTCATTTTTCTACAACGAATATGCCTTTACCACCCATGCCTGTACAACAAGTTTTGTTGTAAAGGCATGTATGTTAAAGGCATATGCGTGGTAAAGGTTTTCCCTGACCCCTGCCCTTTGCCCTCAAACTGGTCCTTGGTGCCCCCCCCGGCCCCCAGCCCTTTTTACAAATACCCAACCCCTGCCCTAAGCCCTAAAACCAGACCCCAGCGCAACCCCCGTAACTGCCCCCAGCCCTTGTTACAAATAACCGACCCCTGCCCTGAGCCCAAAACTAGACCCCAGGGCGACTCCCTGGCCCCAAGCCTTGTGAAAAATAGCCACCCCCTGAGCCCAAAAACAAGACCCCTGCATGACCAGCCCCCTGGCCTCCAGCCCTATTTTCACCCCCCTATCCCCTCCATGCCCAATCCCCCTTACCTCACCACAACAACGAGGCAGTTCTTCTCAGACATGGCGCAGGTCGTTAAGAGGAAGCAGAAGGGTCTCTCCGTTTCTTCTAATGATGCCTATAGCCTGTGCCCCCACACATATGCCCTTACTACCAGTACCACAAATATGCCCTTCTAACCAGTACCACGCATATGCCCTTACCATTTATACCTTTACAACGTTAATTCATTGTAAAGGCATGCATGGTAAAAGCATATGCGTTGTAATAAAATGCATGGTAAAGGCAATGCGTGGTAACAGTGCATGCATTGTAACACATGCGTGGTAAAGGCTCTGCGTGTTAGGAGCCGCGTTGTAATGGCTGATTCCCCTCTAAACCTGTGTATTAGGTGTCCTCCTCTTTTAATGGCTTTTTAACTTTCCCCTTTGTGTTACAACAGTGACTCAGCAAGGAAAAGAAAGAAGTGAACCTATGAAAGCAGTAGGAATTGATATTCTCTCAATTCAAGAAAACTGAGGTAATATTTTAGGGGGAGGATATCTTTAAAAGCCATTTAGGGGAATTAACAATAGGTGTGCTTACCCATACTTCGGCTTTTTAATACCTATGCAAACAGCAAGATAGGTGACTATCCTAAAAACCAGTCCGTGAGCTAGCATGGTTGGACTGGCCTAGAGGGCAATCTTGGAATGCCATATTGGCAGGTCAGTGTATCGGCTGGTTTTGTGGCTGTGTGTTTGACAATTTTGTGCTGTAGTGGGCCTGTGTTGTGAATATCTATATATAGACTAGAAAGCAGTAGAAGGCAGCACTAGGTTGCACTGGTGCACACAGCACTGTGGGATGGGTGTCTCACATTCTGATGAAGGAGCTGCATCATGTCATATCAGGCATGCCATGGCAGATGGTGCAATTCTAATTTGAAAATAAATGAAGTGTGAACATGGCTGCTCCACCAGAAAAATCTTCCAAGATTTCCTGCTGTCCAACTCTATCCTACTCGGGCAGGTGCTGAATGCGCCAATGAATGCCTATTGGCATATCTCACCTGAGACCACAGAGCCGCTAATTGGTTCGATGTGGATAGGTAGGGCAAGTGGAATGTGCCAGTGCAGCATGAACTCTGCAAAGGTATGAGGACCGAGTGGCTCACAGGCAGGTTCTGTCATGCGGATCTGCATGAGATCACCTGATACAGCTGTGAAGGAGTTGCTAAGACGGGCAGACAAACATAATGTTTGAGATCTAATTTCCTTTCTTAGCCAAAGTCTTAACTTATTTGGAAAACACACTCTGTAATGTTTAGTGGGAGGAAAACATTGCCCCATTCTTCATTAACCATTTTCTCACTCAAATAGCCTTTGTAGCATCTTCGCAGCCTTGATACCCACCAATGACTATGCCACACACGGAGCTTAGTATTACATGTCTTTATTCTGCTGCATGTAACTGCGAACGCAACATTCTAAAACCAGCTTTCCCGGCATTGCGCTCTGACACCTACGTCACAGCTCTATGGAGTCCGTTAGGAGCCAAAAGGGTTCTGTCCCAAAATATCACAACACACTACATCTGCCCCTCTAGTGAATAAAAATTTACAAATTTTTACAAATCAACAATATGACCTGATCTGGTTGCTGGGAGATGACATCTTCCCTGTCAGATTTTCAAAGACTGTGAAGAAGCAACAGTAGTCACTGATTTTTCAGGTTCAGGATACTTTCACCATCTTGATCAGATGGCCAATGAATCAAATGCTGAAAATAAGAGTCTCTGGTAACGGACTTTCCAGGACGCTGGGCAGTCACCATACATCCCTTGGTGGACACAGTGTAGAAAGGTGCAGCATCCTATGGAGCATCAGATTTTCTCCTTCACAGTTGTCAGGCAATCACTAGCTCTCCTGTCTTAAACTTAATGTTCTTTGCATGTCGCCTCTTGTCGGCATATGCTTTCATTTTTTTCTTATTAGCCAAGTCCTTCAACCGAGTTGTATTTTCATTTCCTTCTCTTTTGTTGGTCCATTGAGGTAACTTGGTTGTCATTGCTCTACCGAATGTCAAAGTTGCAGGACTTTCGCCTATGGTGGAGTGAGATGTTGAACGATAGGCTTGTAGGGTGGAATTCAAAACCGCTTTTAAACTGAGCCTATCAAGAGTTGCATGCTGTACTGCTTCCTTTAGCATACTCATAAAACGTGTCTGTTTACCTTTGGCTACAAAAGTTTACTCTTCTGATGCTTTATCTTCAGATGCTCCAGGAATTCCTTAAATTCTCGACTGTTGAACGGCGGGCCAATTATCAGACTTCAAAATGGCTGGATCTCCCCATGTTGCAAAAATGCCATTGAGTCTCTCAATGACTCGCTCATGAGTTGTGGAGGAGACATCCTCTATTAATGGAAAATGGGAGTACTCATCCACAATTACCATCAGATGATGACCTTTAAGGAGTTGTTGTATTCCTCTTAGGGTGTCCATACATGGGCTTTCCTGTATCATGTCCTTATATAGGCACAATTCGCCCTGCCCTTATATAGGCATAAAATCCCAGTGCTTATTTAGGCATTAAACCGTGCACTCCAAATACAGGTATGGTCTCCGACATCCGTCCACCCTAACGTCACAACAAGTTCTTGAAGAACAGACCCTTAGGCTTCGGGAGTTTCCCTAGCACAGGACTATTGATTTCTTCAAGGACTTATTTATTATGCATGAACCGTTATACCTTAGGGGTTCATTCATGACGTCTTCCGCTGTCCGATTCACGTCAATGCTAACATTGTGAGGTACCTCTCAGGTATAAATATACCTTCCCTAGCCCTTGAAAACTAGAGGAGACCTCGACTTCAGAGGAGCCCGTTTCCCGGCCTGACGCACTGAGAAGACGCTGTCATCCCTGCACGCAGAGAGTCCAGCTTCCAGTGATCTGACTTCCCTTGCGGGGTGTTGGAGTTCGAATCTGCAAAGAGATTCCCACCTCTCTCATTCTTAAGGTATGGAGCTGACTAGAACCTAGAGGGACTCATGGCATACTAGGCATACTAGGCTTAACATACTCTTAGTATACCATAGTAAGGAATACTTCACCTACTTCATACCTCTCCCTACACCTAGGTTAGGTACATTGGGGTAGAACTAGCTTAGAAACGCATCGTATGAGTACTCGCATTTTTAGCTCATGTTATTTATGTATGTGAATATACGCTAAAAGATAATGCTAACGCAGTATTATTTATTTCTACTGCTTACGCTGTACATTATTTATCTTGCATACTGTCTTATGATCGTAACCGCACATTTAACTTACACGAGAAACAAGACTGTTCAATAAACCTTTTATTGAAACGCCCGTCTATTCTTTCTGTGTAACTTTGAGGAAAACTAAGTATGCACAATTGAGCTGAGTGAAATAGTTATCTATTGTTTCCACGACTCTGGGACACGTTCTGATTCTAAAGGGAAACAAAGTTGTCATGTTTTGCGGCTGCCAGAAACTACTCCCTTCTTGCTGTCATGGAGTTTCTAGTGGCCTCTGAGCTAGCTGGCACAAGTAATTAAGTTTAATATACTCGATAGGGACATACTGACCTTAGTCCTATGTCAAACCTATAGGGGATATTATTGCAATGCGCAGAGCCTATTAGGGAAGTAGGAGCTAGACTACAAGGCGCCCAACGGTTTGGTAAGGTGGTAATTTAACGCTAAATACTGAGTAACTGAGCTGTGCTTTTTCTCTCAGAGACCCCGACCCATATACTCCAAAAGACGTCTGGAGTGGGCAGGGTTTAAGTATCCACCACGGCTACATAGGGAAACACCCTATATATTAGCTGTTTGGTTTGTTCAACGTTGAAGGATACAGTGTTCCAAAATATTGTGCACCTTATCTTTTGTTTCCTTGAAACTTGTTCTACATTTTTCAAAATGCCTGGCTCCGACACTGAGACCGGAAACTGTGAAGTTACGGGTCAACCAGCTTTAAGAGCTTTTAACATTACAGGTTTAATTGAAACTGAGGAGGGTGTTATAAACATCCCCCCAAACTTAAGAAGAGCCATCACTCTAAAACTCATAAAACACGGCCTACCACCAAGAGGCGGTAGAGCAGTTTTCGTGATAGAGGCACATGAATCTTTTCAGACAGAGGTATTCTATTCATGGGTAATATTTCCTGAATCCAATCCAGTAACACACATGTTTCACTTCTACAAAGAAGATGATCCACCAGAGGAATACATTCCTTTCGAGGATATAGAAATTCCACTAACATACCAAGAGCATCAACTCTGGTTTAAAGGCGCCCTAAAACATCACAAAAACATTACCAGGCTCGGTCCACTAGGTAGACCAGGAGCAACATGGCCGATTCTAGCCGGCTACACACCTCATCCTGACATTGAAGAGATGTCAGATGAGGAATTACTTACTCAACTTACAGAGTTAATAAAAATCTACAGACAATTGGTTCAATATGTCATGTGGACTTTCACAGTCCAACCACCATTGACAATTCCAAATCAAACCCCTCACCACGGGAATACACTAAAAATTACACCACAGACTCTCTACGCAGTCATGGGTAAAATGCCCACAAAACGTGAGCAAATTCCATTCTGGATAGCTCAAAAAATTACTCAAATCGAAGCAGTATTTCCAAATACTAGCCCGTATGAGAAACACAGAATCCTAACAATCAGTTTACTGATGGGGATCACACCACAACTGGAAGACTGCACCACTTGGGGCTCAGTCTTTGCTGCCATCTATACTAAAACACATGGTATTCCATCAATTGCGGTAATACCAGATGTCCTGAAACACATTCAAAACGAATACGGGGCAGAGCCTGCTCTAAATTTAGGTATGAAATTACTGAAAAATTTCGACCAGGTCTCAACAATAATATTATCTAATATTAAAGGGGAGGCAGCAGCAGTGGCGATCCGCCAAAAATTAAGGGAATTCGATGTTACAGAACATCAAACTGAACTACCCAGAATAATTGAACAATCTTATGCAGAATTAGGCAGAGATAGTTTGGGTGGAAGACCACTGAAACCAAAACTATCTGAAAGTCCTGAGAAGGACTCTGTTAAACAAACTCCTACATCTTCTAAAAAGAAGTGGGAGACTAATAAACAAAATTCAAAGAGAAAGGTTCTCAATCCCGAGGTAGGTCTCCTCAAAAGGAGCCCTCTGAAAGGAGGTATAACCTCAGGAATAGGGATAATTTGAGAAAACCTGACAGGTATCAAGATACTGATACATGTTCCTCTCGTCCCTTTCAGATCTCATCACAGACTTCGGAAAGAAGAGGACGATCAGAAAATAGAGAACAACGCGTGAAAGCCAAAGAAGATAAACACGCTCCAAAAAATAAAACAAAACCTCAATTCTCCAAAAAGAAAGCAGGTCTGAAGATCAGACATGCCGAGGATACTGAGAACACAACTCAAGAACGGAGAATGGGCTCAGAAAATGCTGGACAGTGCAGCAGAAGTCACAATAGTTCGCCAGAACCTGAAGGAACTTCTGGAGTTGGTGGACTTGAATGAGTACATTACAGTTGAGACTGTAGACACCAGGGTTAGTACTCCACAAAGGTTATATGAAATAACACTCCAGATGGAGGGAGACATACCTAGACAGGTGAAATCACTCTTTTGGGAAAAACTTTCAAGGGGCTATGACATACTTCTACCAGAAAAAGACTGGCCACCACAATTTGTCAGGGAGTGCCCACATGGCGAGGACATTATTATGCCTGCCTTCTCCAACTATATTCAATTCATCTAAAATATACATATGCCAGGAAATGGGCAGTAGCCCAGGCCCCAGCATTATATAAAAATCATGTAGGATGGGATGAGGACTCACCTCACCATAAAATACATCTGAAACATGAACCAACTGCACAAAGGCAGTATCCAATAAAGCAAGAAGCTAAAAAACAGGTCAGGGAGATCCTAGATCAACTTGAATACCAAGGGGTGATTGAAACATGCACCTCCTCAATGAACAATCCTTTGTTTCCTGTCTCCAAACCAGACAATACCTATCGTCTAGTTTTGGATTACAGACACTTAAACACTTGTTGTAAAACATTTGCAGTGCAAAATGCACATAGCACAGCATTAATGAATAACATTGTGCGTAAAAAATATAAAACCACATTAGACATCTCAAATGGTTTCTTTTGTCAAAACATAGCACCTGAAAGCAGGTACTTAACAGCATTCTCCATAATGGGGACCCAGCGTCACTTTTGTCGACTCCCACAAGGGTTCAAGAACAGCCCAGGTTTATTCTCAGCGAGGGTAACGGAGTTACTACAAATTTATGAGAATGAGGCATTGTCCTATGTCGATGACCTATATCTGACAGACGATGACCTGGACAAACACTTGAACAGGGTAAGCACCATTATACTGGGCTTCGCCTCTGAGGGCTACAAGTTCAACTTTAAAAAGTCCCGAATTGCCCATCTCAATGTCCTATTTCTAGGATATGAGCTTTCAAGTGAAGGCAAGAGCTTGGCAGCTAACTTTTTAGAAAAGTGTGCGCTGCTCCCACCTCCAAAAACGCTAAAAAACTTACAATACATCCTGGGTTTCCTAAATTTTGGAAGAACATACATACTAAACTACGCAGAAAGGGTTAAACCTGTCTACGCATTAATCAAACCTGATTTTTCAATCAAGAATTGGACACAAGAACACACAGAAATCTTGAGTTCAATACAGGCTAACATGTTAGCAACAAATCACTTACAAACACGTGTAAGTCAACGCAATTTGGTGATTCGAATAATTTCGGGTCAATGCGGATTCACCTACTTAACCTTAAATGAGGGTGAGAAAATACCAATTGCATACAAATCTCATTTGTACTCACAAGCGGAAATGCGCTTCAGTTCAACTGAAAAAATTCTAACAGCAGTTCAAACCGCTGTAGCAAAAGAAAGAGCCCTAGCCCAAGGGAAACGCATTATTGTCGTAACCCCTGTACCAGCTTTAGAAGCGGTAACAAAAGCAAGCATTCCAAATGCTAAAGCATTACATCCAAGATGGATACAATGGGTTAATTCTCTTGCTGCAACAGATGTTGAATATGTTTTTGATCCAGATTTAAAAACACAAGCATTCCTGCAATATGAACAAGAATGTCCTCTGCCCACTGAAATTCTGCCTCTCGATCAGTACGAATTCATAATTTACACTGACGGATCCGCACAGCCCGCAACGGGGGGTAAGCAAGCTTACAGTGCAGCGTGTGCAATCGTTAAAGGTCGCATGCGAGATGGTACCTTCAGACCTATGGTCACAAAAACTCAATCTCTAGGAGATTGTACAGCTCAGCGAGCTGAACTACAAGCATTCAAACTAGCACTTGAAAGTACAGATCGAGAATTCCCCACACTAATAGTGTGCGATTCCTTTTACTGTGTTCAGTCATATAATGAATATATACAAAACTGGCTTGAAAATGGATTCAAAGATGCGAAAGGTGGCACAATAAAGCATAAAATGCTTTGGGAACAAGTAGTTCAGTTGAAAAACGAACTACCAAAGGCTCACGTGATCCACACACTGAGTCAACGTGATGGCGTTCATGTTGCAGGGAATTCATTGGCTGACGAAGCCGCAAAGGGGGCTGTTCAGACGGCTTCCGTAGCTGCGATCACTCGTTCAAAAACAAAAATAGACGGTGAGATAATGTTGGCTGTCAATGCTTCAAGCAAGGGCAGCAGTGCAGCGTTACCAAAAAAGTTTCCACTCAAGTTTTCTTATGTAATTGATGCGAACAACGTTCCTTTTGCTCGAATCCCTGGAGTGGGGGATAGGGTAATTCCAAACAAGGAACACAGATTAGGACTAATCCTAGCAGCACATGAAGGGATAGCTTCTGCCCATGCAGGTGTTTCTGCAACAGTATCTTTACTCAAGCAAAGATATTGGTGGCCTGGCATTCGGAAACAAACAAAGAACTATGTTTTAGAATGTGATATATGCCAACAGATGAAAGTCTCCACAGTGAAACGCCCTGCGCAGACACCCCTGTTAATTTCAGACAAACCATTAGCTTGTGTTTACCTGGACCACTGCGGTCCCTTGCAAAGGGACGGTAACTATAAATATATCATGGTTGCAGTGGATTCATGCTCTAGGTTCCTATGGATATGGCCTCAGCGCTCGGCTGACGCTTGAACCGTTATAAAAGATTTGCGAGTCTTTATCGGCACATACGCAATAGGCACGCTACATTCTGACCAGGGCCCTGCGTTTAGCTCTCGGGCTTACAAAGAAGCCAGGGCCAGTCTGGGCGTTGCATTGCGGTACTCCTCTCCATTCCATCCTGAGGGAAATTCGGTTGTGGAAAGGAAAAACCTGGACATAAAGCAGTCTATAACAGCTAGGGTATTAGGTTCGGTTGATGGGTGGGTCAAACATCTTTATGGGGTCCAACGCTCATTGAACAACCTGCCAAGAAGTTCTCTAGGGGGGGTCACTCCATATGAGGTCCTATTTGGGACAAGAATGTGGGTACCAGATCTCGATCACGTAGGCACAGTGGTGGAAAATAAAAAGTTTGATATCCAAGATCGTTTGGCTGTTTTACAGGAACTGAATGAGGTAAGAACGAAACAAAGCAACGTATTCCTGCAGCCAACCACCACTGGGGAAAAACCGGCGGTCCCAGCAAGGCCTGTCTGGATTCCTAAAGTTGGGGATCTGGTCAGAGAAAAAATTGCGGACAAGAAGGAATTTGGACCTTCTTACAGACAACCATTACCTGTCCTAGCCGTTCAAGGAACAAGAACAGTACTTCTGCCACCCCTTGCTGGAAGAAAGGAGAAAAGATTTGTGTCCATCAACCTCATCAAACCATAGTATGTGGCCAATACTAAGTAGTAGGCCTCGTGGACTCCGACCTAGTAGCAGACTCACTCCTCTCGCTACTATCCAAGAGGTTCAGACTGAAAGACTGATAACAATCGAGGATTCAGCTGTAACAAATGAAGGACTAAGCAACAATGCAATGGAACTCATCCCTCTTGAAAACCAAGTAACAGTTCATCCAAATACACCTGTCTACACCAACGTAGCAAGTGATCAACTGGTTCCAGCGATTTCTACAAATCCTGATGCAATTCCAACAATTGACAGAACTGCTTCTGGCTATTTCATTAACTTTGATACGTTCTCAGAAGATCCGAGTGAACCTGAAACGACGCCAGCATCATTGAAATTCAAGCAGCAAGTACAAGACTTTCTTCACTTTCTGAAAAAGACTTATTTGGTTTCTCCATGGATTGAACTCTGGATTACATCTGGACTTTTTGTTTTCCTGCTCTGGCTAGCTTTGGTTACAACTGTGAGCGTGCTTATAAGTGGCAGATACATCCATGTGAATACTGAAAGAAAAGACGTGAACGTACTTTTGAAACCTCATAAATCTTCCCATCGTGAAGCAAGAGACTTGTCAACAGTGAACATCACAGCCGTTCCTATACAGGATGGTATAGTGTGGGACAAAACTGATTTTGATATATTAGGTCCTACGGAACAATTGAACATTCCACATTTGTTTAAAATTTCACTAAGTGATCTAATTTCATCCAGTACCTATTCTGATGATTGGGACTTTGAGACTGTTAATGACATAATGTTTGACCTATAAAAATCTGCTGCATTTTCTAAAAATTATTTAGAGGGTTCTTCAGACTATGGAAAGCTGTATTGCTATAACCACTATGGTCATCATTATTTGCATATATCTGCATACCCTAGAAATGTGTTTATGTTTAACCAATGGGAGCATTGTCCTACACCACCACACAGTAGTTCAAAAACATTTACTAATAAGTTTCCATATTTTTCAGGTTACAATAGATCTGATCCAGAAACGTTTTACTATAAAAATGTAAACAAAACAGGACTGAAAATTATGTTAACAAATACAAAACAGATTTACTCTGCAGCATTTATTGCCCAACTGTCTAGACAGGGTTTCGACTTGTGGAAAGACACAATAGACTCAAAAACTGTCTGGGGTACTAAAGATTGGCAAGTGCAGGGGATAGAAGCTTTATTTAGAGCCTGCATCATCCCTGAACAAATAATGTTTTTGAATGAAACTATCCAACAAACATCTTGTCTTGGTCTAGCCAAGATTAAAGAGATGAAAAATCCTTCTATACCAACACCTGCAAGTGATAACAATACACAAGCAGTGGTTACAGTTGACAATATACTACAACTCAACAGATCTAATCCTGATTGGAAAAAATGGTTGATCTGGCCCACAGACACGAACAACTGTCAGGAAAGATTCCTGAATAAAACTCAGGGCTTTACTATTCATAGGCCAGACCCAAGATATGTCCAAAGACAGCATCCGGGGGTAGTAACAACATATAGTGTAGGAAAATTATGCCTCGATTGGCTTCAGAATCTACACTACAGGATGTGAAACAACACTTAACCTTACTTAAAGAGGACGCAGAACTTAGGGAATTCTTGCTTGGACCAAGAAAACCGCGTCAAAAACGTTTCATATATGCCGGCATTTATGCTGCCTATAATGAAGCATGGAAAGTGTCACAGATGGAGGCCGCAGAACGAATACGTGAACTTGATCTTATTAATTTAGAGAAAACCCTCTCTGTGGTCGACAATGGGTTAACAACTTTGTCCTCCAGAATATATTCATTGGATGGCATTGTATCCTCTGCTATCGACATACTTGAACAAGATTTGGCGATGTTACAGCAAGGCCAATCTCAATTACGTTCTATTGTGTTATTAAGCTGGACGCTGCAATCTTTGCGAGCGGGCTATGTGCCTTGGCGTTTCATCAACACATTGGCTCTGTTTGCAGAATACAATCTAACTGATAAACAGATCGAACTGGCACAAAGAGGAGCAAAGTATACAGTGCTGAGCATTGAAAAACTGGAAAAGTTACCATTCACAGTGGCAGAAAAACCAGCTACAGAATGGCTTATTCATGGCAAAATCACACTGCCAGTTTCAGTATTGCCTCAAACAAATGCAAGCAGGCAAATATGAAAGGTTGGGTAAGGAATACATTAAGACATCTTGGAATTTACCATATACATATAGATGTTGGAGTGGGGATCGTGAAGTGTTTCTAAGCGGTACACACTGTAGAAAAGCACTGAGCGGTTCACTAATATGTCAGGACATTTCTTTACACGAGGCTTGTAATGGTTCTGTGGCAAATTTGTCTTGCCATCAGCAGGGTACACCAGCTGCTGTGATTAATCCAACGTTTGGACAACTTTCTAATGGGAGTTACCTCATGTTGAATGATCAGAGTTGCTGTGGCATGTTGCCAGGCATCCCATATCTAGTAACGGTCAACTCCAGGGTCACTTGCTGTATGCAAGTATTGTTTGCCCCAATAGACACAGTCAGGGAGTCGCCTCTATGGCCTTCGCTGAACGTCTCTTTTATAAGATTTGATACTTTGAGCAGAATGAAAGCCATACTTTTACAGCAAACAGTGCCTTTGACCTCGGCCAAAGAAACCTATGATCTAC
Source organism: Calotriton arnoldi (assembly GCA_963921515.1). Classification (NCBI taxonomy): domain Eukaryota; kingdom Metazoa; phylum Chordata; class Amphibia; order Caudata; family Salamandridae; genus Calotriton; species Calotriton arnoldi. The sequence goes on along the minus strand of CAWUFW010008016.1, from coordinate 676,631 downwards.
AAGTAGCAAGGACTTCGGCTGAGATACAAACTTTAATACGTACAAACTGCCCTATACATTTCGTAGAAATGATAGCACGTATCTTCAACATGTCTGATACAAGCGGAATTGTACATGTATTTAAGAGCATCTGTTCCGGACTGTTAGCACCTTTCCAGGCAGTCCTCGGCATAATCCCAAACTTTGCACATTCGGTGTTTGGTGGCATACCATTAATTCTAGCACTTGTTGCCGGAGTTCTATTTCTCTTCCTGCTATTGCGCTACGGCCAGCCTATTTGCAGACATCACTCCGAGCGAAATGGAGAAAGCTCTCCTTGAACGAAAGTGCCGTGAGTGAATAGTACAGCTTTTTGGCATGACTCGTCTACGGGACCTGAATACCACGTGGTTCCTGTCATTCAGACCAATCTGGCAAGATTGCATCTTACCTGTTCTACGATGCCTGCTATGCGGTGAAGAATGCGTGTTGGACACCTGTCTAACATTTCCATCAGCTACGCCAACGGATATCGATACTCTGCTGGACCAGATAACGGCCCATGCTCTGTGTTGTCCCCAGAGGCTGCCAATCCTGATGTCAGCATTCATTGAGATCTCACAGACGCTTCCAGCTGCTGCTGAGGTACGAGAAAGATCTTCAGGAACACAGGTAACAACGGATGCGAACATTGCTGCGGCAACATATGCTGAAAGCGATGCTTCACATCTCTGTGCAGTTAATCTACTACGCGAGGTGTTCCAACTGACACCAACTTCAGTGGACGATGTTTTGTCTACGGAAATAGATGATCTCATGTTTACACCAGACCCGTAAACTGACTCTGATTCAGCCCACAGTGTTCCAGAGATGCAGTAACAATTTGGCCTTCATACTTCAAAAAACTTGGAACTCTCCCCAAAATTGAACTTTTTCCGATTTTTCAAACTAAAATGGCACTTCCATCTGCTTAAAGTAGAACTAGCCTTATAGTACAGACTTCACGGTACTTCCATAGACACTTAGTCATCTTGTTTGTCTAAAAAGTTCATTAATTTCCATGACATGAAAAGACTTTAATTTTTAAACAACTTATCGATCATTTTCTGTCAAATGTAAATATTACTGCTAATTTCATTCATATTGTATTTTATTTTAAATATATGCCTGAAATGAAAAGCAATGCTTCAAATGTACAGTACCTTTTGCATTCTAATAGGTTTTTTAAATGCCTTTTAAATGGTTTTATGCAATATTTTAGCAATATGCGGTACTTCATTTAATGTTTAGCATTTTAAATGTTTAGCATTTTAGTATTATCGTACACACGAAAGTGGAGTGGGTGTTGTATTCCTCTTAGGGTGTCCATACACGAGCTTTCCTGTCTCATGTCCTTATATAGGCACAATTCGCCCTGCCCTTATATAGGCATAAAATCCCAGTCCTTATTTAGGCATTAAACCGTGCACTCCAAATACAGGCATGGTCTCCGACATCCGTCCACCCTAACGTCACAACGAGTTCTTGAAGAACAGACCCTTAGGCTTCGGGAGTTTCCCCTAGCACAGGACTATTGATTTCTTCAAGGACTCATTTATTATGCATGAACCGTTATACCTTAGGGGTTCATGCATGACGTCTTCCGCTGTCCGATTCACGTCAATGCTAACATTGTGAGGTACCTCTCAGGTATAAATATACCTTCCCTACCCCTTGAAAACTAGAGGAGACCTCGACTTCAGAGGAGCCCGTTTCCCGGCCTGACGCACTGAGAAGACGCTGTCATCCCTGCACGCAGAGAGTCCAGCTTCCAGTGATCTGACTTCCCTTGCGGGGTGTTGGAGTTCGAATCTGGAGAGAGATTCCCACCTCTCTCATTCTTAAGGTATGGAGCTGACTAGAACCTAGAGGGACTCTTGGCATACTAGGCTTAACATACTCTTAGTATACCATAGTAAGGAATACTTCACCTACTTCATACCTCTCCCTACACCTAGGTTAGGTACATTGGGGTAGAACTAGCTTAGAAACGCATCGTATGAGTACTCGCATTTTTAGCTCGTGTTATTTATGTATGTGAATATACGCTAAAAGATAATGCTAACGCAGTATTATTTATTTCTACTGCTTACGCTGTACATTATTTATCTTGCATACTGTCTTATGATCGTAACCACACATTTAACTTACATGAGAAACAAGACTGTTCAATAAACCTTTTATTGAAACGCCCGTCTATTCTTTCTGTGTAACTTTGAGGAAAACTAAGTATGCACAATTGAGCTGAGTGAAATAGTTATCTATTGTTTCCACGACTCTGGGACACGTTCTGATTCTAAAGGGAAACAAAGTTTTCATGTTTTGCGGCTGCCAGAAACTACTCCCTTCTTGTTGTCAAGGAGTTTCTAGTGGCCTCTGAGCTAGCTGGCACAAGTAATTAAGTTTAATATACTCGATAGGGACATACTGACCTTAGTCCTATGTCAAACCTATAGGGGATATTATTCCAATGCGCAGAGCCTATTAGGGAAATAGGAGCTACACTACAGAGTGGACCAAAGAAATGTATGGCTATTCTCTCCCAGGCATGCTTAGGGAGTTCTGACATGGTAAGAGCATGTTGAGTAGGGTTTATAGAAATGCATCTACATTGATGATAGGCCTTGAGTTCCTTTTCAACCCACATCTAAATATGGAAACCAAACTCGATCATAGAGAGCTCTCTTGGTGGCAACAATAACACGATGTCCTTCGTGAGCCACATCTAGTATTTTCTGTCGCAAACTCTCAGGAATTAGGATTCTCAACCCTCTCAGAATAACTCCTTCCTGAGTTATAGACAGTTTATCTTTAACATTTATGTACTTTTGGTATCCACCATTACTGATGAGAGGTTGAGCGTGTCGGTTCCACCACTGATGTGTAATTATATCTTTCAACTTCAGCATGTCACTATTCATGGCTCGTGAAAGTGATGATCTGGGCTAATGATATGGCAGCTGGCGTATTTGACTTTACAATGAAATTAATGTAGGCTTCAGCCGTCTTAGATGGAGTACCTTGACCTTGTATAGGCATTCTGGAAAAGTAGACATCAGGGTTTTGATCTTTCCCTGGACTATGCACAATGGTATAATCATACTCTTGTAATCGTAGTCCACCGTTCAATGCGAGGAGGCATCTTGGCTTTTGTATTGCTAAAGATGGTCAATAAAGCCTGATGACCAATTACTAACGTAAAAGGCTTTCCATGCAGGATACATGGAAATGTTCACAAGCCCACACCATGAGCAAACTTTCTTTCTCAGGTTGTGAGTAAGCACGTTCTGTCTGGGACAAACTTCTACTGGCATATGCCACAATATGCCTTCAAGCCTGAGGGTGTCTGTTGTGCTGTTCCAGGATTGTGCCAAACCCGACTGGGCTAGCATCAACAACAACCTCTGTATGAAGCTTTGTATTGAATTACGCCATTTCAGTAGCAGTTTCAATGGCTTGTTTGATTTTCTTGAAACTTCGCTGACATTCTTTTGACCAATGGAATGAAACATTTTTCTTAGTTAACTCTCGTAAGGGAGCACTTATGGTAGCAAAGTCTTGTATGTATCGTGAACAGTAACTGGCCATGCCAAGAAATGAACATATCATAGAAACATCTTATGGGGGAATCAGCATTTGACAGGGTTTGTACTTTGGCAGGATCCAGTGTCATACCCCCATCTGAAAAGATATGGCCACATAATTTTAACTTTGTCTTGTGGAACTCACACTTGTCTGCTTTCAAAGTCAGGCCAGCATCGGTCATGCTTTATCATGCTCCTTCTGTGGTGCTCCAAAAATCAATATGTCATCGCTATAATTGAATGCATTCACAACCTGCTGTGTGACACGTCGAATGGCGTCTTGGAAACGTTCTGCAGCCGATGACACCAAAACATAGACTTTTAAATCAAAACCGACCAACATGTGTAGAAAAGGTTGAATTATACCTGCAATCTTCTTCGAGCTCCAACTGATGATAGCCTTTATTTAAATCAAGGCGAGAGAAGACCTTTGCACCATTGTATTACATTATCATGTAAGCAATGTCTGGACCTGGATGTTGTTCTCGTTCATTTGCCATGTTTGTTTGACGCATATCAACGCATAAGCGTACAGCTCCTTCATTGTCCTTTTTGGGAACTGCCACTATGGGAGAAACCCATGGCGTCAGACCAGTTGAACGCTCAATGTCATGCTTAAGTAACGATTCAAGTTCCTTTTCAACAGCTTCTTGTAAATGAAAAGCAACAAGTCTATGTCTCTGAGCAACAGGACAGACATAGTTATTAATATGTAACTTTGCTTTCATAGTCTTAAGCTTTCACAAACGATGAAGGCAATTAACTTACTATTTTGTGGTGAGCATTCGTAGAAGTCAGTCCCATATCAGCTGCTGTACCTTGAAACACATGGATGGGAGCTGGCACTTTTGTTTTCTTGTGCTTCATTGTCGCTACTAATGAACCTTGACTTTATTATGGACGTTGAGGCAGCCTAGGTATACACTTTGGTTTTCGATGGCGTAAGTCGAGGCAATGGATATAATTCATTGTATTTCTCTTCAGGCATTATGTTTATCGATGCACCACTGTCCATGATGAAAGTTATCGAGCATTCATTTATTTTCAATGTGATTTTCAGACAACGTTTGTATGTTGCCTTTTCTATGACTGACATTTTTCTTCACATGCAGCCAGTCCGACATACACACAATTCTTTAATGTAAACATCGACATGGCGAACAGTCCTCCTCACTTTCACTTGATATTGAGGCAGACAAACTGTTTGACGATGATTTAGATGACAATCGACTTCGTTCAGTGTCAATTTGCCTCAATTGATGTTGCCGCTGAGCCTTGTGGGAGTGCGTTGAATGTTGCCTCTGGAATGTTCTGGCAGCCATTTTGTCTTTGCGTCATGACGCACTTACTTTTTCCTTTGCTTTACAAACCGTCACAAAATGGTTCTCTTTCCCACAGCCTTTACATATATGTCCAGTGGCAGGACATTTACCTTCATGTGGAAATGAAAAACCACATCTAAAACATAACTTCTTTTTTACATGTAGACATCACTTTGTGTCCATTAGTCTTTTGCTTTGGTTTACTTTTCATACTCCTGACTGATTTACTGCAAACCTCAGGCCTCCATGTCAGCGACTTGTCATTCAGCACGGTCCTCAGCTCTGGCATCCATCAACGTGCCTAACAAAAATGAATGTGATGTGTCCTCATGTAACGCAACTGGCACTCGTGTAAAGCGTTCTGATACCTGATACCTTCGGGTCAAGTTCGCGCTATATAAAACTCAGTAAAAAAAAAAAGAAAATGCTCACTCCAGACTAAGGGCCTGATTACGATGCCAGTCAGAACGGCTTCTGTGGTACTGTTGGAGGGGTCTGATCACCTCGGTATCGTCTGAAGCAGTCAGTCCAACCTCCGGATTACAATGCATGCATCCTATACTCCGACCGACCACCAAAAAGACTGCCGACTCTGACAGCCTTTCTCTGACCACCGAGATGGTAGTCGGGGATCTCTGTACTGCCCTATGGATGCTGTTTTTTCAGACCGCCATGTCTGGATTAAGATGTGTGTTTTCGACGACCCGACCGTGGCGGTCCGATCGACTGCCTCGAGTTGTCGGAAACGATCCATTTGGGGTGCATACTCGCCCAAATCAGCTTCTCCTCGTCAGTCTCCAGCGTGGATCCCTTTCTCCAGGTTCCCCCTACACCGCTGCAGCTGAACCCCGAAGACTACGACCCTGTGGACGCCGGAATACAGGTAAGTCTGTAGGTGGCATGGATCCCCATTGCCTGGATTGTGCACAGATCGCCACACTCCAGTAATGGTGTACATGGTGCACAAGGCATATCCCCACATATGTCATGCCTGTGTGCACATATCACGTTTCCTGTGATTTTAAATGCACTTGCAGCAACATATTCGGGGGTATGTGCATCACCATAGATGAGACCGCCGCAGTAGCAGCGGGTGCATCCTACTACTGTGGGAGGAACTTTCCCTGCCTCAGACGGTCAGACAGCATTTGTCATCTGAATGAATCAATCACTCTAAGTTGCATAGCTTCGTCATCATTAAATTAATTGAACTTGCAGTGTTTGATGAGCGTATCAAGTCTCTCCACAAATTCATCAATGGTTTCACCAACTTTTTGGCATTCTTGACTGAAAACGTATCTTTTATAATCAACGTTTGGTAGTGGATTTATATATTGAATATGTAATTTCTTTGTCAGTCACAGCATTTTCTTTATGACTTCTTTCACACCATCACCAGCAAGATTTTTGAGATACTTTATAATCTTCTTATCAGTCTCTTCAAGTGCATCAATGAAATCATCAAATGTCTCTATCCATGCAGTCCATCTATCACCAATATTTTACTTTTTGACAGTATCAAAAGGTGGTAGTGGTTTCAAAAACACAGCAACGTTGTAGACCAGTGTGGAATGCGACGACACCTTGGGTGGATCCCTGTGAATTGTCTGCAACTCATCTGTGAGACCTTGCGACAAGTTGACCTCGGACTCATCTTCAGTGAGAGATGGAAACATGAATTTCTTCACAGCCATCTGAAAAATTTCACTATTTCGAGAGACGCTCTTGCCTCCTTATTTTTAAAAAACCTGTAAAGTTGTTCTCAACCCCACTTGGCAACTTTATGAATGAACCACTTCAGGTATGGATGGCTCCATAAGCACAACCCCTAACACTCCTCCATGAGCCAACTTCACTGAGTGCTGTAGTACGATGACTCTCTTTAGTGTATTCAGTAAGTCATTTATTTCTCTTCTTCTAAATGTCACTTTGCATTTTCTAACACCTGATTGATCACCACCTTGCTGCGCTTCTGTTCGCAACGTTATCTTGAAAGTTATGATAATCAGCAGCTGTGTTTCATAAACCAGGTTGAATCCACTTTCAGTGTTAACCCTCCATATAATTTACAAATGTTATCTTGCGTGGCAGCGCGGTACCTATTATTATGGCTTGACCAGCAGGTTCTTGACCAAAAACTTGTAGATTCTTCGCAACGCTTCTGTTGTCTTCACTTGCTTTACAGCGGCTGGAGTTGCGCTTTCACTCAACGTGCATGAAGCGTCTATTTCGTTCTTCAACAGCGACTCACGTGGCATGCATGTGCAGTTTGCTTGGACCACGGCAAACTCTCTGGGAGAGCACAGTCAATCTTCAGGTTACTTATCCTCTATCTCATCACCATTTGCAGCATCTTCGCCGCCTGAGTATCTGTCAAAGACTAGGCCATACTGGGCTTAGTAGTATAACATGTCTTTATTCTGCTGCGTGTAACTGCAAACCCAACATTCTAAAAAAAATCCTTCCTGGCATTGTGCTCTGACACCTACATCACAGCTCTACAGAGTCCTTTAGGAGCCAAAAGGGTTCTGTCATTAAAATATCGCAAGACACTACAGCCTCTACACTAGATTGCCTTACAAATCAATATACAAACTCCAAAGAGTCCAGAATTGAACAGCTTGCCTCCTGCTCAGCCTGAAACACATAAAGGACAGAAGAAATTAAAAATTTATCGGACTCTTTTACAAAACCTTGCACGACCGAGCTTTGAATTACCTGTTGAAGTTGCTTGCCCCCAACGTCCTTTCATATATCTTATGACTTTCAATCTTCACTTCCATACCTCTGACCTGTTAGAAGAAATTCAGAGATGTGCATGGGTCAACCCTGTGTTAATGTTAATGTTAAAAAAGGACTTGTAGAGAGTGCAGCTACTCAACAGAGTGTCCCGGCGCTGAGACAGAAGATACGTGAACCAGAAAGGGAGCTCTCTACCTCTGTCTCTACACATGAAATCTAATACTCTCAAAATCAGATTATTACTAAAAACCTGTTTCTTCAAGCAGACTTCTGGCTAGCCCTCCCCCTGCCTGCCTCTACTCTCCATCTTTCCTCAGGCCTTTTGGTCAGATGCCTAAAACGTGTTTCAGTCCCTCTAAACTGCAGACACTTCAGCAAGGCCTTAAGACCTTTCAATAGGCATGCATGGTTGATAGATTCCTTAATTTAATATCATTCCAAGGCATGTTCTATTATTATCCAGAACTAAATCCATTTTCAGTTTTCCATGTATCTGATTTATGGCACTCTGAGGCTTTTGCAAGGGTTTTTGCAGTACTTTGCAATAAATAACCAAAACATAAATAGGAGGCAAACTAAAATAGCGCTATAACATTGATGTCAACCAAATGGAACGGGCTCTAGAGGAGCATTTAGTGGGTGGTGGTGGGTGATGGTGTCAAAATTCAGCCGAGAGATCCAATAAAGTCAAGAAGCAGAGTATGCCTTGCTTCCGTTTATTGAGTTGTTCTTCCATCATAATTAGCACTGTTGACTTGGTGCCCCTGAGAGGCCTGAAACTCAATTAAATGCCATTGAGAAAGCCATTTGATTTCTGTTGTGATGCACGTTGATGGATGACCACATTTTCCATTGTCTTTGTATCACAGGGTAAGTCTGGGATAGGTCAGTAGTTTTGAAAGTTTGCCTCGTCTGCCAAAGCTTTCTTTACAATAGGGGTGATAAAGGCATGTTTGAGGTCTTGATCCAGTAGAGGTGGAGCAAATAATTAGGTTGGTGGTGAAAGGTAACCGTGCAGGAAGCCCTATGCTAAACACTTTTTCATTATAAACATCCCATGACAGGGAGATTTTTAGAAAGTCGAAGATTTTTCAGCTAACATCATTATTGACTAGCAAGAACTCACAAAAGAGGGGTAGAGCAGGCAAGTGGTACTGGGTAAGAGTCATCAGTCCACAGAGTGGTGGAAGTGGAGCTATCTCACTGAACAGTGATGTTGTTGGTGGAGAAGGCCAAGCAGTTACAACACAGTTCATTTGAGGGTACTAGAAGGCTTGTCATCAGACTATGGTTTAGCATCTCCTTATAGATATGAAATAGTTCTTCTGTTGACTTATCTGCCTCAGTAATCAGGGGCTCGGGGGTATTCTTTATTTTAAGTATTACTGCAAGCTGATTAGTATTACCTAACATGCACTCTGCAAGTGGTAGCATGAATTAGTGGCTTTTGTTTATTCCAAAGTATTTCCAGTGCTCTGCCTTGACATTTTCATTGGCAATGGTTATCTATGAACCACGGATTGGTCTTCATAGGATTAGACTTTCAGGTGGACAAGAAGGCAAGAGTATCTAATGCACAAGGACTTCCTTTTAGATGTACTATAATTTCCTCAGGTGCCTCCAAATGGGGTCTGGTGAGCCCAGAAACATTTGAATCAAATTAGAAGGTTAAAGTTTCTGTTGAATAAAGTTTTCCGGGGTGAAAGAAAGATTGTTTTTTTAATAGAAATTGCTTTCATTGGAGATGTTGATTATACTAGGGTCTGACTAGGACCAGTGGGAAACAATAAGGAGGAGTTCAGTAATCATAGAAAATACGTCACGAAAATGTCCTTGTGATTGAGTTGTGCACTGATGAGTTGAGACAACCTAAGAGTGTCCATTTCTTCAATGATGTTTTGACTGAACAAGTTGCAATGATCTCCTACTCGCCTATTCAGTAATAATCAGACTATGATAGTCTACGGCTGTAATGCCAGACTTCACTGGTAGTGAAATGCACAGTGGTAAAGCGGAGGTATCCTGGGCTCTAGTGAAAGTAAGGGATCCATTCCCACATTCTCTAATGCCTTACCTCACTCCTCTTCTTTTTATCCCACTCCTTTTATGTCTCCTTTTCCTTCTATCCACCAGTTTCTCCCCATCTTCCTTTTTCTTTCACTGCCTCTTTCCCCATGTCTTATTTCTGTCATCTTCCTTTGCCATACTCTCGTTTAGGCAAGCAAAAGTGCTTGTCTACAGATTAGTGATGGAAAAGGAAGGAGAGGACATGTAAAATGCTCCACTACCAAATGCCGCTTTCTAGGTAGCTTGAGTGTATGGTGTTCATGTCTTTGATGTGGGAGTCTATATACATGGGAGGCATACTGGAAAAAGCCACAGTGGGGGTTCTCCCAAATATCCCTATTAGCAATCAACAGTGAAGAAGATGTATGGAAATTATCACTGCCTGCAGCACAATACATAAAGTGCCACATGTATGACTGTTTTTGCGGTCGCAAGCGGGAAATTGGCCCATTTGCGACCGCAAAATTGGGCAAACCCTATTTTGCGAATCGGCAACATAGTACTGACTCGCAAAATAGGGTTTGCGACTCACTATTAGGAAGGGGCGTGCCAAGGCGTCCCTTCCTAATAGCGACTTGCACTTCAATGTACAATTGTTTTGTGACCGCAATTGCGGTCGCAAAACACTTGCAGTTTACCACCTACTTCAAGTAGGTGATAAGCCACTCGCAAATGGGGAGTGGTCCCCAGGGGACCCCTTCCCCTTTGTGAATGGATGTGAAAATATTTTTTAAGAGCAGGCAGTGGTCCCACGGACCACTGCCTACTCTTAAAAAATGAAACAGAAATGTTTCATTTTTGTTTTTTCAATGCATCCCGTTTTCCTTTAAGGAAAATGGGCTGCATTTAAAAAACACTGCTTTATTTAAAAAGCAGACACAGACATGGTGGTCTGCGGATCCCAGCAGGCCACCATCATTGGGAGTGCTAGCCATTCCCAATGGGGTCGCAAATTGCACCTGCCTCATGAATGTTAATGAGGCATGCAATTTGCAACCCCATTAGGAATCGCAAACAGTGTCTGAGACACTGTTGTAAATTACATTTTACGAGTCGCAAAACGATGCAATTTGCGACTCGCAAATAGTAAGGGTCGTACATCTGGCCCAAATGCTTTGCACAGTGTCAGATAGCCCTTTGTGGTTCTCCCACCCAACGCTCCTTACCTTTTTCTGTGGGCTACTGACTACAGAACATGAAGACCACCATTAAGATGGATACACTTCTCAAGAGGTATGGTGGTCCAAAGCCTGCCCATTTCCTCCAACTACCCCCTACAGTACGGACAATATTTTCAGAGGATCAAATCACCCCAAGACTAGAGAACTTCCTCCGACTACCATTTTTCAAGGGCCATCACACAGAGACAGTAATGACGTCTGCTCTGTCTTGAATCAATCAGTCAGCACCTTGTCCATGTGCAGCCAGTGCAAAGCAATATTTCCCAAAATTACACCAGGTACAAACGATGCTGTTAATCGTTCCCGCGTGCTGAAAAAGAAGCAATGAAGAAGGATCTTTTTTTTGCCTTTTTTATAAATTAATTGTAAAAACTTTCAGGGTACATAAATTGGAAAGCAGCTATGGGGAGCTTTGTGAGAATACCAGTGACTCTTGGTAAAAGGACAATGAAAAACATTACCAAGAGTTGAAGATAGAAAACAACAACAGGTAGGACTAATTTCATTATAACTATTGTGTTAAAAAAATGCCTATTAAATGTACTATTAAGCAGAAGAGCCAATTTCTAAAAAAAAAAAAAAAGAAGATAAGTACATTTAAAAAAAGTTAGAAATGTTTTTTTTTCTGGTTGTATCTGAAGAGAGAGAGAAAATGTTGTAAATGTTTTAAAGCGGCTGTTAAAAAACACAAAGGTTAATGTGTTGTGCTCTGTGGACAAAAATTAAAGATGTTAATTTACTGTTTTGAAAATAAGATTTCATTATTATTTTAATATATTTAAATTGAGAAAATAGTTACCTAGGGATTGTCACCTCATGTTTTTCCAGAGGTAGCTTAACTTTTACAGATTTTGGTGTTTGTTAACAATATAGATTGGTGATGATTAGGGGTGGACTGAATGTTTCATCTGCCCACGAAATTGGTGAAATTTTGGTCAGTCTGTGTTACTCTTTAACGTAGAGTTCTGGCCAAATACCGGCAATCGCCACATGGCAGAATTTTTCTTCTACGAGTCTCCAGAAAATGCAAGCTGGCGAGCGAGATTTGGCGTCCCCTAGCGCGATTTTCTAACGTGGGCGCTCGCAGTCAAAGTGCTGCAGATTGAGTAGATTTGTTGCCTCTCGAGTAGATTTTCTACTTGAGCAGCAGCAAAATCAACTCGAATGGCCTTGCGCTCTTGCACAATGCATGGTGCTGTTCGCACTGATTTTCAGCACTGCTAGCGCTCCCGGTGCTAAATTGCAGTGTGAGCAGCGCGAGCTGCATATTTTCCACCCATTGGTGGAACTCCACGGAATCTCGCTGAGCTTTTATCTAACCCTGCAAATTCCGCCCACCCCTAGTAATGATTTTCTCTTGCTGTGTGATTCTGGTGACAGAAAAGAAATGTTAAATTATTATAAACTTAGCAACTGAAAAGGAGCGTAAATTATAAAAAAATATTTTTACTCTATCTTCAGACAAGATCCAAGCATTGTAATGTTCAAAACATATCAAATATCGATAGTTTGTGGAAATGTACGTTTTCAGGAGTCTTGTGTAGAAGTTCAAAATCCAACTTTATTCATTATTTCAAAATATTTTTCCCAATCAGCCCAGCCAACGCGTTTTATCCCTTTCGTCTGAAAATAGAGCAACATTTTTTTTAAAATATTTTAATTTTACGCTCCTTTTCAGTTGCTAAGTTTGTCTGTTTAAGGATCGTGGCTTCTGAGCAGTGGGGCTACGAAAAGTAGAGCGTATTAGAATCTGTAATATTAATAACAATACACTAGTGCGACATTAAGGCCCACAATGCTGATGCTAAAATTGTTCGTGAATTATATAAAAAACAAGGTTTAAGAACAAATCATCTGTTGATAGGTTGATTTCTCTCTGGAGAGACAGACTAGTGGTGGTTTAATTCCGGGTAGGATTTAATGCTTTGCTTTTTTTATTGACTTTGAAATGTAGAGTTTTTAACTTCAGAATGTCTTTCTGATTCTCTGAAGATATTCTTGCCATGTTTTTGATGTTGGTGTGGTTTGTTTCTTTTTGGGTCTCTTTCAGGTTTCCATGTCTTTAAATGAAAAAAGATCATATTAAAATTATGATCGTTCGTTTTTGTCTTCCCTAGTGTATACATTTTGCTGTGTATTTACCCTTTTAAAAAATGTATATTAGTTTGTTCCTGCAGTACTGGTTCTGCAATCATTTGGTTAGAATTTTCACCTGAATGGAAAGGTGAAAAAGAAAAAAAAGGAATGTATATTTGCTCTTATATTTCATTAATTTTTTCAAATGTTTCTGCTCTTCCAGTGTCCAGCACCTCCCCTGATTTGGCCCTCAGTGGAGTTAACAATAGCAAATCTAACTCCCTTTCATTGCCCGGCACTTTTGCCGGGTTGGACCACACTAGAGTTTAGAATAGTAAATCTGAACCCTTTTCAGTGTCCAGCACCTTCCCCAAGGTGTTCTTCACTGGAGTTTAGAATAATAGGTCTGACCACCTTTCAGTGTCCAACACGTTCCCAGTGTTGGCCGTCACTGGAGTTTAGAATAGTAAATCTGACCCTTTTCCGAAAGCCAGCACTTTAAAAAAAAAAAAAAAAGCACAGTAAAGACATGTGTGATAACTGTGTGTATGGTACGGGTTTGCATGAAAAATTATTTTTTAATGCTATGTAATGTAAATGCGTGGTAATGTCTTACAATCGAGTTTTGTGTGCCCAGTGCGTCCCCCAAGCAGGGATCCACTTGGGAAACTTCCCTATAATGATCACTGCTCACAGGGCAGAGTTATGTCCCCTGACACTGATCAAAAGTGGAAGCAAACCACACTAATGGCATGGTCTTCTTTCACTTTTGAAAGGTTTTATTTTGCTATGATGCCAGCACACTGTGCCCCACATCAAACCAAAAAAAAATAAAACTCAGGACATGCGGAAAGCACTTCTTTTCCATTCCATTTGTGTTCCAACTTTGATTTTTCAAAATGAAAATGGTTCTTATTTTAAAAAGCAGAAGTATTTTCTTTTGGAGTACGGAAGACAACCCATTGACGTCCTCCACGCTAGAGGGGTTAAGCTACCTGGGGCATGATGTACCAAGCCATTTTGTGGTCCCTAATCCTGCAATCTGCAACATCACAGGGTTTTGGGACGGAATATGTATTTTTTAAATTGTAATTCTAAGTGTACTTATATAGCACTTACTACCCCGAACGAGACAATGAAGTGCTTTACGCAGGGTGGCATGCTGCTCTAGGAACCCAATATTATTGGTTAGTCCAGTGCTTATTGGTTATAGTTGGTTATTGGAATTAATCTTGTGCTCCCAAAGAATCCATTCCATGCATTGACTTAAGTTTTGTTGTGGTAGATGAAATTAATAGGACTTAGGTGTGATCGTTCTTAGGGGTATGTGAGTTCATGCTGGTGAATTGTGGGATTGATGAATGAGCTACAGGGGATGCAGGGGTATTAACTGCATAGAAGCTTGTTATGGTCTTTGGAAGGAAGAGTGGGCAATTTGAATAAATGCAATAATAGAAATTAAGGCAAATGCACATGTGACAGAGCAGGCTGTCCTTGGAGAAAGAAGGCGTGGAGGGATGGAAGTAGGAAAGTTTCACTGAAGGAAAAGGGAGAGATGGCAATCAGAAGTTTTAATATAAGGTCAGTTTTCATGCAGGGTTTTAGTAATATAGAGAAGGCTTTATGAGATAGCATGCAATCAGCGGTTGCAACACTGTAGAAAGAAACATTGTTTGCATGTGATATAGTGCTCTGCTAAATACTTTTGACAGGCAATAGATTCAGAAGAACAGTATGTCACTGCTCAAATACCACTAGCCCGCCACTTCAACAAGAACGGCTGATAAGCTCAGGGGTTGAAATGTAAAGGTATGACTAGATAGGTGTATTGGGAAATATCAAGAGATTTAGGCAGCGCCTGAAAGAAGCAGTAACCTTGTGATCGTAATAATTGGAGAAATTAAAGGGGTGCATAATGCAAACATTGAGAGGAGATTCTGAACATGCTGAAGCAGATGTCTTTGATTTGGTATGTATTAACCCCATTTTGCGAATCAGAAAGCATTCCCAACTTGAAAATGGGTTTACGGATCCATGCTGAATCGCAATTAGAAAGGGGCATGGAATGTGGGTCCCCTCCTAATTGGGATTCAGTATGCTATGTATCAATGATTGGCGCCTGCAATTTTAGTTGCAAGCTATTATTGCAAAGCACTGTATGTAACCTGTCTATAACATTTTCATCCAAAGCACTGTGTGCAATAGTCGGGGTGGAAAAGTGAGATCAGGAGAAAGAAAACAAGGGGGACACAGATGATGGAGGTGCAGTGTGGTTACTATTATCTCCTCAAAGGCTTTGTCATTGGACCAGTACCTGTTTACAGGAAGAAGAGCAGTGATGTGTCAATGTTTTTTTATCTTTTTGACAATAAATAAACAGAGCAAATTTTACTGCACCATTTCTTTAATATCGCCTGCACGAAACACAAATGCCTGTGGTTCCTCACCCCTTAGAGCCAGAGAGCATGCCTGTTTTTTTACTCGTCAGTTCACAAATGGGGCCACTTTTATTTAGAGGCTTGGGCCAATTTTGAGTCCCAGTCCAAACTGGCAGCAAGTTTAGAAAACTGAATAAAAGCAATGAGGAGAAACACAAAAAGTGGAGTTAGGAGTGAGATACAGCTCCATGGCAAATCTGACATTTCAAAAGCATGTTATATCTGAGGATGATACAATAAGACAACAACTTCTGTGTGGTAAATACGTAAATACAATAAGACAACTTCTGTGTGTTAAATAAGTAAATGAGACAACAGTTTTAAATCACTTTTTGTGTAAAACGTAGTGCTTTTGAACAATATGGTAAGCACAAGGGAGTAGCCACAAAATTAAAATACACCCCACTTAGAACCAAAGGTCTTATCGCACCATGCAAGCAAAGCAAGTCATTGTTACCCTCCCTAGAAGAGCTCTTATTTGTTCCATCCAAGCATCTATACATTCATACTTTCATCTCTTCAGCAACCCGTTGATATCCACAATTTCACCTTTACATTCTGTTATCCATTCATTCCTTCATCCATCAGTCTTTCATCTTTCCGCCCATCCGTCTCCAAACCTATCCATGCATCTATCCGTCTATCCATCCATTCACTCATCCATACATCTATCCATCGATTCACACTTTCACTCATCCATCTATTCACCCTTTCACTCACCCATCCATTCACCCTTTCACTCACCCATCCTTTCACTTACCCATGCATCCATGCTTTCAGTCATTGATTCATCCCTCCACTCTTCCACTCCAGCCATCCATTCTTTCACTCTATTAATCCATCCTCCCCTTCATTCATCCATCTTCCCTTTCATTCATCCATCCATCATTTCACTGTCATCCATCCTTTCACATATCCATCCACCCTTCCCGTTTATCCATCTAGCCACTCATCTATCCATTTACTCTTTCACTCATCTATCCATTTACTCTTTCACTCATCCATCCATTTTCCCTTTCAATCATCTACCCATCCTTTCACTCACTCATCCATTCATCCTTTCACTCATCCATCCACCCTTTTCCATATCTATCTATCGATTCACCCTTTGACTTATCCATCCACCCTCCCTTTCACTCATCCACCCATTCTTTCACTCATTCATCCATCCATCTATCCATCCACCTTTTCACTCACCCATCCATCCACACTTTCACTCACACACACATATTCATCCATCCACTCACCCACTCTTTCACGTTAATTAGGAACCTTTGTCTGCTGAGTTGCAGACAGAAGAGACCCATCAAGAGTGAGGTCTCACAATGCTCATGGGTAACCACGTCTTTTCGGGAGATTGGCAATGAAAACAATACATGAAAGTCCATCCTCCACATCCCCCAACCCATCTGGTATCTCGGGGGTGAGGGCACTTCCCAGAAACCCCATTCACTCATGTAGAGTGTGTGTCTTTTCACAAAAACCAAGGCCGGACTGTGCGGATCGGGCATCTCCCCGGGAGGCTGGAAGGGTGGGGGCTGCATTTGTTACCAGGGGTGGCTTTTGTAAGCAGTGCAGCAGTTTTAAAAGCACTGCAGAGTTCCTTGTATATTCAACAGTTTTCAGGCAACAATGAAAGTGACAAGTTAACTCTGGTGATTAATGTACCTGCTGGAGAGAGATTGGAGTTTTGTTTAATGGCGGTTTTGACTTATCTAAGGTAGCGCAGAGGGTTAATATGCCTGCTACAAAGCGCGTGTACTATGCAGATAAGAGAACAGTATTTTATGTGCATTGCTAAGTGGGTTACTGCTTTTGTCACAGAGATCCTTTTGTCACTGTGCAGGTCATAAATTACAATCGTAATCTAGGTTAGAAAGTTCTGTTTTTTCCCCAGTCTTTTGTTATCCTAAATTTGGTAAAAAGGGTTTGTTTGGGTAGAAATTAATTCTTTTTAGTAAAGTCAACATTAACCAGTATGTTACGTTCTGAATACTGGGTTTGTGCTTCCTCAGACCAAGGACTCTTAAAAAAAAAAATGCCTATCAGTGTGGATGACATGTGAATCCTACACCTTGTAGTCCCCTTTGTCTTATGCAACATTTTATATACACTGATTTACACAAGTATGTTTCATTGTCTCTGTATGTGTGTGTTTGTGATGTAAAATGCTCCGATACCCTACACTGGTATGAGAGGTGCTACAAAACAAATCAAATACATGTGAGAGAGGGGCTATGGAGAGATAAGAGGTACTGTTGGAAAGTGATAGCGAAGGAATCATTGATTGTTGTATCCTGTTGCACTGTAAGGTCATCATTTACTATGCTTTAAAAAACTCAAACAATTGAATTTGTAATTAAAAATGTGTTGTAGAATGCACCATTTTTACCCAAATTTTCTTGGGGGGAAAACCCCCCCAAATCCCCTTGTAGTAGTAGTCAGGCTCGCTCGCTATGCACCGTATGGGGGCTGGTTTGACAACAAGCTGCACTGCAAAAGAGTAGTTATTTAGCTAATATCCACAATGGCTACGTTTGCCAGAGAGTCCGTCAAGTGGAGCTGGAACAGTTCCTGTTCCTTGTAAATAGATCTTAGTGCCTTTCTGTACCCACCACTGCCAGGTCCTTTGTGCCAGCATATGACGAGATAAGCCACTGACACCAACCCCCTCTTTGTTGTCTGGCTCACCTCTTCCATTTATTGTGGATTTTTTGGCCTGAAAACACGTCTCTTACATGAGGTCACGGTAAGAGACCCTAAGGTTAGCTCCTGCTTTCTTTAGCTTATTTGCATGGAGGTGTGTTTCTAAAAATAACAGAACAGACTTTATTGACCTCAGAAGGATGAAATCGAAATTACAGGATTCAAACTCATGGCCAGATGTCAGCTTGGCCACCTAACGATTGTACTATGTCAACTATGCTCCCTTTCTGGATTTGTAATGTAATCTGTGGTCATGCTTTACTCAGTATGAAATCATTACGGCACCTATAGAGCAAGTTTTAAAGTGCTTTCTTCTTTTTAATGTTTGAAGTATGTACTGGGGAAAAATAACAGCTTTCAGTGATTTTCCTAATGTTTTTACCGACCTGGACTTTACAATACACGTCATACTGGTACAAAACTGGCCTGGTGGCAAACCTACAGGTACATTACTTGCCCTGGGTGTCTAAAAACGTAGCTTTTTTTCTGAAATGACACTTGCATTTTGCAGTGTCGGAACGGAGGCTGACAGAGGACAGAGCATCCCTGCTCTGCCCCAACTGGCACTTCTAAGGGGGTTGTCATCAGTGCAGACTTATGAAATTACTGCAGCCTTATTGTTCCGTTGCTGTGCCTCCACAACACCCCCTCCCCAACATACAGCAGGACTCAGAGTGTGGGTGCAGGGAGCATTTCGTTCTGCTGCAGCCTTGGGTTAGTACATACAGGGTGGATGGTGATGGTGAATGTTGTGACTGTGTGAGTGCAGGATGAGTAATGTGCCTGTGTGCAATTGCAGTGTGTTGTGTGAGTATATGAGTGCAGGGTGAGCGGTGCGTAGGGTGATTAATGAGGAGGGCGAGTAATAAGATCACTGGGTGAGTAGTAAGATTGTATAAGTGAATGGTGTGCTTGTGTGAGCGCAGAATGAGTTGTGTGGCTGTGTGAATGTTAGTCTTTGCGAGTCTATTTGTACTTTTTTTTTCAACCCCCTTACCCGGTGTGCGATTGAAGGTTGCATGCATTTTATACTCTACTCAAACCTTTCTGCCCCACCACTTTTAAAATGCACCAGCCGCTACTGGTTGGGACTCCAAATATCTTGTTGATGCATTTCCTTGTGTCATTGAAAGTTATGTTTACTAGCACCTCCATGACTGGAAGTTTGAAAAAAGCGTCCAACACCACTAGTATTGGGCCCCCATGGGGCAGCGATCTGAAGTTCACATTGATGCCACGCCATGGACCAGCGCTGGGACTGTCGAGACAATTGGAGGAGGTTCATCTTGAGACTTGCATACCTTGCACCAGTGGCATCAGACGACCATGTCATCGACTTCTGCATCCAGGACGGGAAACTAAAAGTAATGCCACAGTCATGTTTTCGTCTTGGTAGACCCTTGGTGTCCAGTGTGTGGCTAAGCGAAACTGGTGGAGGACAACAATTTGGTAACCTCTCGGGAGGACCCCTTGTCCTGTGACACTGAGTTAGTGTTGGATGTTCCACAGAGGTGAGGTTGAGTGACATCATCGTACTTCCCAACGTCCGGGAGGAAGTCTTTCCACTATCCGGACGTAACTGCCTCCAGGGTCTTTTGGAGGCACAGATCTGATGTTGAGGCATTAGCAATGTCCTCGTATTTGGACAAAATATTGAGTTTTTAATATTGTTAGACAGAAATATTGAAAAAAAATATTGTTACAAATATATTGTGAGGAATAAATATCGTTAAGAATATTTTTTTTAATATAGTTTTGAGTAATTATTTTGTCAAAAATATTGTTTTTTGATTATTTTAATATGTTTTAGTGCATATATTAATTTTATGTGTTTGTATAATTGTAATTCATTTTCTTAAATATAGTTTGTAATTTTAAGTGATTTAGATTTTGTAATTTAATTGCTAATAGTAATTTATAGTGTTGTAGCATGCTGTTGGGTTTGTAGGGGGATAGGGTGGAAAGGTATTTAAGTAATAATTAAGTATGAAGGAATTATGTGATTGATATTAATTTTGTACATTATGTCATGTTGATTTATTTAAGTTTTATTTTAGGTGCGGGTGCTAGGTTTGCAGAGGGTATTTAATTTATTTGAAGAGTTTTATAGAGTGCGAACAAGACCACATAAGGGTAACTGAGCGCTTTACATCGTGGCAGTTCAATGGGCACACCCCATGGTAATCGTAACACAATCAGAAAAGAAAACCTACATAACAGATCATGAAAATCAAAAACAGAACTAAAGGGAGCAAAAGAATGTCAATGCATCTTAAGGTGATTGAAAGCTAGCCCAAAAATGTCTTCATCAGTAACTCTTTGACTTCTTTTTTGACGGAAGCCGTGGAGTTATTAAGTCTTATTCAGGGCTTTAAGTGCGCCGGGTCTCACCGGTGCTGAGTACCGGCAGTTTTTTAAAGGGGGCCTCGAAACTGGTCTCTATCGGGCTCTGTTTTGTGCCCTGGCACAGGTGGTCCGGTTTTTTCTGGACTGAGGTGACAGCAGGCACATCGATGTGCGTGTGCTCACACTGCTCACTTCTCACTAGTGGAGAAATTACGTCATGACGTTATGCCAGGTAAACGTTGTAGGGGAAGGGAAATCCTTTAAAGAGAGTCATTTTCTCTCTGGATTTCCCTTCTCTTTTTGAAACTCAGGAGCAGCAACATTCTCGTGGTGTCACCAGGGCTGTAAGTGGAAGCTTTTTCAATATTATATACAAGCCATAGTTGCTGCTTATTTATCTTAAGAAACTAACAACCATTGACAAAGCCAATAGTCCTGACTTGTTGTGGGTATGATGCTACTTGTTGTATCATATATCTGGACGCAATGACAGAAACAGCAAAATACAAGTCGGGCGGCACACTAAGCTAAACAGATTTTTAGCTTACGTGTTTTTGAGCCACGCCCCTTTGAGATATCCCCCAAGTTTTTTCTTCCCACTTAAAGCCCTGGTCTTATTTCAGGTGGCAAGGCGTTCCAGATTCTTGCAGCAATACACGAAAAAGCTTGCTTGTAAGTTTTCTTTTTAAGGAATTTCGGTGGCTTGAGCAGTAAGGTGCTAGAGCCTCTAGAGGAGCGAGAGCCCCCAGAAAGCTCAAGTTTTTGTGCAAGGTAGATTGGGGTGTTGAAGTGTAAAGCTTTATGCTTCATGCAGGCAATTTTCAGATGAATCCTTGCTTCATACGGGAGGCATTTAAGAGATTTCAGCTCAGGCGTGATGTGATGATAGCGTTTGGAGCCTGTAATGAGCCTCGCAGCGGATTGAGAGAGGCCCTAAGTAGCGCCGTCTTCGCTCTAGGAAGGCCACAGAGGGTGGCACTACCATAGTCCAGTTTAGAAATCACTAGGGCTTGCACCGCATTTTTGAAGTCATTATGGGGTAGGAACGGTTTAATTTTCCTCAAGACTCTCAGTTGGAGGTTCGCACCTTTGGTGAGAGCACTGATGTGCTTTTGCATGTTCAGATGTTTGTCGAGTATTATTCCCAGAGAGCTCGTAGAATCAATGATGCTTGGAGTGCAGTCGAGAGCTGTGAGTTCATGCAACCATTCTTCGATGTCTGGGGAGTGATTGGCTGGGGCAATAAGGAGGAATTCTGTTTTGAGGGCATTTAGTTTCAAGTGATTGAGAGTCAACCAACTTTGAGTTTCCTGAAGAGTTGAGGGACCTTATGTCCGACGGGGAGGAGACTTTCTGGTACAATTGGGTGTCATCAGCATACATGTGGTAATGAATGTTGGACAATTTCAGGAGTTCAGTTAGGGGCTCCATGAACAGGTTGAAAAGGGTGTTTGACAGCGTGGACCCCTGTGGGACCCCCAGAGTGAGGGGAGCAGGATTTGACAGAGTCTGATTCACCTTAAGTCTTTGTGTTCTGTTGTGAAGGAATGAGGAGAACTAATTTAGCACAGTCCCTGATAGCCCCATCCTGTGTTCCAGTAGCTTAAGAAGGGTATCATGTTTGACCGTATCATAAGCAGACGCATCGGGTGGGAAGTTAATTAAGTAATAAAATATAATTAGTTAGTAATTGTTATTAATATTTTAATTGATTAATCATTATGCATATTGTATAATATATATTTTAGTTATATTTTATGTGTGGGCTTCTGGGTGTGTAGGGCTATAGGATGGGAAGTTTATTAAGTAATAATTAATAGGTAATTATTATTTGTTAATTATTTAATTTATTAATTATGTAAATTGAGTTATACTTATTCGTTTTAGTTATATTTTGGATGTGAGCTGCTTGCTTTGTAGAGGTATAGGGTGGGAAGTTAATTAAGTAATAACTAAATAATTATATTTATTTGATCATTAATTATGAAACTGTTTACTAAGTATGTAACTTGTTTAATTGCTTTTATGTTTTAATATACATATTTTCATGTAATTTAATATTGTTTATATTAAGAGTTTTATATTTTTTTATAAATTATTAGGGTTATTCAAACACGTAATGTGTTTGAAGTGAAGTACTTTCCCTACTGTTGAAGGAATAGTAAATGTAACCCTTCTGAAGTCCAACACTTTCCCTACTGTAGCACAGACTGGAGTGGGAATAGTAAATCTTAACCCCTCCGAAGTCCAACACTTTCCCTACTGTTGCACAGACTGTAGTGGGAACAGTAAGCCTTAACCCTCCAAAGAGCAAAGCTTTACCTACTGTTGTAAAGACTGGAGTGGGAATAGTAAATCTTAACCCCTCCGAAGTCCAACGCTGTCCCTACTGTTGCACAAACTGTAGTGGGAATAGTAAGCCTTACCCCTCCAAAGAGCAAAGCTTTCCCTACTGTTGTACAGACTGGAGTGGAAATAGTAAATCTTCCCCCCTTTGAAGTCCAATGCTTTCCCTACTGTTGCACAGACTGGAGTGAGAATAGTAAATCTTATCCCTCTGAAGTTCAACTCTTTCCCTACTATTTATAGTATTTTTCGTAAATGTATTTTTTGGGGTTCTAAATTTGTAATATTTAATTTATTGTTCAAATTAATTAATATAATTTTGTAATGGAATTGTTTATATTTTTTATGATTTTATGTGTATGTATATTTTATTTAATATATATACATATGTTTTATTTTCAAAGTAATACATTTTAACTATTAAAAATAATGTAATGTAAAAGAATTGTATTAATTATGTTACACTATATGTATATATATTTACATAAAACATATATATGAATATATCTGTTACTGTGTTTATATAATTTATTTACATATAGTATTAAATATGAGTGGAGTGTATTTAATTTACATTGTATTAAATGTATATATTAAAATATTTAACCTTTACTACTTTAAACTGTATTCATATTAAAAAAAATGATATTTTTGTATATTTTGTGATATTAGTGTCAACGAGATTTTTTTCCGATATTTTTGTACTCACCATTATATATATATATAGGGACACGATATTTTGGTAAAAAATATTTTTGACAGAATATTTGTGTCAAATGATATTGTTTACCTCGATATTGTGCCATTGATCCCAACGTCCTGGAGGGCTATAGTTTTCGGGCATATGACCTCAACGTACTCGTCGGCATCCGACAATGAGCGTGGAGGAGTGACGGCTGGTTGCCTTGGGTGTCTGGAGAGGTAGGGTGTGGGGTTGTCAAACCCTGATTTGTAGTGCACCAGTAGTTTGTACTTTTGCAGTTGCAGGGCCAATTTCTCAATGCGGGGAGGTGGGTGTAGTGCCATGCCAGCCAAAAAGTTGTATGTGTGACTTGTGGTCGGTAATGACTCTAAAGAGCTGTCTGTAGAGATAGAGGTGAAAGTGATAGCAGCCACATTTAATGGCAAGTACTTCTTTCTCTATATGTGCATAGCATTTCTATGTATCAGGGCTTTACTGGCAAAAGTGATGGGTGCCAAGCTGTCGCTGCATCAGGACGGCTCCAAGGACTGGCATCTACTACCAGTTTCAAGTCTGTTGCCGGATCAAAATATGCCATCACGGTGTCATGAAGGATGACACTCTTGGCAGCTTGGAACACATCGTCTTCAGTTTTACCCAATGGCCAGGGAGTTGATGCTTTGATGAGGTGTCGTACCGGGCTTGTAAGTGTCGCTAGTTTGGGAATGAGCCTCCCACAGTACGAGAACAAGGAAGCTTCGGACCTCGGCTACATGTGTTGGTATAGCAGCATATTTTATGCCATGCAATATGTTGGTTCAATCCTGATGTCAGCCCTCAAGAAGATATAGCTGAAGAATTCCATTTCCTGGCAAAAGAACTGGCACTTAGCCTGGTTAAGGTTGAGACCACCCGCTTGGATCCTGTGGTGGGCTGCTTGAAGGCTGCGATGATGACTCTTGATGGTGGGTGCTTTAATGAGGATGTCATCACTGACACTGATGGCCCCTTCAAGACCTGTGAGGACTTCATGGATTGCATTTTAGAAAACCTTTTCTGCTGATGAGATTCCAAAGCAGAGCCTGCGGTAGCGGCGCAGGCCAACGGGGGTGGAAAACTTTGTGATGTACCTGCTGTCCTCATGCAACTCGAGCTAATGGTATCCCGAGTTTAGGTCAAGCTTGGCGAACCAGTGGAACCCATTGATGTCAGTGATCAGGTCATCAATAGTTGGGGAAATGTGGCGTTCCCATTTGATTGCCTTATTGGGCAGGGGCATTTCAAAGCAGGTGCGGAGTCAGTCAAGTTGTTTGGGCTTGTTTGCAATCACAATGGGGGAGACCTTCTCAGTGGGTCCCAAAACCATCTCGATGGCTTTTGCATCTTTTGTTTCTGCAGCTCGGCATAGAATCTGGTGGAGCAGGCTTGAGTCCCATTTGAGACCGAGCAGGCAAAATCCCAGCTAACAAGATGAGCTTAGCAGAGGTGGGCAACAGAGTGCGGTGTGGATGGAGAGCACAAAATTGTGCTAGGCTGGTTACATTGACAGATGCTCTTATGTCGATCAGAGAGGTGACCGGCATGTGGCCAATGGTGACTAGGCACGTAGGGCGAATGCGCCTCAGTGGTGCCCCAACTCAGGAGTGCAGAACATCCTCGACTGGATCACCACTATCACCTGTTGGTGTGGTAACACCTTGGGATGCATCGCTGGATCATGCAGAACAGCACACATACCTTGGCTGCGGGCATGCTATGCCCTCTATATGCGGGAGATCCGTGCCCACAGCAGCATACTTTGGCGAAGTGATTGAGGCGCTGGCAAGTCAAGCAAGTTTTTCCCCTGGCTGTGCATTCAATGAGAGACTGTTGAGACAGTCCACCGTAACCCCATGAGTCTCTGGCGGGGCACACAACGTTGCTCGTTGAGAGTGCACTTCGCCGAGGAGGGCTCTTCGATACTGCTGCTGCTGATTCAATTTTGATAGGACGTGGTGGGGGTTCAGGAGTCATCATGAGTCTATGGAATGCCATTTTGATCTGGTCCACACAGTCATTGAACAGCTCATGGGGACGGGCGAGCGTCAGGATAACATCCATTGGCATGTTGGGGCAACGAAAGATGTGGCTGCATTGCCACTGACAGGCAGCCTTGTATGATTTGCGTGCACACTTCCTTCTGAGGGACATCTACGATGCAGGTACTGGCAAGTCCTCTTAGGCGAGCATAGAAGAGGTCAGTGGACTCTCCCTCACGTTGGCAAACCTGGCGCAGCTTGAAACTCTCAAAATCAGGGTTCATTTGGGGTTCAAAATACGCATTGAAGACTGCTATGGGAGCGTTGTAGTCATCATTAGAACCAGTGCCAGAGAGGTTGCAAAATAGTTTGAAAAAATCCTTTGCCTGTTCATTGAAAAAGCAGGGACCTTCTTATCTCACCATCTGTCTCTTTAGTGGCTTTGAAGCAATTGTTTAGACACGCCACTCGTGTGCCATTGTGGAGCTGCTGTGGCTGGATCGCTGAGCTCCCTAAATGGCAGTAGGGGGTTGGATGCACCCTGATGGCATGTGCAGGCGTAAGGCACTGAGGTGGAGGCACATGTGCGTGGGGCAGGGGTGGAGCATGTTGGTCTGGTGTGGCCTGTGCACTGTCTTGCTGGGCTGTGCTCATGATGGGTCCCAGGCGTGTGCGGGATGAGCACCAAACAGCTGGGGTCCACGTGTATAGTGCAGGAAGGCCTGGGCGGGCCTGTGGTAGCATAGAGGTGTCAGCGCGAATACATATGTTTACTAAGCATGCTTTACATCACATGCTATTACAACGCGGTCGGTACAACGACTGCGTTGTTACAACACAAACCATTACATCGCAAGTTATTTCAATGACTTTCTGTATGGGGCGCGCTGAACTTAGGAATAGTCTAATTTACTATTCCTACTCCAGTTTGTGTAACAGCAGGGAAGGTGTTGGATTGTAAATTCAACACCTTCTGCCCCCTACAGCAAGTCGTTGTAACGACTTGCGATGTAATGGTTCGCGTTGTAATAACGCGGTCGTTGTATCTACCGGGTTGTAATAGCATGCATTGTAACGCATGTGATCAAAAGGCTGTTTCCCGCCAGCACTCACCGTTGAGCGAGGGTTGAGGCGAGTATTGCTCAGGATGCCCGTGGCATGGGCGGATGGAGGCGCCAGGATGGGGCAAAGCAGGCCGTGCCAACTGAGGGTGGGTGCAGCACTCTGAGATGTTGGGTGTCTCCTGTTGAAAAAGCACGGACATTGGTGCAGCTTTGGGGAGGTGAGCCACAGCTCATAACCACTCTGCACAGAGACCAACAGCAATCTTTAACTGCTCGCACGCCACTTCACACGGGAGGGGACTTCCCCTTTTTTTTATTTCTTCGCCCATGACCTCTAGCGTGGGGTCAGGGCGTTAATGTGTATCAGTGATGACGTCTCAGGGTGTGGCCCTGTGCTGTCTTACAAGCACCTACAACGGAACATTGGGAGTTGGTCTGGCACTAAGAATGGCACCTTCGTAGGCCATTGCTAATGTTACAGGCCAGCAAATGAAGCACTGTATGGTTGCCCCTTGCCAACGCTTGTCTGGTGAGCAGACGTCCAAGGGAGCCGCATCCCTCCTTCGCCAGAAACCGCCTTTCACTGTAAGGACAAACTCAGGAAAATGTAGGCAGAAGGAGCTGTCTCTCATCTGAGCAGTAGGGAAATCCCCTCAACCCCCCAGCACTTCTCCTGCAACTGCTGTTTGAAATATGGTTGTCCTGACTCCTCTTGCAGTACAGAAAAGTGGAAAAATTTGTCGTGTTTATTTTTTCATTTCTACGACAAAATTAGGCTTACACACTTTTCAGCAAAACAAGGGGAAGAACCCAAATAGCAGCCTCTCAAAGAGAAGATGAAGCTGGACGAGTGCCACCGAAAACTGGACCTGTTTTTCCCTAATCTTAATAGAGATCAGAGAGCGCTCCTTCTCCCTCTGTGCTGCCTATTTTAGTCAGACGACGTGAAAGTGCGCGCTAATAGCTTTATTGCACTTCCCTGCAGGGAATAACTGTTTTTAAATATCCCTCTCTCATTATTGGCCCTCTCCTGGCTTGGGCCCATATTTGCGTTAACAGGCTTTATTGCCCGTGGGTGCAGGTACTCATTATTAATTATTATGGAAAAGTGTGAAAACTATGTGTATGAAAAAGTATAACTTTTTTGCAACTTTGATTTCCAAAATGCTTTGAAGTTAAAGAAACAGGTCAGTGGTATTCCCTGCATGTCACGGTAATATTGAACAGTCAGTTTCTGTCAATATTGCAATAGGTTCAGCTGAACTGCTTTCTAAACTTGATATTTGTTCTAATAGGCCTCCTAGAGCAACTCAACTGTATAGTTTCAGAACAAGATCTTTAATGACAGGCACATGGTACATAATATTCTAAAACAGTATTTAAATAATGCGTATAATATTTTTTGCAGAAAAGGGTGATTTAATTATTTCTTTCTTACAGCACTTTATCTAATACAATATTAATAACATATTTTTGTACATTAAAAATGCATTGAACAATAAACCTTAATATTGTTCAAATCTTACACTGTTTCTCAAATAAATATCAAATAAGATGGTTCCTATAGTTTGCCTTTGATACACATTATTATGTATTCATACTTCAAACTGTAAAATTAGCCATCTATTTTAAGAAAATGAACACAATTTACAAAGATGTATATCTTTTCATAGAGAAACAACTATTTGCATGAACAAATTGCTTAACATTCTGTAATAGAAAAGGGATTTTGGTTACAGGCATCCATGAAAGGGATTCAGGGATGGTATGTATGAAAGTGGGAAGTCGAGTGGAACTGAGGTTTGGCGTTTCCATTGCAAATATATAGGGGTTCTCTGCTACTGTCTACTACTAGTGTGTTAACTGTTGTGATGTTGTTTCAACAATCTCAAGAAATACGTAAGTGAATATTGTTTGATAAATTTGTGCAAAGCATTTTAAGGGGGAAGTGGGGTCAGTCATGCATCGCTAGAGATATGAGACTTCCTGGGTCAGAGACATAGAAAAAAGGGTTAATTGGTACAAATGACGTGCAACTAATTCCCAGACAGTATTCGCAAGTGTAAAAATAAATGTCAAAATAATGAAGTAATACCATCACAAAGTATGCAGCAGTATGAACTCGGCTACCCATGAAGTGTGATATAGGGTCAATGTTGCACATAACACAAGCTTGCTTTACCTATGGGGTTTGTATGTATAATGGCAATAAAGATGCTTCATATTATTCTGAGCTATTTTGCACTTCCTTTCATAGCTCTAATGCTATACCTGTTTATACAGCAGTGTGTATAAAAGAAGCCTGTGTGATGTCATCAGTGATGTCATCAATCGTGTCATTTGAGATGTCATCAGTGATGTCATAATTGATGACATAGAACATGTCTTGAGTGATCTATTATGTGAGGTCATTAGCAGTGCATGGTGGAGGGCAAGGTATGGTTAGCTCTGCTAACTATAATTGGTAACTTTTGTGATTTAGTGTATTTTTAATTCAAAACATTAATGTTGTCACTGACATATTCACCTAACAAAAACGTCACTTTAACCTTTGTTTCTTTCAGTGAATATATATATATCTGTATATATATATATATATATATGTGTGCTATCCGGACCGCATTTTTCACAATGCACAGTCTCATTCGAGCTTCCCATTGGTGGGTGTGCAATATGAAAATGGCGAAGTGGGTTCAGCGTTTGCACACACTGTCTCCGTTCAAGCCTCTGAAGAGAAGCATATGGAGCTTTGAAACGCGTCAGGCATTTCCATTACGGAGCAGCTTCTACAAGCGGATTCTCGTCCCTGCCTTTCATAAACAAAGCTGCTGATCGAGTGCTACTCACCTGGTGGACAACCTTTGGAGCAGAATGTAATAAGCGGCCGTCCTGCCGCGGAGTGTGCACCACCCCGTAATGTCTTGGGGGGGCTTCGTGGGTCAGCAGCCGCAAACAGGATTGAGGACGAGTCCACTTGCAGGGTCCATACAGAACAAGATTTGTGTGCTATCCGGACCGCATTTCCCACAATGCACAGTCTCATTCGAGCTTTCCATTGGTGAGTGTGCAATATGAAAATGGCGAAGTGGGTTCAGCGTTTGCACACACTGTCTCCGTTCAAGCCTCTGAAGAGAAGCATATGGAGCTTCGAAACACGTCAGGCATTTCCATTACGGAGCAGCTTCTACAAGCGGATTCTCGTCCCTGCCTTTCATAAACAAAGCTGCTGATCGAGTGCTACTCACCTGGTGGACAACCTTTGGAGCAGAATATATATATATATATATATATATATATATATATATATAGATACTCACTGAAAAACCAAAGGTTGCAGGGACGTTATAGTTAGGAAATGGAATTTAAAAAACTTAGAAATTCATTGAACGAACCAAAGATTAAAGTGACATTATACTTAGGTGAAAATTTCAGAACCATAGTAACGTTCTCAACGTATAAAACCACTGAAATTCACCAGTTATAGTTAGCTCTGGTAACTATAACTCGTGCACTAAGGTAACTATAATTGCTCCCTTACCATGCACTGCTAATTACCCTACATATTACATCACTCATGACGTCTTCTATGACAACATAGAGCTAAAAAGGCTGCTCCCTGTGGGCGGAAGCAATCTTTTCATCTGTTTCCCTGCCCGCTTCACTGGAGCAGGGAAACAGATGAAAAGTCCACTCCCAATGGGTGGGAGCATTTTTCATACTTCCGCCCGCTGGGAGTGGACTTGATGTTTGCTCCTGCAAGTAGTTTTGAAATTACTCCAGCCAATCGAGTGCAAACACAGGTTTCCCTGCCCGCGCCAGTGTGAGCAAGGAAACTGCTATGTCGCAGGGGTGGGCTGCCTGGGACATAGCCCTAGCGCCAGCCCCCAAAGGCAGCCAACCTGCAGGCCCCCTACGCAGGCCGATTTTAGCCCCAGGGACCCCATCCCCCAGGGCACAGGGCATTTATTAGATTGGGGCACGTGGCCCCCCAAGCCAATTTCGGCCTTGGGGACCCCATCCTCGGGGCCCGGCATATTTTGTGGGGGAGGGGGGGCACTTGTCCCCCTCCCTGAGCCATTTTTGGCCCCAGGCACCCCAATGCCCGTAACCCTCAACATATTTCAGGAGGAGGGGGGCTTGCAGCCCCCATCCCCAGGCTTTTAGCCCCGGGAACTCCATCCCTCAGGGCCCAGCAAACAAAGGGTGGGTGCCCTGGTGCCCACCCAGGGCACTCTTCAGACTATGGTTGAGGGCCGAGGGGGGAGCCCCAAGGTCCTTGTGGCACCATCCGGCTCCCCGCCTCCAGCTGGAGCCAGCATTGCTCCCACCTGCAGAGAGCAGCTAAAAATGCTGCTACCTGTGGGCAGGAGCAATATTTTGATCTGTTTAAGGGAAACAGATCGGAAGTCCACTCTAAGGTGGGTGGGAGCATTTTTGAAGCTCCCGCCAGCTGTGAGTGGATTTGGTGTTTGCTCCCACTTGGCGGGAGACTTAAAAATGCTCCCGCTAAGGGAGAGCAAACACAGGTTTCCCTGCCCACACCGCTGCAAGCAGGGAAACCACTATGTCCTGGGGGTGGGCATCCTGGGATATAGCTGCTGAGCCAGCCCTTGGGAATGGGGCCCCCAGGGCCATTATTGGCTCAGTGAGGGGGGCTGCGTGGCCTCCATTTAAGGCTCGGGGAGGGGGGCTGCGGAGCCCCCTCCAGAAAAATATGTCGACTCCCTGGGGCCTCTCCTACCAAGCGGGAGCAAACACCAAGTCTGCTCCCAACGGACTGGAGCATGAAAAATGCTCCTGCCTGCTGGGAGTAGACTTTTTATCTGTTTCTCTGACCGCAGTGAAACGGGCAAGGAAACTGATGAAAAGATTGCTCCCGCTAGCATGGTCACAGCATGGGCCTTGAGGCTCCCCCTGTGGCCCCAAATGAGGATAGGGTAGGTGCCTTGAGTAAGCACCAGGGCACCCACCTTTAAGGTGCTGGGCCCTGGCGGATGGGGTCTCTGGGCTAAAATCGTTCTGGTGGGGCGGGTTCCCCCCCTTTGTAATGCTGTCGGGCCCCAGAGGATGGGGTCCCCGGGGCTGAAATTGGCCTGGGGAGGAGGCCACGTGTCCTCTCCCCCAAATATTAATGCTAGGCCCTGGGGGATGCGGTCCCCAGGGCTGAAATCGGTCCGGTGTGAGATGCCACGGGCTCGCCTCCCCCTTTAAAATGGTGCTGGGCCCCAGGGGATGATGTCCCTGGGGTGAAGTTGGCCCGGGGATGG
Source organism: Calotriton arnoldi (assembly GCA_963921515.1). Lineage (NCBI taxonomy): Eukaryota > Metazoa > Chordata > Amphibia > Caudata > Salamandridae > Calotriton > Calotriton arnoldi. The sequence continues at coordinate 644,774 of CAWUFW010008016.1, read as the reverse complement.
GGGCTGCACGCCACTTCCGTGTTTTGAATGGTGCTCGGTCCCAGGGGATGGGGTCCCCGGGGCGGAAATTGGTCCCGGAGGGTGGTCATGCTCTTTTACCTCCTCTAAAATTGTTGCTGGACCACGGGTCCCAGGGCAGAGATCGACTCGGGGAGGGGGGCTGTGTGCGCCCCTCCTTCTGAAAAGTGTGCCAGGCCCCGGGGTATGGGGTCCTCAGGGCCCAAATCAGCCCCCGGAGGGGTGCTGCATACCCCCTCGCCATAAAAATTATGCAAGGCCCTGGGGGATAGGGTCTCTGGGCCCAACATAGCCTCAGGGAGGGGGGCCGTGCATGCCCCCCTGTATTTAAAAGAGTGGCCCTGGGGGATGGGATCCCCAAGGCCAAACAAGGCTTGGCGAGGGGGGCACACAGCCCACATCCCTTTTTTTAAAATAACTGGCTCCTGTGATGGGGTCCCCGTGGTCGATAATGGCTCTGGACAGGGGCCACAGGGCCCCCCCCCCCTCCTTTAACTTAGAAAAAATGGCTCTGGGGGTTGAAGTCCCTAGGGCTAGGCCCTATGGCCAACCCCCTACTGCGCACAGACAAAGGCTGTGCGAAACGTGAGGTTGGTGTATTGGGAGGTATTTATTTATTTGCATCAATTAATTAAAATCATTGCATAACAAATAAGATAATAAAAAACCATGATACTAAACCACAAAAACTCCAATTGCTTTCATGTCCAATTAAAGGGTTTTTGGATAAAACGTTACGGCAGACCCTTCCGTCAAAGTTCAAGAGAGGTAGGGTAATTTCAGGTATTGCCCAAGAAGACACACGTTTCCCAGGCCGACCCATGCGAACAATATCCCCAGAGTTCTATCCCTTTAGTTCTCCAGCTCTGTAGCCCTCACCTTTCAGCAGCATGTGATTAGCCCAAGGGCCAATTCTCCAGTAAGGTGCATGCACTCTGTGCGATAGCCTAATGCTTATAGTTCGTGTTAGTAACGTCCATTTTCCAGTAGGTAAGGCCCCAATGAATAAATCTTGTTGGCGTACTGTAAGCTCCGTCCATGGCATGGCTAAACTGGAATAAGGATGTGGTCTCATAATTTCGTTTTTAGATCGGCAAAAGGACCAGGGCCAAGTTTATATTTGAAGTAGTCCAGTATCAGTTTTTGCACTTTGTGTGGGCGTTGGGGAGTACCAAGACAAGGCTGAAAAGCATCTCTGAGGGTTTGTACAAATCTAGCACAGTGGGCCAGGGTTGAGGGGGCCTTTTGAGTAAGGCATAAGGCCGAGGCCTCTAAGCAGGTACTCACTCCTTCTCTTAAGTATATTTCCTTAAGGAGAACTCTCCTTGCGTGGGCTATGGCGGGACAGCAGCATAATAGATGCAGCCAAGATTCATGATGGTAATTACAGAGTCTACAAGCTCCTCCATGTGTATATTTGGCCCAGGCCCGGTTAAAATCCGCAATCGGTAGAGCCAACAGTCACATGTACATTATCTCTCTTCTGACTTTAGGGTTGAGAGCAGCTGAGAAGTAAGGTTGCGGTTTGGATCCCAGATATGAGGCATTTAATGGTGCCAAGAACGAAGAGGTTTTTAATGAGGCCTGATCTTGTTGGAAGGAGGCTGATTGTACCTGTCTATTAATGATCTTTTTCAGGTTGCATTGGAAATACAGGGCAAGACAAGTGCAGATTGATTAATTTCCAGAGTGACAAGTGCATTCTTAAGCTGAGTATCCCACGGGGAGACGATTTTTTTCAAATATAAGTCTGAGGCAGTTCTTTAAAGATTTCTCAGGTGACTTCAAAATTCGGATGTAATATTTAAGGAAGTCAGCCTCGATTGTTAGGGCTTGTTTGGCCAGTCCAAATTCCAGTGTAAGTCTGGCCCTAAGCACATGTTTTGGTAGTCGGAAAATCTTTTTATAGCCCACACACTGAGCCTGCTCCAGACCGTTAGTGCAGACACCCGGGAATGCTTGATGTCCGTAAGAGAGTGCCGGGAGAAGGGATGCTTGGATAACTTTCCTTATTCCTTCAGATGACAGACTTTCAAGTTTCTTGTTCATGTTTGATTAAACCGTAGGTGATGGCCGTAGCTTTCTTCTCTAAGTCGTTTTTATAAGCAGTAGCTTTCCCGGATTCTGTGAACCAGACCCCCAGGTATTTGTACTTCGAGGCAGACGAGATGAACGAGGGGCCCATGGAGTATTCAACTTGTTTTTTATGCTTGTGCCTGCCGAATACAACAATTTTGGTTTTATCTGGATTGATGGTAAGAAAATTATTTACACTGTAGTTGTGTAGGGTGGTCAAGGCACGTTGGAGTCCCACTTTAGTGTGGTCCATGATGAGTATGTCATCTGCGTATTGAAGAATGTGCAGAGGGCTACGGCCTAAGCGGGGCGGAACCAGACAGCTGTTCGCCAAAGCTTTCCCCAAATCAGCTGTATACAGATTAAAAAGAAGAGGTGTCAACACGCAGCCTTGTTTCAAACCCTCGTTGGTGCGAATTTTAGCAGATAGAGATGTAGGGCCTGTTTTCACTCGCACCCAGGTGTCAGAGTAGAGAGAAACAATGGCCGTCAGGAGAGATGAAGGGATTTCCCAGCTTGCCAGTTTTTTCCAGAGGTTGTGTCTGTTGACCTTGTCGAATGCTGCGGTAAAATCAATAAAACAGCAAAACAGCGGGGGTTGATTTTGTTGGGTTGCTTGATGGCATAGCGCAGATAATGCAATTAAATTGTCAGTGGTTGCAGCTCCTGCGCGAAAACCAGTTTGGGGAGGTGTTGGCTGCAGGCCCTGCAACCAACCCTCCCCCCCATACCCCCCTACCCGATGAAGGCCATGCACGTCAGGGTGTTGCATTTACGTATGCTAATTAAGTATTACTTTACGTTACAGAAAACCTAGATATTCACTGAAAAAAACAAAGGTTTAAGTAACATTATAGTCAGGTGTGATAAACGGATCTGTTTTTTTTTTAAACCTTAGAATTTCACTCAAAATAACAAAGTTTAAAGTAACGTTATAGTTGGGTGAATATGTCAGTGATAACATTAACGTTTTGAACAAAAACAAAATAGAAATTCACCAGTTATAGTTTGGAGTGCTAACTATAACTTGCACCCCTGCCATGCACTGCTTATGACCTCACATATAACTAGTGAATTTCTGTGTTTTTTGTTTGTTCAAAACGTTAATGTATTATTAAGATATTCAACTAACTATAATGTTACTTTAACCTTTGCTTTTTTCAAAATATATATATATATATATATATATTCACTGAAAAACCGTAGGTTTCAGGCACGTTATAGTTACAAATTAGCATTTTAAAAACCTTTGAAATTCACTGAAAAAACCATAGGTTTCAGACACGTTATAGTTAGAAATTAGCATTTAAAAAACCTTTGAAATTCACTGAAAAAACCAGAGGTTTTAGGGACAGTTATAGTTAGTTGGACATTGCACTCGTACAAAACCCGTGAAATTCCCCCGTTATAGTTAGTTCAGCTAACTATAACTCGCGCCCCGCAATGCACTGCTGATGATGTCACATATTACATCACTCATGACATGGTCAGTGACATCACTGATGACATCACTGATGACATCTCAAATGACATCACTGATGACATCATCCAGTGACTGTGTGTTTCTGTAAAGTTTAAATATGTTTAATATATATAGGGAAAGGCGTATTGAAGAATGAGTGGGTGTATAAGTGTCTGAATGGATGATTTAGTACGTGCGTGACTGACTCTACAAGTGAGTGATTAAACGTATCTTACTGAATGCATGGGTTAGTGACTAAACTGTGTGAATGTCTGTATCCGTCTGTTGGTGTGTAAGTGGATGCATGGATTTGCGAATAGCTACATGAGTGTCTATATGGGTTATTTATTGGTTCTATGAGTATCTGTATGGGTGCCTGAGTGTTTGTGTGGATGGGGTGTGTGCGACTGTGCATAGATGTGTGAGTGGGTGATTCACTGGGTGGATGGTTTCAAGAGTGCATCTGTGATAGACTGTATGGGTGGGTAAGTGTGTGTAAGAGTGTGTTAGTGAGTGAATGTATGTCCCAGTGGTACATGTGTGAGTAACTAAATATGTGAAAGGCAGTATATATGTGTATTGGAGTATATAAATAGCTATAAGCGAGAGTGAGTGATTGTGATAGTGGCTGTATGGATGAGTGTGTGCTTGTATCAGTGATTGTATAAGAGCGTAACAATGTGCTAGTATTTGTATGATTAAGTGAGCTGGTGTGTGTATAACTGTATAGGTGAGTAAATGGCAGTGTGTTTAATTATTTGCATGACTGACTAGGTGTGTGAGTACCTCTATGGATGAGTGGCGGTGTTTGAGTGTCTATATAGGAGTAAGAGTGCATATGATAGTCCTGTACTGAGTGACCATAAGTATGAGTGACTGTACGGGTGAGTGAGTGGATGTGTGTGTGTAGACCTAAGAATCAGTGAGTGGGTATGTAGTTATTGGTGTTGGAGTGTCTATGGTTTTGCGAATGGCACTCTGTAATTTAGATTGGGTGTATCAAAGGTTATATTAGGGTGTGAGGAGCTGCATCAGATTATCACGTGGATGATGTCATCAGTGATGTCATTTGAGATGTCATCAGTGATGTCATCAGTGATGTCACTGACCATGTCATGAGTGATGTAATATGTGACGTCATCAGCAGTGCATTGCGGGGCGCGAGTTATAGTTAGCTGAACTAACTATAACGGGGGAATTTCACGGGTTTTGTACGAGTGCAATGTCCAACTAACTATAACTGTCCCTAAAACCTCTGGTTTTTTCAGTGAATTTCAAAGGTTTTTTAAATGCTAATTTCTAACTATAACGTGTCTGAAACCTATGGTTTTTTCAGTGAATTTCAAAGGTTTTTAAAATGCTAATTTGTAACTATAACGTGCCTGAAACCTACGGTTTTTTCAGTGAATTTCAAAGGTTTTTTAAATGACAATTTTTAAATGTATTAATTTTTATATTAATTTTTTTCATACTGATTTACTACATTTTTAGAAACAATTTCTTTTACATATTTTATTTTTTAAATTACATTGTAATTACATTATACATTACATTACAAAAATACTTTCTCAGAATGAATTACTTTAGTTTAAATACTTTGCACATAGGCAATAGACTTTTAAGTACAGTAGTTACAGTTGTTGCAATGGGCAACACATTTTCAAACACAATGCAACATTCAGCTCAATGTGAATTTCTAGTTAAATGCAATTAGTTACTTTATGGATTACTTTTCTAACCACAGGACTGGATCCTAGATTCAGTCCTGGTACATCTCCTGTAAACAGTTGAGTAAAAGCGTTTTGGTTACAGTCGTGATTTTTAAGGAATATTATTGTATTTTAAAAGTTGACACTTGGAAACTTTTTCTCATAGAATCACCAATGTTATCCTATGGAAGGAAATTCACTTAGCAGGTAAAAACTGTTATCGTTACTTTTTCTTACTCAGTGTTGGATCCTGGATCCAGCACTGGTGCATCTCCTGTAAACAGTTGAAAGAATGCGTTTAAGTCATACAGGCGATTTTTAAGGAATATTTGTAGTTTGTGAAAATCGACACTTTGAAACTTTTCTGCTGAAAACCAGACAATGGATTCCTATGGAAGAAAATATAAGTTACTGGTAAGTACGGTTAAAATTACTTTTCAGGACCAGTACTGGGCTGAAAGATACAGCACTGAGGTCTCTCCTTATAACAGGTGAGTAAATCGGAATTCGTATTTCGGCTGATTTTAGAGGAATATTTGTATGTTTCAAAAATCAACACTTAGAAACTTTTTCAGCAAAAAGCAGGCAATGATATCCTATGGAAGGAAATTCAAGTTACTGGTAAGTACGGTTAAAATTACTTTTGAGGATCAGTACTGGGCTGAAAGATGCAGCACTGAGGTCTCTCCTGATAACAGATGAGTAAATCGGAATTCGTATTTCGGCTGATTTTAGATGAATATTTTAAAGTTCCAAAACTCCACACTTAGAAGAATTTCCAAGTGAAACCAGTCAATGTTAGCCTATGGAAGGAAATTCAAGTTACTGGTAAGTACGGTTAAAATTACTTTTCAGGACCAGTACTGGGCTGAAAGATGCAGCACTGAGGTCTCTCCTGATAACAGGTGAGTAAATCAGAATTCGGATTTCGGCTGATTTTAGAGGAATATTTGTATGTTTCAAAAATCAACACTTAGAAGAATTTCCAAGTGAAACCAGTCAATGTTAGCCTATGAAGGAAATTCAAGTTACCGGTAAGTACGGTTAAAATTACTTTTGAGGATCAGTACTGGGCTGAAAGATGCAGCACTGAGGTCTCTCCTGATAACAGGTGAGTAAATCGGAATTCGGATTTCGGCTGATTTTAGAGGAATATTTGCACAATGGTGAAGGGAGGGGCGGGGCCTGAGGTGACATCTGTGCAAACGCGCCCCGTGGTGCGTTTTAAGTTGGGGGATTAAGTCCCCTTGAATCATGAGGGTCCCTACGGGCCAACTAGCCCACCAGGAACCTCCAGTATGCGCCAGGGGCTGCGTTGCAGAGACATGTACAGAGGCCACACCCCTTTTACACCTCTCTGCAACGCAGCTCTGTGGCGCTTTCTGGACGTACCTGTTGGGCTAGTTGGCCCCCAGGGACCCTCAGGATTGAAGAGGATTTAATTCCCCATCTTAAAACGCGCCACGGGGCCTGTTTGCACACATGTCACCTGAGCCCCGCCCTCCCTTCACCACTGTGCAAACGCGCCCCGTGGCGCGTTTTAAGTCGGGGGATTAACTCCCCTTGAATCCTGAGGGTCCCTGGGGTGCAACTAGCCCACCATATACCTCCAAAAGCGCCATAGAGCTGCGTTGCAGAGAGGTGTAAAAGGGGCGTGGCCTCTAAACACCTCTCTGCAAGGCAGCCCCTGGCGCATACTGGAGGTTCCTGGTGGGCTAGTTGGCCCCCAGGGACCCCCAGTATTCAAGGGGAATTCGTTCCCCTCTGCAAACGCGCCAGGGGCGCGTTTGCAGAGTGGTGAAGGAAGGGGCGGGGCCTGCGGGCCCGATCGTTTTTTTTTGGGGGGAGGGGGGCCGCGTGGCCCCCTCCCGGGCCACTACTTGCCCCAGGGACCCCATCCCCCGGTGCTGGCCCTCTCGTTGGGGACTGTGGGGGGTCCCCAATCCCCCACAGTCCCGCCGGCTCCCCGTGTCCTACGGGAGCCGGCATTGCTTTACACATGGGGAGCAGCTAACATGCTGCTCCCCATGTGGAAAGCTGTCGGCTTTGGATATTGGAAGAGAGAGCAGGTTTCCTTCTCTCTCTTCCAATATCCAAAGCAGTTTGCAATGACAGGACGGGAGCCGCGAGGCTCCCGTCCTGTCATTGCAAACAGCAGTGTCCCGGGGTAGGCACCCGGGACACTGCAGGAGCCGGCCCTGGGGGTGGTGGTCCCCAGGGCCATCAAAGGCTCCAGGAGGGGGCCGCGCGGCCCCCTCCCATTCAGTGCACAGCCCCGGGAGGTGGTGGTCCCCGGGGCTCTGGGGGTCCAAAACGGACCCCCATTGTAATTTTTCTTAGTGCCCCGGGAGGTGGTGGTCCCCAGGGCGTGTGGGGGCTGGAGCCCCCACACAGGTTTTTAATTAAAAAAAGAAGCCCCGGGGAGGTGGTGGTCCCGGGGCTGCGGGAGGGCTCAGAGCCCTCCCGCACCATTCTACATAAAGCCCCGGGGGTGGTGGTCCCCGGGGCTTGGGGGCCCTTAGAGGCCCCCCACACATAAAATTAACCCCCCCCCAGCATGCCCCCGGGACTTGGCCCACCCGGGGGCCACTACATCGAGCGCGGAGACCGCGCTTCGATTTTTTTTCGGCAGGGTTCGCGCTCCCTGAGCGCATCTTGCCGATTTAAAAAAAAAAAAAAAATTTTTTTTGCCCAGGGGTCCTTGTGGGACCCCCTGAGCAGACCTAGGGGTCAGGGTGTTTCTACCCTGCCCCCTTTGTGCGCTTTGCGCACTTGTTTCTGTCCCTCGGTTCTACCGAGGACAAAATGGCTGCCAACACTTCCTGATTTGGAGTGTTGACAGCCAATTAACATAAAGCTCGTGCTCGGGAGGATCCGCGGCCCTAGATATATCTATCTTTTTACTTTTCATTTTCTCAGCAACTACTGAACGGATTTACACCATTTAACAAAAAGGGTTCTTTCTGAACCAAGAACTACCTCTTTGCCAAATTTGGTGTAATTCCGTTCAGCAGTTCAGGCTGTAGCCGTGTCTAAAGTTTCCTATGGAAAATTGCATGGGGAAAACGCGTTTTGGGACCCCCTTTTTCTCGGCCCCCGCTTGACGAATCCCCCGAGACTTTCAAGGTAGGAGCGGACCGGAGCGGGCCACAAAGTTTGAAAATTTTGCGAAGATACGTCAACCGGCAAGAGAGTTATTTCAAATAGAATGTCGCGGATTTCCTATGGATAATAGGTTGTAACTATAACTATCTACTGGCGACCGCCAGTAGATAATATATATATATATATATATATATATATATAGATATATATATATAGATATGTAGATATCTTTGATTGTAAAAGAGGTCAATTAAACTGAGTCACTTATTCTGTGACATCACTTCTTGTGCCGCCACTCCCTGCTATCACCAATACATTAACTTTGCTGATTAGTCCACCCACTGATTTCTGTAGAACCCCCATTCTGTGAATCGAATCCAGACATAAAACAGCCATATTCCCGCACCTCCCACTTTCCCCAACATTGCTTCCCCAATGACTTCCTTTATTCGTCTTTCTCTGTTATCTGAAAATGCTCTAAGGAGGCCACAAATATGTTTCATGCTGTACGAAATCACCTATCTACATATCGCTTTTCTTTCGTACAAAGGTTTTAAAGGTTAGCCTAAAACGTGTATGTATTTTGCGGTGCTGTACTCCCCTCTAGTGTCCAAACTGCACAATTTTACTTTTTATAGTATTAAGCAATACATATGGATGGATGGCAGGTCAAAAACTGTTAATATACGTAGCGTGCATAAAAGTGATGTATAAATGGCAATTTTGTATACCGAATTTCCAAATTATTTACAGAAAACACGAGTTTGTATCTTGTATGTTCTGATGACATTTACAGACTTGCGTTGCTGCCTTTCTTTTTAGCGCCCAGCTTTAGTATTTGTGTATTTTGTCATAGCGCGGGCCTTATTCAAAGGAGCTGTAGAGTATTCCACGGAAAAAAAACATTTTCATAGGAGTAGGTGCTTCTGAAACATTAGATGCTTTAAATAGACCAATATTGGGATGTGGGCTCTGGTTATGTTTGGAATATATAAGGATGTGAGGAACATACCTTGGCAGCTCTCAACATTTTGCAGAGGTGGTTGCGCATGTGAATGTTATTGTGTCCGTTTGTTATGAAAATTATTTCGTCTGACAGCTGCGTAACAGTAAAGTTGTTCTGGTTTTCTATATTAATCCTATACAGACTGCCTCCTAAATGGCTTTAAGGTGCCAAGGCACCTGCTGCAGATTTCTATGTATCCACATCTTCACGGGTATACAGATAAGGTAGCTGAGGTGGTTAACACTCTTCCAATAGAGACCTGTGTGTAATCGGCCAGTGATGCGTTTCCGCCGACAATTATCACAAGTCCCAAGTTGTTACTAGCACACCACATTGATTTCTATAGACAAATCTTTCAGAATAAACCCGGAGGCCTTTTTTCTCTGGAGAAAGGCCTGGAATTACGGGTTCACATGGGGAAATTGGTGCTGTTAATCCAATGCCTGCAGAGAACGCCTCACTCCGTGTGGGCCTGTAGTGGATTAATTTAGAATCCCTTACCTCTGCTGCAGGTAACATTTAGTGCAGTACTACTGCATGCATTAATTCCACTGCACATTTGGCCACTCGTAAAGAGGGCCTCGGTGGGTTATGAGTCAGCCTCAAACATCTGCATGTAACCTGCATGGCTTACGGTTGAAGTGTTGCAGGTTTTAACTGAACTGTTTTCTAAAAATATTAAAATGAACATCACCGAATAGCAATTAGCGCCTATTAAGTGCCAAAATGCATTTGAGTTTGCATTGTGTTCTATCTAAATGGTCCACTCGACTGCTGACAACCACAGATCTACATAAGTACAATACATTACAGTCTTGATTGGATCTGTTATTTATATCAACTATCTAAAACAGGAACCAGCATGGCTTATGCCTCATTGTTCTTCAAGTCTTATCACTCACATTTGCTAAATTTTACCTTTGGAATGCCTTTTGCCATTTTTACAGCACGGTAAAGTTACATACTTTCATTTCCCAGGTTGTCGCTTGGCTTACTGTGAATTGACAGTGCAGAGTGTATCTTTGTTTTGCTGATGGGCTGCAGGGAAGGCAACCAATTTGACCTAAGGAATTATTCATAATCCTTTAAGAGAACAATTTCGAGCCTTCAATTTCCCATGTAGCATGTGCATAAGCATCTCGGCGAAGCTTGCCACAGTGTCCCCTGGTGAACTGGGTGCATTCAGTTCACCAGGAGCACCAAGCAGCACAGTGGCAGCAGGCCAGACACTGGCAGCTGAGGCTGGTTTTACTGTCATAAGAAAGCTGTCAATGGGAACATGTAATTGGGACAGTACTAGACTGCATAATTGGCTGCTGTGTACTGAGACCATTGAATATGGTACTTTCTTCCTGAGCAGGCTGTGTGGCACAGTGAATTCAGCGTGTGACTAAATTGCCAGCCAGTCAATAATATCAAGGGAGGGTCAGTAGCCCAGGGGAAGGGAGTGGCAAGATGCAGAATGGAGGATACAAAGGACCCCTCCATAATGCATGTGGTAAAGCAAAAAAGAGACTAGTGTATGTAAAGGGTAATAAGCAACAGAATGGAGTTTGAAGTGGGGCAAAGAGGACAGGGCTGGCAAGGGGATACAAGGGTTTCCACCCTGAATGAGAAAAACATTTAAGGTGGCGGTGTTAAGAAAAATGAAGCAAACACTGGAAAAATGAATATGAAATAAACAGTAGACAGACAAAACATTGTTTCGCAAGGTAATGACCTAAAATGAAAGCTCTCATCATTAAGGGAACTGAAAATAGCACATTAAACTGTCCACGTGTTTTGCATCAGGGGAAGCCAACAAATGGAGTCGAGGGGCCTGCCAAACCACTAGAAACAAAATAAAATACCTATAGAGGCTTACTACCCTCCCTGACACGAAAATACAAAAACTCGGGGAGGGCGTTGCAGATAAAAAAAAAAACTCAAAAATTGCTGTTTTCCACATCTGTTTGCTACCGAAGTAAAGACCTTGTAACTGTAGTATCTGTCATAAGACTATCTGCATGTGAAAGGTTGCACTGCAATCTTCCAACGGAAATTAAAGGCTAGAGGAGAATATGCATGTCTGATTTATGTATTTGCATCATCCTTCATTATCTGTAGACGCAGACAGCATAAGCAGCTAAATCCTCGCGAATGTGACTGGTGACATTAAATATAACTTCACCGTTGAAATCTTGGAGAACATCATTGAGGCTGTAGTTGTTGGTGTAATTAAAATGTTCTGTATGAACCTCACTGAGAGCCACTAGCATGACTACCAGATTTAAAATCCAGTTATTTACTTCTAAGAAGTAGCCACAGTGGTAAAGAAAAGTTTTTTCTCACATTGCTATGTCATAAAGGAATTCCGTGCCACTTTGACAGGGCTTTCGAAGAGCCTATCAGTGTGGCACTGTCTCTGCTCTGCCAAGGCAGCGATGGAGGTAATAGTGGGTGGCAGGAGCCCAATTATTATTTTATGTATTTGGGTCTGGGTGGTGAATTGAAGAGCAGGTGGTGTGGAATGTCAGGACATACGTTTTTTTCAAATTTGAGTTGCGAGAGGATGGGAAATGGAGAGGGTGTAAAGGTGGGTGGCTAGACACTTGGGGGTATATTTATGAGAAAGTCTTGCAGCGCGGGCAAAGGGCAAGAATGTGCTGCATTTAAAAGAATACGGCACATTCCTGCCTTTGTACCTGCAGAATGCAGCACACATAGAAAGAAGAAGTAACGAGGAGAAGTAAAGATATTGCTCCTCGTTATGCCTCACGTAAGAAGGCATATCTTTTTGGCATATTCCTAGGTCTAAAACAAAAATTGTACCAAAGGTGCACTCCTATCTGTTCTTATGGTTCCCAATGAATAAATGTAACTTAACTAACTAGACCATGTTTGCGTGCTACACAATATTTGAGGGCTGCCAGTCCCACATGTTGAATTGACTGTGTCAGTGTTCAGGTAAACATGTGCCTGAATGACTGTGTGCACTGCAGTATTAGTAAACCAATTTTATACTTCTTTACACATTTAATTACAAATTAAAACAAAAACCAAGTACTCAATTGCTCTTTACATACTCTTCATTGTTCTCAAAATACGTATTACATCATTACAAAACTTCTGCAGTGATTACATCAATTTCAGTATATAATGCAAAGAATCACATAAGTTTCAAAACTCAAAAACAGATACATGTGATACATGAATACATTCTTCTTTTGACGTGGCTCCAATTCATTCGTGTGAAGTCCTATGCATTTCGGGACTGAGAGTCCCTTCCTCCGGGGCCACTACAAAAACATAAATGAATAAAAATAAAAGAATGGTAATAAATCTATGACCCTTATTAAATCAGTCAAGCGCTACCAAGTATTTACACCAACCATGGGTTAGATTGACCAAATGAGTGTTCATTATACCGGCAATATAAACAATAACCAACGCAGCTGGTTTTTACTGGGACCATAAAGATACCAATCATCTCATGGTTAACAAGCTTCAAATATTACCGTCCCCCATTACAAATAACGGATTCTACGTAAAGCACCTCTCACGCAACTTCATTAAAACAATACGTCACCCGTGTTTCAACTTCGTAACCCTACTTCCAACACATTTTTCCACCTCTGAGCGTGTTCCTGTGTGTTCTTTACATAACCACATTACCCCAACATTCTTTAAAAGAAAGTCTCAAACAAAAACTACTTACAACCACGAGCAAAAGAAATAAGTGTGGCTTCTCCACAGAAACAAATCTGTTTCCCAGAAATCCTAAAACATAAAATTAACCCAAACACTCATGCTTCGGTTTACAATCAAGTGATTAATACGATAAAAATATATAGTGCCCCACACCTTAATACCTTCAATCGGGGAATGCACTCGCTAAAGCAGCACCTGCATAATAGATCAACAATATTATGGATACTGGTGAGTACTAACAACCGCGCACACTCTTTACTACTACAAATCCTATCCCAGGCTTACCAAGTTCTTCAACAGTGATCTCCCAGCCGTACTCTCTCCTTGTTCTCAACTTCTCTGCTAGTATTTACTATGTTCCCACGAGACGATGGTTTAAACGGCGGCAACCGACTCCGCCCACTGAATATGACTGCTTTACAGCTTAACAAAAGGTGGCCATCTTATTGTGGTGCGTACACCCGTACCTAATCATAAAATAACGGCGTATTTTATACAGCAACCCAACCATACTGTCATGGGTCTGCTCCCTAATCAATGCTCATCCATTTACATTGATATACTGGCTGAAGTGGTGGCCCCTTTTGGGATTCATATGGTAACCTATGCCGACGATACACAGTTGGTTATAGCCTTGAACCACCCTAACCAACAGACCAATCTCCCCTCCTGTTTGCAAGAAGTTGTAAAATGGATGAGTCTATCCCATCTGAAGCTCAATGGGGAGAAAACAGAGCTTATGATCCTTGGTAACTCGGTAAGTGCATTCCCAAAAAATCTCTGGCCATTGACCATGGGCCCAGCACCGACCCCCAAAACAGAGATCAAAAGCCTTGGAATCTGGCTTGACCAGAATCTCACCTTTAAAGCACAGGCAAGGAAAACGGCCGCCCTATGTTACGGCCTATTGAGAATCATCCGTAAAATTCTCCCTCTTATACCGCCGATTGCAAAAAGATTAGTGATTCAGGCCCTGATTTTGTCCAGATTAGATTATGGAAATGCTTTATATTTAGGTGCCCCTAAGGAGGTGATTCTAAAACTGCAGGTCGTACAAAATTGTGCGGCAAGGATGCTTACCGACACTCCTAACCGATGCTCAGCCAGACCTGCATTACACTCTCTCCACTGGCTTCCAGTACAGGAGTGAATTCACTTTAAGGCTCTCTGTATAGCCCATAAGGCATTGAATGAAGGAAGGCCCGGAATCACAAAGGATATGATCCGACCCCACAGGGCAAATGGGAAACTGCGTTCAAACAAACTTTACCTTGCTATGGTCCCCAGAATCAAGAAGGCGAGAAGTGGCGGAAGGCGTTTTTCTCTAAACGCTTCCAAACTCTGGAATGACCTCCCGCTACACCTACGGAGGGAACCGAACCATCTAAAGTTCCGGAAACAACTTAAGACCTGGCTCTTCCCCTAAAAGACCAGCGCCCCTAGCCCCAGACGTTCACAGTGCTGGGATGCCTCCGGGTAGCAATGCGCTATACAAATGCCAATACAATACAATACAATATATTGAATTATAAAGACATAGTCAGCAAACCGGTTAATCTAACCACCTTTATCGAAACTCAAATGCCATGACACCGCAACATGACGCTGATTGCCAATAACCAACTTCATAATGAATTTAACACTACAACGCTTAAACGAGAACAACAAAAAAGGTGCGCCTTCTCCAGGCTAGGCCGCGAGGTATAACATATTATAGTATAATTTTAAGCAGACTGGACTACTGCAACTCTTTGTATTTGGGAGCACCACATTCAGTGCTATTGAAGCTGCAGAGGATCCAGTCCATAGCAGCCAAACTGGCGTTAAATAGGCAGCGGAGGTCTTCAACGACGGCAGCATTAAAGGACCTCCATTGGCTACCTATTAAGGAGAGAATTCAATTTAAATCTCTCTGTATTGTGTTCAGAGCAGTGCATGGTCTGGGTCCAATGTCCATGCAGGAGAAACTCACCTGGTACAATCCTGGGAGAAATATTCACTCTTCCAGTGCAAGTCTGGTAACCACCGCTAGATTTAAGAAGACCAGGATGGGCAGCAGAGCATTTGGTATAGCAGCCTCACGACTCTGGAATGATCTCCCCTTGCATATCAGACAAACTAACTCGCTGTTCCCATTTAGAAAAAGCTTAAAGACTTGGCTCTTCCCTAGGGATGAGTAATATGAGCTCTCTAAATCAGCGTACAGGCTATCTGTTCTGCCTAGTGACAACTTGGTAAGTCGCAGCGCCAGGATACCCGCAGGGTGACAGTTTTTTGCGCTATATAAATCTATGATACAATACAATACAATATCTTCCAATGGTTCAAAGCGGACCTCTTGTATGGGCCAACCCACAGCCGCAACATTAAAAAGACCAACAGTAACTATACACGGTGCCCCTTCTTGAGATCAATCCTGTGTGGTATAACGTATATTTAATTAGATGTGAAACAAAATTCCCAAGTGAATCAAAAAAAAAATAATAACAAACCTTCACATATAAATTCCCAACTAGATATAGCCTGTATACAATTTCTTTGGTGACATATCCCATATGACATACTGAGTGTACCTTTTTACATGTTAATCAAGGGTGACTTAAAATTATTACAGTTTTTCACAATAACTGTTCATATTCATAAAACAAATGATTAATACAAGACGTATATACACCCAAGTGTCTTCTACTGGTGAAATGAATGGTAGACTGAATGTGTTAAATGTGCCTGTTAATATGTGGCAACTACCTATCTGTTCAAAAAGTAATGTGAATTAATGGTCATTTCTGTAGTTGTTATAAACAGAGTCCCAGTAATGATCTTTTTTTTATAAGAAGCAACTCAGATCTAATTTGTCATTCAGTCCCAGCGGCATCATGGTGTTGAATTTTTTGATCCAATGCACTTCCCTTTGAGATAGTGTTTTACTCCGGTCTGAACGTCCCTTTGGTTTTACCTTTTCCAACACCAAAAATCTCAACTGCACGATATTATGATGCTGTTCCAGCCAGTGCACAACCAAGTTGGAGTTGGTGTTGTGAGTTCGAATCATGCTTTTATGTTTACTAATTCTTATTTTTACTATTCTTTCAGTCTTTCCGATGTAGAGTAGTCCACACGGACATTTAATACAGTAGATCACGTTAGCAGTGTTGCAATTCGATGTATGTTTTAAAGTAATGATTTCACCTGTCCTGGGGTGTGTGATGGAATGGTGCTGAATTACATTGTTGCAATGAATACAGTTCATACATTTTTTCCTGCCTTGATGGTTTCCCATGGATTTCTCAGATTTTGCAGATAATAACTCCCTCATATTTTTGCTTCGGGTATAAGCGAATAAAGGTTTATATGCGAATGCCTCTCTGAAATCTTGTTCCATTTGTAACAATTCCCACCGTTTGGCAATCACTTTCTTGATACTTCTGGATCTGGTTGAAAACTTTGATACAAACACCATCCGATTGGTGCTTGTTTTTTGGTTAATAGGTCCTTGCGTTCGATTTGTTGGATTCGTGCTTCTGCTCTTTCCACAGTAGTAGAGGGATACCCTCTTTGCAAATTTCTTTTTCAGATTCTTGCGAGGTCCATATCACATTTTTCTTTCTGCGACGAAATCCTCTTTACTCGCATCATCTGAGAATATGGTAAATTCTGAACAAGATGCGGGGGATGAAAGCTGCGGAATAGTAAGGTGTTGTTTCTATCTGTAGGTTTACTGTATACACACGTATCAAGCCCAGTGCTCTTTCTTCCAACCAAAACGTCAAGAAAAGGTACTTGAGTGTTACTAATCGTGTGAATAAATTTAATCCGATTATTTCTTGTGTTCAAAATTGAGATATTTTGTCTCAGTGATTCTTCTGTGTGGGACCATATCAAAAATATATTGTCTATGTACCAACAATACATAACCAAATGTTGACTCCATGCTATATTTTCAAACATATGTTCTTGCTCGAAAAATGCCATAAAGATGTTTGCGTATGTTGGGGCCCCCCCAAAGCCCATGGAAGTCCCACTGATTTGCAGAAAAAAATCATCTTGCCAACGGAAATAACTATGTTGCAAACAAAATTGTAACAATTCCAAAAGGAACACCTTATGTACTTTTAAGGATGGCTGATTCAATAGGGCCCATTCAACAGCATCTATTCCTTCTTTGAGAGGGATTGAAGTATAAAGAGACGTCATGTCAATAGTAGATAGAAACCATTTATCAATGTTCTCAACGTTCAGATCTTGTAAATGTGATAAAAAATCTGTTGTGTTCCTTACATACGATTTCCAAGCACAAACAATAGGTTGCAGAAATAATCGATGTACTTGCCCAGTGGTTCAAATAGGGAACCACACCCGGAGGCAATAGGTCTGAAGGGTGGATCCCCAAGATGCTTGTGAATTTTAGGCAACATGTATAGGTGTGGTCTCTTTAGAAATTGCTTGGTGAGATAAATCCTAATCTTAGAACTGATCCATTCCATCACTGTGGCTTTATCCAAACTTTTTAGTAGAACTTGTTGAATCTCCAATGTAGGGTCATGATCCAATTTCCGATATGTGGCTTCATCAGACAAATGCTCAAATACCTTTCTTTGATAGTAAGTATTGTCCATTACGACTAGTGCGCCACCTTTATCAGCTTTTTGGAATATCAAATCGTCATTGTTAGATAAGTGTTTAAGGGTGTGTTTTTCAGATTTGGTCATGTTGAAGTTCTTTTGACTGTTGAACTCAATAGCTTTTAAATCTTGTTTTACTAGTGTTTCAAAAGTATCCAGCGTTTTATGTGAAACTGGTGGTATAAATGTACTTTTGCTTTTGAATTCAAGGAATTCCATTTCTTCTTCAATTCTTTGGTCCGTGACCACATTATCAAAAAAATGACGTAATCTGAGCGATCTCATAAATCTGAATAATGCAATTTGTTTCTTGAAGATTGGTACGATATGTAGGTACAAATGATGTACCTCTATTCAGAATTTGCAATTGTTTGGAGGTTAACGGCTGAGATGAAATGTTGATCACTAAGGTTTCTTGCTCCGTAAGTTCTTCCTTCCTTTCTAGTTTTCCTTTTCCCTTTCCTCTACGGGTTTTAGTGTGCTTCCCGAAGGTTTTGTTAGCGTTTAGTCGGGTGGTTCTACTGGAGGTTGACCTTTGGATAAAAAAGACTCCGTTTGACTCTTGGAACGAATCTCAAATTCTGTGTGTTCGACCGGTGTAATCTCCCTTTGAGCAGTGTCCTTATTTAATGGGTTTCTGGAGGGAGCGATTTTGCGGTCTGAGACAATACTTTCTTCTGATGAAGCATGGTACAATTTTTGTTTTTGTTCAACTGAAGCTGTTAAGAGCAAGCGACAGAAATTTATGCTTTAATCCAGGCTACCAAGACTTTCGACACCCGGGAAGGGTCAATTGCACATCAACTAAAGGACTTGGAATTCATCTCAAGAAGAGAACTGAACCAACGGCTCCATGCCTCAACATTAATTCAGTATCACAAACATAGAAGAATTCCCCGGGGCTTAAGATTAGCGATAAAACCGATGATTTTCCGGTTTCAGTTTAATAAACAATTTATGGAAAAAAGGTACGCGGTGTTGAATAAGTGTTCTTTACATCTAATACTACTGATCGTGGAGGAACTATCTAAAACTATCAGGGAACTTGAAGAGGAGATTCCCAACGGGAATTGTCTAACTGCATGGAACCAGACGTGTGGAAAAACAGCTTAGAGCAAATTAAAACAAAATTGGAAGTATACGGAAATGAGTTACAAGAACGAAAATTGAGGAAGTTTAAGAGAGACACGATAGATTACAAGCTAAATGAAGTATAAACATAGGCGGAGCTGTACGCACAGCGGAAACCATCAAGAAATCCTCATGCTTCATCAGAAGAAAGTATTGTCTCAGACCACGAAATCGCTCCCTCCAGAACCCCATTAAATAAGGACACTGCTCAAAGGGAGATTACACCGGTCGAACACACAGAACTCAAGATTCGTTCCACGAGTCAAACTGAGTGCTTTTTATCCAAAGGCCAACCTCCAGTAGAACCACCTGACTTAATGCTAACAAAATCTTCGGGAAGCACACTAAAATCCGTAGAGGAAAGGGAAAAGGAAAAAGAGAAAGGAAGGAAGAACTTACGGAGCCAGAAACCTTAGTGATCAACATTTCATCTCAGTCGTTAACCTCCAAACAATTGCAAATTCTGAATAGAGGTAAATCATTTGTACCTACATATCGTACCAGACGATATATGTTTGATATGGTCCCACACAAAAGAATCGCTGAGACAAAATATCTCAATTTTGAACACAAGAAATAATCAGATTAAATTTACTCACACGATTAGTAACACTCAAGTACCTTTTCTTGACGTTTTGGTTGAAAGAAAGAGCACTGGGCTTGATACGTGTGTATACATTAAACCTACCGATAGAAACAACACCTTACTATTCCGCAGCTTTCATCCCCCACATATTTCTTGTTCAGAATTTACCATATTCTCAGATGATGCGAGTAAAGAGGATTTAGTCTCAGAAAGAAAAATGTGATATGTACCTCGCAAGAATCCGAATGTATTTTTTGCAAAGAGGGTATCCCTCTACTATTGTGGAAAGATTATCCCTCTACTATTGTAGAAAGAGCAGAAGCACGAATCCAACAAATCGAACGCAAGGATCTATTAACCAAAAAGAAAAAACAAACACCAATCGGATGGTGTTTGTATCAAAGTTTTCAACCAGATCCAGAAGTATCAAGAAAGTGATTGTCAAACGGTGGGAATTGTTACAAATGGAACCAGATTTCAGAGAGGCATTCGCGAATAAACCTTTATTCGCCTATACCCGAAGCAAAAATATGAGGGAGTTATTATCTGCAAAATCTGAGAAATCCATGGGAAGCCATTAAGGCAGGAAAAAATGTATGAACTGTATGCATTGCAACAATGTAATTCAGCACCATTCCATCACACACCCCAGGACAGGTGAAAGCATTACTTTAAAAGATACATCGGATTGCAACACCAGTAATGTGATCTACTGTATTAAATGTCCGTGTGGACTACTCTACATCGGAAAGACTGAAAGAAAAGTAAAAATAAGAATTGGAGAACACAAAAGCATGATTCGAACTCAAAACACAAACTCCAACTTGGTTGTGTACTGGCTGGAACAGCGTCATAATATCGCGCAATTGAGATTTTTGGTGTTGGAAAAGGTCAAACCAAAGGAAGGTTCAGACCCGAGTAAAACATTATCTCAAAAGGAAGTGCATTGGATCAAAAAATTCAACACCATGATGCCGCTGGGCCTGAATGACAAATTATATCTGAGTTGCTTCTTATAAAGAAAAGATCATTACTGGGACTCTGTTTATAACAACTGCAGAAATGACCATCAATTCACATTACTTTTTGAACAGATGGGTAGATGCCACATATTAACAGGCACATTTAACACATTCAGTCTACCATTCATTTCACCAGTAGAAGACACTTGGGGTGTGTATACGTCTTGTATTAATCATTTGTTTTATGAATATGAACATTTATTGTGGAAAACTGTAATAATTTTGTCACCCTTAATTAACATGTAAAAAGGTACACTCAGTATGTCATATGGGATATGTCACCAAAGAAATTGTATACGGGCTATATCTAGTCGGGAATTTATATGTGAATGTTTGTTATTATTATTCTTTTTTTTTTTTATTCACTTGGGAATTTCGTTTCACATCTAATGAGATATATGTTATACCACACAGGATTGATCTCAAGAAGGGGCACCATGTATAGTTACTGTTGGACTTTTTAATGTTGCGGCTGTGGGTTGGCCCATACAAGAGGTCTGCTTTGAACTATTGGAAGATATGTTATACCTCGCGGCCTAACCTGGAGAAGGCGCACCTTTTTTGTTGTTCTCGTTTAAGCGTTGTAGTGTTAAATTCATTATGAAGTTGGTTATTGGCAATCAGCATCATGTTGCGGTGACATGGCATTTGAGTTTCGATAACGGTGGTTAGATTAATCTGTTTGCTGACTATGTCGTTATAATTCAATATATATCAATGTAAATTGATGAGCATTGATCAGGGAACAGAACCATGACAGTATGGTTGGGTTGCTGTATAAAATACGTCGTTATTTTTGGATTAGGTGCGGGTCTACGCACCACAATAAGATGGCCACCTTTTGTTGAGCTATAAAGCAGTCATATTCAGTGGGCGGAGTCAGCTGCCGCCGTTTAAACCATCGTCTCGCTGGAACATTGTCAATACTAGCAGAGAAGTTGAGAACAAGGAGAGAGTACGGCTGGGTGATCACTGTTGAAGAACTTGATAAGCCTGGGATAGGACTTGTAGTAGTAAAGAGTGTGCGCGGTTGTTAGTACTCACCAGTATCCATAATATTGTTGATCTATTATGCAGGGTGCTGCTTCGGCGAGTGCATTCCCAGATTGAAGGTATTAAGGTGTGGGGCACTATATACTTTTATCGTATTAGTCACTTGATTGTAAACCGAAGCATGAGTGCTTGGGTTAATTTTATGTTTTAGAATTTCTGGAAAACAGATTTGTTTCTTTGGAGAAGCCACACTTATTTCTTTTGCTCGTGGTTGTAAGTAGTTTTAGTTTGAGACTTTCTTTTAAAGAATGTTAGGGTAATATGGTTATGTAAAGAACACACAGGAACACGCTCAGAGGTGGAAAAATGTGTTGGAAGTAGGGTTACGAAGTTAAAACACGGGTGACTTAGTGTTTTAATGAAGTTGCATGAGAGGTACTTTACGTAGAATCTGTTATTTGTAATGGTGGACGGTATTATTTGAAGCTTGCTAACCATGAGATGATTGGTATCTTTATGGTCCCAGTAAAAACCAGCTGCGTTGGTTATTGTTTATATTGCCGGTATAATGAACTCTCATTTGGTCAATCTAACCCACAGGTGGTGGAAATACTTGGTAGCGCTCGACTGATTTAATAAGAGTCATAGATTTATTACCATTCCTTTATTTTTATTCATTTATGTTTTTGTAGTGGCCCCGGAGGAAGGGACTCTCAGTCCCGAAATGCATAGGGCTCCACACGAATTAATTGGATCCACGTCAAAAAAAGAATGTATTCATGTATCACATGAATCTGTTTTTGAGTTTTGAAACCTATGTGATTCTTTGCATTATATACTGAAAGTGATGTAATCGCTACAGAAGTTTTGTAATGTTGTAATACATATTTTGAGAACAATGAAGAGTATGTAAAGAGCAATTGAGTACTTGGTTTTTCTTTAAATTTGTATTTAAATGTGTAAAGAATTATGAAATTGCTTTACTTATACTGCAGTGCACACAGTCATTGAGGCACATGTTTACCTGAACACTGACACAGTATATTCTTAGGTCTACCAGCAATGATAAATCTGGAAATGCATCAAAATCCATGGGAGTTGCATGGAAACACCCACGCAACACGCATGGTATGCCTTCCCTGGGCAGAATAACACAACCCAGCGATTTGAGCTGCGTTGAGGTTCTCTGGATTTATGAAGCCACTCAGAGCCACGTAAGGTGGCCTTGCATGGCTTCATAAATCACATTTTGGGCTTGCGTCGCGCATGCACCACGTTGCGTGGTGCAAGCGTGATGCAACCCCAGTCATAAATATGCTCCGGGGTACTTAGTGGGAGTAATGCAGAGAGTGGTGCAGGAAGTGGCAAAGAGCCGGAATTTTCATTCCGATGGGTGAGAGGGACTTGATGGCTAAATTAGCCCTTACTAGGGTGAAAACAGTCCTAGGTTGCTTGTGTTCCGGTTCAGGGAAGACCTGGTCTGGTAGTTCGGGCTGGACTGTTTCCATTGGAGCAGCATCAAGACTGATTTGCATACAGTTCGGTCCATAACGATGGACTGGGATGCGGTTCGAGTACCAGCGGCTGAGATTAATTCAAGCATTCCATCCATCACATTTTGTTTGCTTTCGTGTGTCACCTAAGTGGAACGGATATGTCCAGACATGGTTCCCGTGCACACTATGTCACTGGAACCAAGCTATACTTGGTTGATGAGCCCTTACTAGGGCAATACTGGTCTAGGTTGACCAAATGCTGGTCGAGTTACTGCATGTACAGTGAAAGGCAGACAGGCGGTTTCAAACAACTAGTCCACCTTTCACTAAAGCGCTGGCATCAAGATAGGTGTGATATAGTGGATAGCACATTCATTGTGATACTGTGCACAGACCTGGTCGACGAACAGCGCACCCAGTTAAAGGAGCACAGCAGCGAAAACCAAGGCAATGCGCCCTAGCAATAACACGGGCCTAGGAATACCACAGGGCAGGGAACTGAGATAGGTTAGTCCATGTTGTGTGCCACTCCCCCTTGACTCCTTAAAAACCTGCAAAGCTGTTGAAAGGAGTGTTTGATGATTTAGGGGGACCATTTGTTACATAAAATTGTAGAAGGGTAAGAGTAAATAATGGGGTTGTTTGTGAACTCGTAGTTACATAGCTACCAGAATTTCAGCCTAGGGTTGTTTAATGTGAGCACAGTCCCACCATATATATCTGAAATCACCCAGTAGGTGAACTGTGTATCAAGTATTGTCATGGGTCAGCCGACCCTAAATGAATCCCGATTGGTCAGGATGTATCAAGTAGGCGTGGAGGGGCTCTCGTATGATTGTGAGAATTTTTGTAAACAGGTGTCAGTCTTGAGCAGCGCAATGGATTAATGTGAGGTGCGTATCTTAGGGTCTTTCCTTGGTTTTGTTATTAGGGAAATGTTGGCTTCACCCTTCTTTTGGGACAATTTTCTTTCTGCTGCAACTGCACTAAATAAGTCTATCATGTGTGGAGCAATGGTTTTAGCAAATGTTTTATAGAAACTCAAAATATACCTGTTGGGGCTGGAGCTTTATATTTTTAGTGGATTTGTTCGCTGCTCTTACTTCTGAATACATGATGGGCTCCTCAAGGGGTATCTCTCTGCTCAGGTATCAAGTATAGTAAGAGTGTGAACATTAAGTAATGGATTGTTCACCAGCAGATAGTGGTTCAGGAGTGTGTAGGCCTGCTTAATAGTTCTGAAAGGCTTCCAACTTCTCTTCCTTAGATCTAGTCCTCTGTCTCATAAGGAGTAGTCTGTCATCCACATATCCATTATCTGGGTTTTTCTCTCAGTTGCCTTGCAAGGTGTGTCCCTACTTTCCCACCATTTTTTATTGAGGCATATTAGTATCAGTCCTGCCATGTTGATGGCAGCAACATTGAGCTTACCCCAGAGGGATATAACTGTATGTAACCGTAGCCTACTACACTGGGTCTTATGTTCCTTTTCAGCTTTTTGAATTGGTCTTCTGAGAAATTCTGTTCTCCATTAAAGGTTGGCTATTGCTCCAGTGCATTTGCCTCACAGAACTGCCTTAAAGGCATCTCAGTTGCAAGCATTCTCCACCTCCTCTGGAGCATTTAACTGAACAAATTCCTCAATATGGGAATGGATGTATGCCTTTAATACTTAGTTTTTGAGTAGTGTTGGGTAAAATAGCCACCTCCCCTGAGGAGCTGTCTAAGAGCTCCAACGTAACACCAACTCAGTGTGGGCATAGTATGACTGCACAATGGGATGTGTTTTGGGATGCTTTGCTCACTATTTCATAGTCAATTCCAGAGTAAGACATGAAAGAAGAATGTGTATGTCTTCTCAACTATGTGTTGTTCTCCCCAGGGGCCGTGTAGGTGTAGTGACTATGATTAATTATTAAGGATTTTAGAGAAACCTCCAGTTTGAGATGTGTGTGCCTGATCTATCTTCCTACGCATCCCAGACTGAGTTAAAGTTACCCGTTGTAATCTGGTCACCAATTGTGAAGTCTGCTAATGTATTAAGAAAGGACACTAAGAAACTTATTATGAGTGGCCCAGTAATTGGTATGATATTTATCGTCCATGATAAAGTCTGACTTCACTGAGTCGAAATTTATCGGATGCGATAAATACCACCCAATAATGAGTTTATGGTAGGATAACATTTGGAGTTGTGTGTGAGCTATTTTTCTTTTGGGTTCTGTGGATCATGATGGGACGTGTTGGAATTGAAATGTGTTACGGTCACATCACCCATGCTTTACATTGTATTATGTTAGCATTTATGTAGCTATTCCATAATAATCTTTATTGTCAATCCCTGCAAATACTCTGTGAGTTAAGGTTAGCATCTGTGCCGCCATTTTCTCTCATGCAGCCACCATTTCGCTTTATGATTGAAACTAAGCTTTTGTCTCATGTTGCTTGTCTCAGCAGAAAGCAGCTGGGATGCATTTGCATCTCCAAGGTTAGGCCTCACTGAAGCCTGAGAAAGTCGCTTGTTAACGCATACCTTTCCCTGTGATAGAGGTTGCTCCCACTATTCCAGCTGCAAGTATAGACTGTATGACCTTGCCAGAGAGATAGTGTGTGCCCGGTCTCAGACTCTCAGCTCATCTTTGTGTGCCCCTTTGTTCAAGCTGTCTCCCTGTGGAACGTTACAGAGTGGGTGTGTCACTGCCCAG
This sequence comes from Calotriton arnoldi, assembly GCA_963921515.1. Classification (NCBI taxonomy): domain Eukaryota; kingdom Metazoa; phylum Chordata; class Amphibia; order Caudata; family Salamandridae; genus Calotriton; species Calotriton arnoldi. Next base: position 619,153 of record CAWUFW010008016.1, on the reverse strand, counting down.
TTGTAGAAATGTATAACTGTTACCTTTATGCTGGGGAAAGTCAGTCCCCTCTGTAGCATCTAAGGAGGCTAGTCAGACTGGACTCCGCTGCAGCGCATTTTACAGTAAAATAACTTGGTTTGTATTCTCTACTGCGTCACCGACTCTTCATTTCTTGGAAGGCTAAGAGGAGGTCGCGAGTGACCAGGGTGGCCCTAATCGGGTCACTTCCTTCAGACGGAAAAAAACAGTCCACACACTGGCCCTTTCAAGCTGGCCCATCTGGCTGGGCCAGAATGCCAGATTGCTCAAAAAGCCAGTCCAAGCGGGCTCGGAGGGTCGTTATTTTAGAGCCAGGTTGGATAGTCCCTTAGTGAGATTAGTTTTGATCTCTTCCCTTAGTTACTCCTTGAAAGCTGTGGGCTGGTTGGTAGATCTTTCTTAGTAAGCGCTATGTTCTCTGCTGTTGTGCTTTGAGCTATTTAACAGACTTATATCTCTGGGGGTGGATAGGTTCTACCCTATGATGGTATGTTATATTCAGCCAATAAAGTGCAAACCACTAAAGTTTCTTGGTGCTGATAAGGATAATCTAACATAGATAAAAAAACAGGATTTAGATTTGAGATGTATTAAAAGCAGTTTTGAATAACAAAATCTTCAACCACTCTTTGGCTGTCGCATAAGAAGAAGTTCTGTCATCAAACGTGGAGGTAACTATTTTTTGGCAGATCAGGGAGGAGTTTACTACCTGAACGAAAAATTTGAGATGGATAATGAATCCTACATTTTTCAGAGCAGAAAGGAGGAGACTTTGCAAAAAGAACCTTATGTAACATGACTAAGAATTTTAAAAAGAATCCTATGAGTTACTCAGGGCCAATGAAGTTGGAATAGTATGGGAGTGATATGATCTTTACGTGCACAGTTAATTAAGAATAAGTCAAGCTGCAGGAGCATTTTGGACCATTTGGAGTCTTCTAGTCAGTTTCTTGGGGAAAGCTAGATAACCAGAAGTGCATTATCAATTTCTGACTCGATTAAAGTGTTGACTACTTGCTCGTGCTGACACAAAGGAGGTAAAAGTAAAATCCTCTTTAAAATCTTGAGAGCCAAAAGCCTGTACTTGTGACACTTGCCACTTAAGTTTCAAGAGATATATTAGTGTCAATGATGGCTCCCACAAATTTGACTCTCTTTACAGAAGAAGGCAGAGTGCCCAAGATGTTTGGCCAATGATTGGGGTTCTATTTTTCAATCCAATTCTTAATATTTAGTACTTCGGTCTTTGAGGGAATACTTCATTTATATTTGGATAAAGCTTGTAGACAGAGTTCCTTAGCATTGGCATCATATTTAGACCTTCATCGTCTTTTTGTCATACGCAATTCAAGTTTCTGAGAGGCTAACTCGCTATTGAACCATGGATTTAATTTACCATTTGGATTCATAGTTCAAGTGACAGCTGCAGATTGTAAAATGAATTCAAGATATGCTAAATGCTTACTTTCTAGGTCTGACAAAAGGGCATTAAAATCTCCAGGGTATTAAAAAAGTTCTCTAAAACTAATGAGGCAAATTCTAGAGTGAATGTTATCCTGGTTGGCCACCGTGGGCTTATTTGTAGCTAATGTAAAAGAAATTGCCATATGATCTGACCATAGTAATTGGATGTAATCTTTAATATGGCAGGGTACATATTGAGAAACAAAAGTTGCATCAAGTAGGTGGCTGGATTCATGGATAGGCCCTTGATTTAGCAGAGTTAAATTAAAAGAGGAAACATCATTTTAGAAGTGCATAGCTGGGTCAAGAGACTGATCGAGCCAAAAGTTAAAATCCCCCTAATGCCAAAGTGTGATGGCAAATATTATTAATTAAGGTCTCTGAATCATAAGGCTTTGTGCCAGGAGGACAATAATTTAATAAAAAATGAATAATGAAAGATCCAAATTTTACTTCACAACTCAGAAATTCACCCGAAAATGAATATTGGAAAACAGTTTACATTCCATCGAATTTTAAGAAATATTTGCGACTCTACCCCCTTTCTTTTACAATCTCTCCTGAGAATTGAACAGGAAGGGGGCAGTAGTTGCTGTACAATACAGTCACTTGTGTCATGTAGCCAAGTGTCAGAAAGACAGCACTAGTCAAGGTGGAGAGATTCACAAAGTTCAGTGAATTGAATCCTATGTTTCACTGCTGATCTTCTGTTACAAAGTACCAAGCAACATTTTTATCCTGTCCTGAGGAGAAATATGGGTAACATTGTAATTATGCAAGTGCTTGGAGGTGAACAACATTAATTTCTTCAGAGTTTTTCTTTGTTTAAACTAGTATCTTTTGCATACTGTTGAATTGTATATTTGGGAGTAAACAAATTAAGGAGGTCACATGCAGCGTATTTGGGTACATAATCATTACCCAAATGAGTATCCAGAGAGGACTGCTTGTATATATCAGAACAGGAAGTGGGCGTCTAGGAGTTCACTTACGTAGTGGTGACACATCAGCTATGCTACCCACGCTTCTATAAAAGCCTCAAGCCCTCCCAAGATGGCGACGCCCAAATCACCAGTGAAACAATTAAATTAATATGCCTTCTGCATGCCCAGGAAAAGACCCGACCGGCTAGGAGAGGAGCAACAGTGACCACGGGAAGAACAATCTTTTAATAAAGTGCAAACATGTAATTCACATAAAATACCAAATTCAAGTTAGTAATATACGCAGCACAAGAAACAATTTTCTTTCGCAACAAATCCTTATGTTTAATAGAAACAAAGTTATAGGCTTAAAGTAGCAGCAAAACTGGTCATAAAAAAAGGTGGGTGGTCAATACAATGAAATTGTGCCCCTCTTCTGGCTGTGCTTAATTGGCGGCATTACCTCCAAGTAGTTTAGTAGTGCAGCCATACAGAGTGATGCTTCAGCTTTCATGCTTAGTGATGGAAACCCACCAGAGGCTGATCTCAGTGAGGGCCCATGCCTCACCCTGCCCACAGCCGCTTCTTGCACCAAGACCCTAGCTGCAGCATATTATGGCGGAGCCCCCCCCGCCCTTTACTCCCCCGATGGTCACCCATGTGTTACTTTCCATGTCAGGCTTTCTTCTGGGATTGGGCCTTGGTCCTTCTGTAATCTTTGAGTTGTCACATCCCATTGGCTTAAATGAGAGGGTCCACCATTCCCCCTTAGTAGTTCCACTCAGAGGCCTCAACCTCGATAACAATGTGTCACTCTGGGGGGCGTGGCCAACTGCCTAAGATGGCGGTCGCATAAGCGACGAGCTCCGGGCCCGGGAAAGAGATCCGCTGCATATCCCTGCATGTAACGGGTCCTAGTGACATCCACAGTCCTGCTACTGCCTTCAAAAATTAAGTAGCGCTGCAGACCGGTACACCCGAATTTGGGGACGATTGCTGGCTCCACGCTCTGCCTGGCAAACTGCGACCCTGCCTGCGGCACTGAGACTGGTGGCGCCTCAGGCCTGAGTGATGACCCCTACCGTGCCCACCCTGCTTGGTCCAGGGACTCCCCCCTGATGGTGCGGCAGAGCCGGTAGAGAAGGCGTGAGATTTGCTGTGGCTCTCCGTGACCTGCTGTGGCCTTGCCTGTTGGAGCGGCCTGGAGACCCTGAGTGTGCGGCGGCAGCACCTTGGTTGGGCCTCATTGAGCCCGTAGCGGCTGCAGACGAATATCCCTGCTCCCGACTTGCTTCCTCCCCCCTGCACCGCTACCTGCAAATACTGCTGGGACGCTCTTATGGCGTTTCCAAATTTGGAGCAGGGAGGCCTCCCACGACGTGCTTCCCCAGGGAGTGCTGGTACGGGTAAGGCAGCACCTGCTGCAACGGGCTTTGGTGCCGGTTGGGACGTGCACCCTGTGTCCAGCGGCGGTGAGATTGCTGGGCGTGCTTGGAGGTCTCCCGGGGAGTGAGGAAGGTATTCCCAACTCATGGGACAGGGGTCAAGTTGCGGGACCAGTGTGCTGAATTGCCCTTTCTCCCTAGCAGCAAACACAAATTTTACCTGGAATGAGTAATGGCCTCCTCTCCACTTGGCCAGTATCTTCTCTGTACATAGATCACCTTCACCTATAAATACGGTATACTACCATAGGTGACAGACTTTGCCTGCCTACATCATATGAGCTATTGGCGAATTGCAGAATGTTACTGGGCATTGGCCTGTTCTCCTGCGACACTGAATGAGGCAGCACAGTGTCTCGAGGGCCTGAGTGGATGGTGGTAGTGGGGAGAGGAACCTTTAAAGGCTGAGATCTGTGGCAGGGCTCACTAAGGGCCGTAGATGACAGGACTCAGTCAATTTTCAAATACTCTCTCCCGACAAGGCCATATCCTCTGCATGCAACTATACCTGATCGACGATGCAAGGATCCGTGATTAAAGCCACAAAGGATAGATTAGATTAGCTAAGGCCCTCAATCCGTTGAACTACCAAGGAGTGAGCCCTCCAATTTCTCAGTGTTATTACTACCTTGTCTGACCCATCACGGACAATGGGACGTACGAAGGCTAAATACGAGGCGTCGGCGGCGGGAGCTCGGTCACGCTCTATACCCTCTGAGGCCTCCTCTATGCATTCTGTGATTGGTGACCGCGATATATCCCACCCTCCAGCAGATAAACTCGACATGATACTCCAAGAAATACGGGAGTCCCGGTCAGCCATTGCACAGCAACTGGGAACAATTTCCACTGAACTCAAATTGCTAAAAGATGACCACAGGAAGCTATCAGATCGAGTAAAATCCACTGAGACAACGTTAGACCTCACAATGCCCAAAGTGAAGGAGCATAAAGCACAGATCTCACATATGCGCCAGCAAATTGAAACTCTACAGGCCCGGGCAGAGGATGCAGAAGGGAGGTCCTGATGAAACAACCTGCGTATAGTGAGCCTGACAGCCCAGCGACCAACACTATTCATAGAGGAATGGCTACGAACAAAGGTAGCTCCCACTGGGCTATCGGCCTTATTCACAGTAGAACGCACACATCGAGTACCTGCCAAAAAACCTATTCCTGGTGCTAATCCATGGCCGATAATAGCCAGAATCCTGAACTTTAGGGACCGTGACTTGCTCTTTCAAGCTGCCCGAAACAATGGTCCTCTTCTGCTTGACAATGCCAAAATTTAAATTTTTCCGGATTACACCGTTGAAGTTCAGCGGAAAAGCTCTTCATTCCTGGGGGTCAAATCGCAAGTGTGCATCGTTGGCTTAACATTTGCTCTCCTATTTCCAGCCAAGCTGAAAATCCTCCGCAATCAGCGCTCTCATTTCTTTGAAACGCCAGAGGCTGCCTGGGAGTGGTTGGACAGGAACTTCCCGGATTCAGGTGGAAGTTGTCGCAGGAGAGATCGCAGCCGAAATTGCAAAGATCCCAACATCGACGTAAAAGAGGACTCACCACACAAGAAGGCACATCAGGAGCCACGTCCCCGAAAATGGTCTTGAAAGGTAGACAGGAAGCACTCCGCACTGCAAATGCCTTACGAATCACTCGCCCTTCAATCAGCTCCAGCCCCTCGAGGGAGGCGACATCGGATTCTGACTCTGGGGGTAGTGTCGCATTGTTCCCATCTGTGTCTACACAGCTGAGCAATGACCAGCTGGGTTGAGACTTGTAGAAATGTTGCTTTGCTGGAGATATGGGATGTGCATTTGTTCCGTTTACTATGTTCTTCAGTATTGGCACCCCTTCCGGGGGCCTCGGGTGGATACTGGGGCAGCCGATGGCAGTCATTGCTCCCAAGAAGTATAGGTCATAACAATGTTCCATTTGCTGGTGATGCATGGAGTCAGTAGCAAATAATGGCAGGGATATTATAATATATAATGCTGCACTGATCTGTGGCCAGGTCTGTACCGTGCGGAGTTGTTCATCACTAGAACACCACACCCATATACTACGTCAGTCGCCTACCCCATTAGCGAAGGCACTTGTTACATCATAGTTAAATAAGATTCTCTTTTTGGTTTAAGTTTAAAGTTTGGTCCCCGTGGGTGGGAATTTTCCTACTGCATATTGATCTCTAATGGCATTGGTGGTTAAACCTTACAATCTCATAACTTGGAACATTCGGGGTAAGGGGTCGATCCAAAAGCGACATAGAATTCTAGCCTAATTGCATAGACGCCAGGCCCACATAGTATACCTTCAGGAAACCCACTTGGTGTCTACGGAGACCCTCAAAATGCAAAAGAGGTGGAAGGGGCAGGTGTATGCGACTACCTACTCAGCATTTTCACGTGGAGCAGCCGTGTGGATTCGTGCAGGGGTATCATTCTCCCTAATAAGTAGCAAAATTGATGAACAAGGCAGATATGTACTACTACATGGCACCTTAGACGGGAGGCAGATAGTACTAGGGTCGATATATGCACCCAACACTGACCAGGAACCATTTCTATCTCGTCTATCAGTCGCCTTGGCGGACTGGACACAATACCCCTGGTTATTGGGGGGAGATTTTAATGCGGTCCTTGATGTGGGGCTGGACCGCTCACACCCCCCACTACCAGGAACTATAACGATCCAACAAGCTAAGGCCCTGCAACAATGGATGTTGGGGTGGGACTTGGAGGACATCTGGCATCTACATAACAGGAACGTGCGTGAATACTCCTTTTTCTCGCATCCCCACTTCTTACACTCCCGCCTAGATAGATTTCTTTGTACGCCGACCCTTCACCCGATTATAGCGCATACTACCTATTTAGGCAAGACTATTTCGGACCACAACTCACTTGAACTGACTATTAATTGGGGCCGTGTACCATTCCCAATCCCATCATGGCGCCTACAGCCTTCATTTTTAGAAGACCCAGTATTTAGAAATACTATAGCCACATCAATCACATCTTACTTTATTGCTAACAAAAGCACAGCCACAACGAGATCAATGGAATGGGAAGCCTTTAAGGTGATAATCCGGGGGGTATCTATGGGTGCGGTGGTGGGAGCCAGGCATGAGATCTCCCGGGACATCACAGACTTAGTCAACATTGCAAAAGCTAGAGATAGAGGCCCAGACAGATGCACTAGGAAAGGAGAGACTCCAAGATGCCAGGGTAAAATATGCAGAACTACTAGAGCGTCTGCGACTAATTGATCTACACGCTTATACTGTCCGAACGCATGTAGAAGCGGATAGGTCTGGCACTTTGCTGGCCCGAATGATATGGCCTCAACCTTCCCCTACGCCCATACTGGCTGTACACACTACCAATCATGAGCTAGTGAACATGCAGATCGGGGTAAATAAGGCTTTCCATGACTATTATACTCAATTCTACGCAGCCCCCCCTCAGCCCCCTCCAGAATACATAGCTGAGTTCCCGGATACTGTCTCCCTCCCGATTATTTCACATGCTAACAGCGAAACTTTAGCAGCTCCAATTACTCAAGTAGAAATTCGTGGGGCAATAAAGGACGTCGCTCGTAATAAAACGCCGGGTTCCAATGGGCCCCCAATCGAATTTAACACCACTTTCGCGTCACAGTTAGTTCCTAAGTTGCTGCAGTTATATACCACATTTCTAGAGGAGGAAACTTTGCCCCCCACAACCAAGGAGGCAATAGTAACTTCCTTATTAAAGCTGGGCAAACCACCTATGGACCTCTCTTCATATAGACCCCTGTCCATTCTCAATACTGAATATAAGATACTTAGTAAAATCTTGGCATCACGGCTCCTTCCGCTCCTCCCTGGCCTTATACACACCGACCAAAGTGGCTTCATTCCCCGTCAAAGCACCTCCCTGAATATACGTCGTCTTTTTAGCTTGCTCCACACGGCATAAGCCTATCAACCGCATGCGGGATGTCTATCGTTGGATGTTCGGAAAGCCTTTGATTCTCTGAGTTGGCAATATATGCTGGCAGTTCTGAGAAAGTTTGGGATCCCCCTCACCTATTGTCGCTGGGTACAGTTGCTATATACCGCTCCAACAGCACATGTAAAAACAGGTCACATCTCTCCTGCATATTGCATATTCCGGGAGACACGTCAGGGATGTCCCCTATTACCGCTTCTATTTTTAATGGCACTAGAACCCCTTGCCCAGCACTTGCGCCTGGCAATGAGAACATATGGTATACCAACTGGCCCGAATATACATTCAGTATCTTCATATGCTGATGACATGCTGTTATACCTTAAAGACATGCGGATGGACCTACAACCAATGGCGACCCTACTTGCCCGCTTCGGCTCACTGTCGCGGTTACAGTTGACGCCTCAAAATCCATAGCATACTCCTTTTATGATACATATACCCCACCCACCCTGCAATTTGGGGCAGAACACCTTAGGGTCGAACCGATCACCTTTAAATATCTGGGCATTCAGATCTATAGGAAAACCCACGATACATTGGAAGGAAACCTGATCCGTACGATTAACTCTCTAAAATCACAGGTGGCCTTTTGGATTAAATTACCACCGTCTACGGCAGGACGCCTTGCAATAGGTAAAATGGTGATGCTACCGAGGCTCCTATATTACCTTGTCAACCTCCCGGTGGTGGTTCCAACATGGGTATTCAGGATGTTAAATTCCTTGTTGATAAACTTGGTATGGGGGATAGGACGCCGCCGGATTAGCCTCACTAAACTACAACTACCTACGACTAGGGGGGTGTATGGGAGCCCCGGATTTTAGGCGTATTGTATAGTTGGTCAATTACAGTGGCTGGCATATTGGCTTGCTGGTCATAACTTATTCGAAATTGGGTACACACCTGCACAATTACATCTTGGAACACTGCAATCTCTACTTTCCCCAGAACCTGGGCGACCAAAAGAAATCCCCGTACTTCTTCAGGTAGCGCTCCACTATTGGAAAGGCGCACTGAGATACACCAATACACCCACCCCATATGCCCGAACATTCCTCTCTGCGGTCTCCCAATACTGCAAGGACCTTTATCAGCCCACAGACTGGCACCTTGGTAAGAGGGTGGAGTCACGACTGTAGGCTCCTTATTTAATGATAGAGCTTTAATGCCTCACGCTGAGGTCGTACGCATTTATAACGTATCGAACACACTATTTTTGACCCATGCCAGCATCCTACACTTCCGTAAGCATTGGCTGGTTGAGCAACATGAGCCCCCTACATTCCAATTGTTACAAGCTCTACACATAATGGGCCATGGGAGCCATTTAGTTAGATGGTTATACAGGGGCCTGAGAGAACATTTAGAAATTCCGCTGTTGCCTCTTCGGCAGAAATGGGAAACGGATATTGCATGCACCCTTACGGACAAGGAATGGGCAACTATGCTTGCATATCCCAAACGAGTATCTCGCAATGCTCGATTCAAATTAATACAGCGGTCATTGCTACATAGGGCATATCTGACACCATATAAGGTCCATACAATGTACCCGTTGGCTCCCTCAGACTGCGCCCTTTGACACCTGCCTGAAGCTGATTTGATTCACATGCTATGGTCCTGCCCCTCCTTGCAGGAGTATTGGCGGGAAATTACTGATAGTTTATCACATCTGTCCTCAAGACCCTCTTGATCCACTATAGAAGTGTGCCTGTTGGGGCTATCCCCTCTGCCACGGAAAGCGGCAGTACTACACCGTTTCACAGATCTCTCCCTAATATTGGCCAAAAGAATGCTTACGCAGCGTTGGAAATCCCACTCGGCACTGAGAATGGGGAGCTTGGGGGGAAGAGGTAATACAATGGGCCACGGCAGAAAGAGAAGCCCTTCAAAGGGAGGAATATAGAGGGCTCCGGAAGAAACCAATTTCACTGGAATGGGCCCAATTGTTGGAACAATTCAAAGCTAACGCTACTACTGATTAGCGTGAACATGGACTGGGCCACCGCATACGTATAAATACTGAAGTTGAAGGTATTGCTTAAAATGTAACTGTTATGCAACTATTGCCCCTTTCTCTTTCCTCCCTTTCTTCCCCCCCTAACACCCCCACAGCCCTTTGGCCCTCCTTCACATCTACTGTGTGCACCACTCTGACCGGACCTTTCAAGCAAGTTCTTAGGCGGGAGGGGGGAGGGGTTGAGCGTCTTGCCCCGAAATATTATTTGTTGTTGTAAAATGAAAAAACCATAGTCACAAGTATTTCATACCACAGTCTTTTCATCAACGCTGTTTATTGTATTTCGTATGCAAAACAATATCATGACCTGCTCTTAGAGATGATAAATGCGAATGTATTTTGTTAAAGTATGGAAATAATACTACTATAGATTTGTACTGCCTTGAAACTTCAATAAAAATATGTGATAAAAAAAACAACAATGTGTCACTCGGGGAGAATGCCACCTTAACAGACTCCCCACTGTTGATCAACCACTCAGAGTTTGCGCATTGTGATGACCTCTGGGAATTTCTAAACTAAATAATAGGTTTCATTACTGGTTCGGTGACTCTCACGTCTGAAGCTCAGCATTGATCTTTCCCTCTTCTAGCACTATTGGCTTTAGGACCCTAAGTGGCAGAGGTGACCTTTAGGCAATAGGCCCAAAAGGTTCTCAATGGGCCAATTCCCTCCCTGCCTTGCAGCTCATATTGGTAACTTGCTCTGTGGTCCTAGACACCACTCCATTTTGTGGCTTGTCTATGATCTCTGCCAGCTCCAACACATTTTCTCAGTCCATCCGGGCTTAGCTGGCACACTGCAGTTCTCTATGTTGCCCCCTCACCTTGCTGTCAGTGACTCTATCCTTCAGGCATTTTGTTTTTATATCTTTGCCCCTGCTCTAATGAACTCTGCAGCTCCCAATTCGGCAAAGCTCCTCTGCTTCAAACTTCGCTAGTAGGCCCATCGGCTTCCCTCAGCTGCTTGCTCCACACGCCATCCACCATCTATGAATGGAGCCACCAGCTGTCGAGTTTTGCTTCCCTTCCATCCTCGTCGCCCTCCGGAACAGGACCAGTTGAGGGGGAGCTCAGAAACATCTGTCCTCATCGCCTGTCCCTCTCCTATACAGCCGTCTCTGCACCCACGATCATCCTCAAATTAGGGTACCACCTCATTTAAACTCTGAGACTGCACTGGCTGGGTTACTCTTTCAGCAGCATAGATCGAGACTCTGCAGCCGTTATCCACCCTTCTGGTCAGCCTCGTCTCACTCGCCCACACCTTAGGTGCTGTGGTGATAGATGGCCCCAGGATTCAGTTTGATTGCGAGAGAACTCGCCGGAGCCTCCCTGAGCTATGTTTACTCAGGTCAGAGTCAAGACCACTGACTGAGTATGTGACTGTCTCTTTTATATGTCTGCACATATATATTTAATACAGAACGGGAAACTGTGTCATTCGGGCTTATATTGCCTTGAGGAGTTCTGGTGACATTTATAAACAATGAGCTTTGCACGAAACAATGGTTTACTAAGGCTATTAGTCACAATCAAGAGATAGGTGGTCTCAACAAATTAAAAGACCAAACAATTATTCATCCACCAGGGCAAGCAAAAACAGGCAGATAAATGATGATCTCAAACAAGAAGAGGGAATAGCCAACAGTTACTGAACAGACTGGAATGCAAGTGGATCTTCAAATGCCAGTTGATATCCAATGGCCTGAACACCCAAGATGAATGGAATGCAATTCTAAAGGACCTTGCAAGGCCTTAGTGACCCCTTGCATATGATCAACCCAAAGTACTTATAGTCTACTTGCAAGCACCATGACATACCTGCTATTAATAACATTGATGTATCATTTTTGTATGTTATGTATTCCTCCTCCTAACTCATCTTCAATGTTTTCAGTTATGTTTTTTATTTTAACTTGATGTATATGTACATATGATTTTTTTCATGTCCGTCTTCTGATTAATATTGATTTATATATAATTTGTCTATTAAGTCACACAAACCCTTAATTATCTTTTCTTATTCAATACTGGGACCTTCCCTGATTCATTCCACACATAAGTATATCCGGTCCTTAAGAGTAATGGTGCTCCCTGTGTTTTCATCAAGTCAGGACACTGTGGGGCATATTTACAAGGGGATATCGCCATCAGAACATTACTTTTAGCAACGTTCTGGTGGCAATTTGCCCTTCTCACGTATATACAAAGCGGCATTAAGCCACTTTTTGAGGCTTAACGCCACCTTGTAAATAAGGCCCCTTTACACGCATCACTTGGCGTGAAAGGGGCATGCAATGGGTGATGCTGTGGGCGTTCCACTGCAACTTCTATTGCTTTTGACGCTGCCCCAGATTTACAAGGGGGTGTAAATCTGAGGCAGCGGCAAAAACGAACGTCATGCAAGAGCAGGCATTAGAATGGCAAAATGAGGAGAAATACTTTGATTTCTCCTCATTTTTGCTTTTTCTATTTTTTTTAACCCCCCCCGAATTTACTTACCGCATTTCTCTTCCTTTACCAGAAGTTCACTTCTCTAACCCTGGCAATTAAGTTAGTGTACAGCAGTTACACCCTCCAGTCCCCTATTCGACAGAGCTTGCCCCACTTGGTCACACAACCACGATTCCAATCCCGTACTCTGCCCTCACCGCCCGGCTGAGACTTTCATTCTTGAGCTCACAACCCATATGCTCAGGTAATTCTTTAACTCTAAAGAGGTCATTACGATGGCGGGCGGGCCACCACCGACAGGCAGACAGTAACAGTCAATCAATCAATCAATCAGGGTTGGTAAAGTGCAGCTACTTACCCGCGAGGGTCTCAAGGCGCCCGACATTCTGGGTATTGGTCCGACTGCCTGATTACAATACTGGCAGTTGGAGTGCAGAGGTTGGGGGGGTAGGACCGCAGCGTCCGACAGGATCCAAGATCCCATCAGGGCGGCGGTCGAACGCCTATCCCTACAATGGAGTCAGTGCCTGCGCAGGCACCGCCATATGAATTAGGATGTCCCTTTCCGTCTGCCTTTACATGGCGGTCCCACTGCCATGGAAAGGCAGACGGAAAGGGACTTTGGGGGCCCCAAGCAGGCCACAGTTCAGTGCCCCCCCACACATCCATGCAGCGTGTGCCAGGCACCACTTGGTGCCTGGCACTCCATGCATGGATGTGCACAAAGTGCCTTGTTCTGATGCGGCTTGTGCTGCGGCCCTTTTCCTCGGCCCCAGTACAAGCCACAGCAGAAAAAGGCACTTTCGACCACCTGCAAGTGGGACCGCCGACTCATTGTCGGATGGTCACCTGCCCGATACGATGGCAGTCTGATCGACCGCCATCGTAATGAGGGCCTAAGTGTCCAGATGGTTAAAAGTAGTTATGCCTACTCTCCTTCTTTTGTAGGGCTAATTGGTTGCCCTCCTCCCTACTTTCTCCCATTTGGGATGACCTTTTCTCAGGATTTACTCCCCTTACCTTCCTACAAGGCAAGTACAAATTCAGCAATATAATATTATATATATATATATATATATATATATATATATATATATATATATATATATATATATATATATATATATATATATATATATATATATATATATTCAAAACACAGGTAGCCCCATGTGTCTTATGGGAATCGTAGCGCCCCAAACATTTCCAAACTTAATAACGGTACGCTGATTCCTGCCGCAGATACGGCCCAAAGATGAGCCCCAGCTTTCATACCAGTCCTCAATCCGGGCTCTCTGCTCCACTGTGAGAGTGGTGTATCCGCTCCTGTGGTCCCCTGCAGATCGTGGGGCGGTGCAAGCTCGGCGGATGGGCGTCCGCCTATAGATTCAAAACACAGGTAGCCCCATGAGCTGCACTCGAGCCAGAGAGAAGGTTACCAGCCTTTATTCATGGTATGGATGGGTAAGTTAGCCAGTGCAATCGGCAGCCTTTCCTTCGCCTAACGCGTTTCGAGTCAATCTCTTCATCAGAGGCATTAAGGAAAAGTATGCATTTGGCGGGCAGCTACTTCCTTATAAATGTCACGCCCCTTATTCACGTTCCATGTGTCTTATGGGAATCGTAGTGCCCCAAACATTTCCAACCTTAATAACGGTACGCTGATTCCTGCCGCAGATACGGCCCAAAGATGAGCCCCAGCTTTCATACCAGTCCTCAATCCGGGCTCTCTGCTCCACTGTGAGAGTGGTGTATCCGCTCCCGTGGTCCCCTGGAGATCGTGGGGCGGTGCAAGCTCGGCGGATGGGCGTCCGCCTATAGATTCAAAACACAGGTAGCCCCATGAGCTGCACTCGAGCCAGAGAGAAGGTTACCAGCCTTTATTCATGGTATGGATGGGTAAGTTAGCCAGTGCAATCGGTAGCCTTTCCTTCGCCTAACGCGTTTCGAGTCAATCTCTTCATCAGAGGCATTAAGGAAAAGTACGCGTTTGGCGGGCAGCTACTTCCTTATAAATGTCACGCCCCTTATTCACGTTCCATGTGTCTTATGGGAATCGTAGTGCCCCAAACATTTCCAACCTTAATAACGGTACGCTGATTCCTGCGGCAGATACGGCCCAAAGATGAGCCCCAGCTTTCATACCAGTCCTCAATCCGGGCTCTCTGCTCCACTGTGAGAGTGGTGTATCGCTCCCGTGGTCCCCTGGAGATCATGGGGCGGTGCAAGCTCGGCGGATGGGCGTCCGCCTATAGATTCAAAACATAGGTAGCCCCATGAGCTGCACTCGAGCCAGAGAGAAGGTTACCAGCCTTTATTCATGGTATGGATGGGTAAGTTAGCCGGTTCAATCGGCAGCCTTTCCTTCTCCTAACGCGTTTCGAGTCAATATCTTCATCAGAGGCATTAAGGAAAAGTACGCGTTTGGCGGGCAGCTACTTCCTTATAAATGTCACGCCCCTTATTCACGTTCCATGTGTCTTATGGGAATCGTAGTGCCCCAAACATTTCCAACCTTAAAAACGGTACGCTGATTCCTGCCGCAAATACGGCCCAAAGATGAGCCCCAGCTTTTATACCAGTCCTCAATCCGGGCTCTCTGCTCGACTGTGACAGTGGTGTATCCGCTCCCGTGGTCCCCTGGAGATCGTGGGGCGGTGCAAGCTCGGCGGATGGGCATCCGCCTATAGATTCAAAACACAGGTAGCCCCATGAGCTGCACTCGAGCCAGAGAGAAGGTTACCAGCCTTTATTCATGGTATGGATGGGTAAGTTAGCCAGTGCAATCGGCAGCCTTTCCTTCGCCTAACGCGTTTCGAGTCAATCTCTTCATCAGAGACATTAAGGAAAAGTACACGTTTGGCGGGCAGCTACTTCCTTATAAATGTCACGCCCCTTATTCACGTTCCATGTGTCTTATGGGAATCGTAGTGCCCCAAAGATTTCCAACCTTAATAACGGCACGCTGATTACTGCCGCAGATACGGCCCAAAGATGAGCCCCAGCTTTCATACCAGTCCTCAATCCGGGCGTGACATTGTTTAAATGAGGGAGTGTTTTGCCCGCCAAAGCACGAACTTTCCAAGCCTCTGCCTCTGATGAAGAGAATCACTCGAAACGCGTCAGGCGAGGGGAAAGCTGCGGATTTCGCTGGCTCTGGGTGAGAGGCCATACCTCTAATAAAGGCTGGTAACCTGTTCGTTGGTCTTGTGTGCGGCTTATTGGGCTACCGATGTTTTGGAATCTATGAGGCGGACGCCCTTCCGCCAAGCACGCACCACCCCAGGATTCCAAGGGGGCCACGAGAATGGATGCACCATTCTTAATGTGGAGCAACGATCGAGGATTGAGGCCTTACACCTAAGCTGGGGCTCATTGTTTGGGCCTTATTTGTCGCAGTCATTAGTGCGCCACACAAAGGAGGCAATAATTGGGCACTACATCTCCCATAAGGCATACAGACGTGTATAAGGGGCGTGACATTGTTTAAATGAGGGAGTGTTTTGCCCGCCTAAGCACAAACTTTCCAAGCCTCTGCCTCTGATGAAGAGAATCACTCGAAACGCGTCAGGCGAGGGGAAAGCTGCGGATTTCGCTGGCTCTGGGTGAGAGGCCATACCTCTAATAAAGGCTGGTAACCTGTTCGTTGGTCTCGTGTGCAGCTTATTGGGCTACCGATGTTTTGGAATCTATGAGGCGGACGCCCTTCCGCCAAGCACGCACCACCCCAGGATTCCAAGGGGGCCACAAGAATGGATGCACCATTCTTAATGTGGAGCAACGATCGAGGATTGAGGCCTTACACCTAAGCTGGGGCTCATTGTTTGGGCCTTATTTGTCGCAGTCATTAGTGCGCCACACAAAGGAGGCAATAATTGGGCACTACATCTCCCATAAGGCATACAGACGTGAATAAGGGGCGTGACATTGTTTAAATGAGGGAGTGTTTTGCCCGCCTAAGCACGAACTTTCCAAGCCTCTGCCTCTGATGAAGAGAATCACTCGAAACGCGTCAGGCGAGGGGAAAGCTGCGGATTTCGCTGGCTCTGGCTGAGAGGCCATACCTCTAATAAAGGCTGGTAACCTGTTAGTTGGTCTCGTGTGCGGCTTATTGGGCTACTGATGTTTTGGAATCTATGAGGCAGACGCCCTTCCGCCAAGCACGCACCACCCCAGGATTCCAAGGGGGCCACGAGAATGGATGCACCATTCTTAATGTGGAGCAACGATCGAGTATTGAGGCCTTACACCTAAGCTGGGGCTCATTGTTTGGGCCTTATTTGTCGCAGTCATTAGTGCGCCACACAAAGGAGGCAATAATTGGGCACTGCATCTCCCATAAGGCATACAGACGTGAATAAGGGGCGTGACATTGTTTAAATGAGGGAGTGTTTTGCCCGCCTAAGCACGAACTTTCCAAGCCTCTGCCGAAGAGAATCACTCGAAACGCGTCAGGCGAGGGGAAAGCTGCTGATTTCGCTGGCTCTGGGTGAGAGGCCATACCTCTAATAAAGGCTGGTAACCTGTTCGTTGGTCTCGTGTGCGGCTTATTGGGCTACCGATGTTTTGGAATCTATGAGGCGGACGCCCTTCTGCCAAGCACGCACCACCCCAGGATTCCAAGGGGGCCACGAGAATGGATGCACCATTCTTAATGTGGAGCAACGATCGAGGATTGAGGCCTTACACCTAAGCTGGGGCTCATTGTTTGGGCCTTATTTGTCGCAGTCATTAGTGCGCCACACAAAGGAGGCAATAATTGGGCACTACATCTCCCATAAGGCATACAGACGTGAATAAGGGGCGTGACATTGTTTAAATGAGGGAGTATTTTGCCCTCCTAAGCACGAACTTTCCAAGCCTCTGCATCTGATGAAGAGAATCACTCGAAACGCGTCAGGCGAGGGGAAAGGTGCGGATTTCGCTGGCTCTGGGTGAGAGGCCATACCTCTAATAAAGGCTGGTAACCTGTTCGTTGGTCTCGTGTGCGGCTTATTGGGCTACCGATGTTTTGGAATCTATGAGGCGGATGCCCTTCCGCCAAGCACGCACCACCCCAGGATTCAAAGAGGGCCACGAGAATGGATGCACCATTCTTAATGTGGAGCAACGATCGAGGATTGAGGCCTTACACTTAAGCTGGGGCTCATTGTTTGGGCCTTATTTGTCGCAGTCATTAGTGCGCCACACAAAGGAGGCAATAATTGGGCACTACATCTCCCATAAGGCATACAGACGTGAATAAGGGGCGTGACATTGTTTAAATGAGGGAGTGTTTTGCCCGCCTAAGCACAAACTTTCCAAGCCTCTGCCTCTGATGAAGAGAATCACTCGAAACACGTCAGGCGAGGGGAAAGCTGCGGATTTTGCTGGCTCTGGGTGAGAGGCCATACCTCTAATAAAGGCTGGTAACCTGTTCGTTGGTCTCATGTGCGGCTTATTGGGCTACCGATGTTTTGGAATATATATATATATATATATATATCGACAGCAAAAACCCAACACGGTCCAAGGTACACGAACCAGAGTCTCCACGGCACAGAGGAAATCCACAACTAGGTACTTAAAGATATTTTCTTTTCTTTTTTCTTGATCACACCATTTGTGCAAACGTGCAAAGGACGGTCAACGCGTTTCGGCGAATGCCTTCAACTGGACCATATATATATATGATCCACATAGCAATTTGAGAAATCCCAAAATCAGCAAAGCGGCACACCAAAGAACAACACAATTACTTTATTGTGTCTACAAACGACGCGTTTCGGCGAAGCCTTTGTCAAGTTACTGACCTGCGCCCTACTCCCCATAGAAATACAGGTCGCGGTTAATAGACAGTGAAAAAATACTTTGTTATAATGCATATTAGTGCAATGCGATTCGTAAATTCATGGCAAATCAAAATTAAATACATGTAAAACATATAAGAATTAAAGCTTAGAATTTACAATGTTGGGACATTCAAAGTGGAAAAGTTTTACCTTTGTGGTCAAAATGCATCTAATATGCATTATAACAAAGTATTTTTTCACTGCCGGCTTCCGCAGGAGGTGGGGAGCTGGCAGGGACAGTGGGGGCCTTGCGGTCCCGATGGAGTTGGCCATGCCCTGGGGATGGGGTCCCCAGGGCAATATTGGCCCGGGGAGGGGGGCTGCGCTGGCCCACCTCCCCATTTAAAAAAAAAGAAATGAAGGCCTGCCCCAAGGGGTGGGGTCCCCGGGGCCGAAATAGGACTCGAGAGGGAGGCCATGTGCCCCCCTTCTAATTATTTAAAAACAAATACAAATTAAAATGAGCATGCCCTAGGGGATGGGGTCCCCGGGGTCAAAAATGGCACAGGCCACCTCGGTCCCCCTCCCTTTGAAAATTGAAAAAAATAAAAATAAAGGCTGGGCCCCAAAAGATGGGGTCCCCGGGGCCGAAATGGTCAAGGGAAGAGGGGCCACACGGCCCCCATGCCTAAAAAATGCCCCGACCCCCTTACTCCACTACTCTGCTCTGCAAATGCGTCTCCTGGTGGGCTCCTGGTTGGGAGGTGAAGTGCCCTTGACTGCTGAGGGTCCTTAGGGGCCAAGAAGACCTCCTGTTACCTTCAGTAAGACCCACACAGTGGGATTGCTGAGAGGTGGTCAGAGGCCACGCCCCTTTCTCCACCACTCTGCAAACGCGCCTCTTGGTAAACTGCTGGTGGGAGGATGATGTCCCCTTGCCTCCTGAGGGCCTCAGGACTAAAGTGGACTTTTTCCCCCAAGCAGCAGTGCACCCAGAGGTGCGTTTGCAGAGTGGTGGAGAAAGGGGGTGTGGCCTCTGATCACCTCTCAGCAATCCA